>VZRW01003628.1:0-79009 GCA_013398125.1 Aegotheles bennettii | reverse complement strand
TCTGTGATTCTGTGATTTGTCTTGTTGAGTTACTGATGTCTGAACTTCTGTTACAAGGTTTGCCTCAAGTTCTGTATGCAGCTGAGGTTACAGATGTTTATCTGGAATGACTATTACAGTAATTTCCTCAGTTAGTCTACTGCTGCTCTTTTTTTATTAGCACTAGTTATGTGTTCTTAACATTCTTTGGAATCTTATATATTAAAGGAGAGATATTAAAAATATTTGCCACTATTATATCTTGACTTGCCTTTCTTCAATGCTTAGGAATGAATCATAACCATCTCAAAAGACTTGTTGGATTTCTCTATATATAATTATTTTAAGTACAGTATCATTAGTCTAGCTTGACATACTCATACCCAAAGCTGTTAAACCCATTAGAGGATTGTGTTTCTGTTTTCTTTTTATTCACTTTGGGTTTTTTTCATCAATTATGAGAGAGTTTAATTGTTGGTGTCCTGTAAAATTGTTTGCTCAATGGTGTCAATATAGCTTGCTTTTCTTGTTTCTTCACTTTTTATCAGCAATCATTAAAAAAAGTGATTAAGTGAAATAGACTATTTATTTTATTTAAGATGTATTTAATTTTTTTTTCAATATAATGCTCAACATGTACATATGTAGCTGATGCAATGCAAAAAGGCTGAAGACAATGCAAAAAGAAGAAAATACAGCATAGTAAAATAAATCAAGCTGATGCATATTGGGAATATAGGAACTAATTTCCTATTATGGATTGCAAACTGGCAATGCTAAAACAACTATATTTTGTATTCAGTATGTACTATGCTTGGATGTAAGAAAATAACATGAAATTGATATAAAAATCAGAAGAGAAAAGTTATTATTCTTCTGGGTATTTGTTAGTTTGTTTTCCCTGCATTATCAATAAGATGTGTTTACTCTGCTGCTTTTTCCCTTAAAAGTAAATAAAAATAGGACTTACCATCTTGGAGCAAATCTCTAGGCCACAATACATGGTCATGGCAGAGATTCCTCAAGACATATGGTTTAGAATAATGCACTTATTTTATCTTGTCATCTGACCTGTGTTAATCAGCATTGCCTCTGATTAGGTCTACTTGGCCAGCACATGGAGATACTTTTTTATTCTGTACTGATTTGGGGATCTTTTTTCTTGCTTTTGTGGTAGATGTATCTTTAAGGACTGAATGCTGTTCTCAGTGCTAGATCTCCATTCTTCATACGAGATTGTAGTATGTTGTGGGATGTCAAAGAATTTTAGCTGTTGTTCAACTGCATACTTATCCAGATTTATTTCCTCAGTTTTGCAGTAGACAGTGTTGCAAAATATAAACTTTCATTTTTCATTCTTGTGAATCAAACGTGTTTTTTGAGGCATTTCAGAACTACTTCAAAGCACAAATTGACAAGACACAAATAAATGGTTTCAAAATTTGAGAATGCTTGTATCCACTGTTTCAATCCATCCCAGTTTCTACTGAACATTGTAACACTACCTGAAGTGACTAGAAATATCAATCATAGAATGCCAAGTTATATTTTCCCTAACAGATCTGTTCTGAACTCCTGCATTCCTCTGTGATTCCTCCTCATATACAATGAATCATTATTTAAACTAGCAAAATTATGAAAGAAAAAGAAAAAGGGAAATATTCTTTAAACAGACGCAATTATAAGAAAATGAAATGCTAATTCATTACAGTGCACAGCAAGTAAAGCCTTGTTCGATAAAGAAAAGTAAGTAAGTTATCTTCTTTGCAAAAGACAGTTGTTGATTACATATTTGCTTTAGTTACAAGACCAGTATCTCCTGTTTTGGAAATAAATGTGCCTCTTCTGCTTTAGCATTTGTGCAACAGAAGAGTGAAATAATCCTGGCACAAGAACCTGTTTTAACATTGTTTTCTTATGCTTGACATTATATGAAAAAATACTATTTATTGTAAATAATCCTGAATATTATATCCAACCTTGAATTGCAAAACAGTAGTATATTCCAAAGATCACTCATAACATTTTTCGTATCATCTCAATTTAGCACTGCTTTCCCTGGAAATTAAATGATCATGTTATGCATTCAGGGCAAAAAAAAATAATAAAAAATTAACCCTTGTAAACTTACAACTGCCACTGCAAAATCTCAATGTATAAATGTGTTCAGGTTCTACTAAAACTAAGCTAATAATTTCAATATACACTTGCTCTGAATAAAACCAGAATTTACTGTCAGAATATCTTTAAAGATGTGAGAATTAGTTTGACTTGAAAACTTGTAAAATCTCAGTTCCCCAAGAAATGTTGCTGCTTCACGTCTCTGACTAGTAGTATATTAATGTGAGGGGCAATTTTCTTCTATTTTGAGCAGGCTGAGAATTATTAGAACTAGTTAATTAAAAACAATGGGGACAGAGAGGGGAAGCACAAGGCTAAGTGCTACCTTTTCATAACAGCTGTCATCCACTGGAAGAATGGAAGTTGTTAATCTCAAGAAGGCAGCTTTCATAGGTGGTTTCTTCAAAAAACAAAGCCTAAAAATCTGGAAGGGATCAAGATGCTATGAAATTTTTTCCTGTCAGATCAAAATTAGTTATATACTAACTTTAGTAGTTGCAAAACACAGAAATACCATGATGACAATGACTTGAAAATCCAGGAGATCATTACAAATGTACCTTAATAAAAAAATAATGACATGACGTGAAATGAAATGAAAATACTCCGTCAGTGTTTCTTAGCATCATGTCATATTGAAAAAAATATTGGCCTGGGCTGGTTTTCTAGTTGACGTAGTACTAAACGATGTCTTTTTCATATACTGCTAAGAAATTATTTGAACATTTTATTTGAATCTAAATCAGACTCTTGCGGCCCATTATGACAAAGTTTGCATTTCTTTCAGCAGAATAACTTGCCTCAAAACTTATCTCACAAGTAGTTAAATATTAATCTCTGTAAGGAGAGAATTATCTCACCAATGGCACATAATATAAATTTACTCTACATAAAAAATAATTCTGTAAGGGACATAAACTGCTAAGGAGGTCTTAGCTAACCTAACTAGTTAACCTCCAGTTAATCATCAGAAAGTTAATACAGAATAATCTGAAGCAAATTTACCTGTATGAACGAAATTTCTGAAAAACATATTTTAAAAAATAGCTGTGCTGTGTTTATAACTTGTATGGGAAAACCAATTTTAAAGGTGTTTTGTTCATATTTTTTTATTAAATATAAGAATTACAGTGGATTTTAATTACATATTCTATACCAGGCTATGCAGTCATATAATCTATTAAAAGTAAAACGTAGATGACACCTTGTT
Source organism: Aegotheles bennettii (assembly GCA_013398125.1). Taxonomy (NCBI): domain Eukaryota; kingdom Metazoa; phylum Chordata; class Aves; order Caprimulgiformes; family Aegothelidae; genus Aegotheles; species Aegotheles bennettii. The sequence continues at coordinate 75,699 of VZRW01003628.1, read as the reverse complement.
ATTATACATGTATGTAACACACTTTATTGCTATGTAACTGATTAGTAAGCATCTGGGCAAAAATAGTAATTCTTTAATGTTTACTTGCATGTAACATTAACTTCTGAATTATGAGATATCTTTCTCTCTCCAGTAGAGAACTACTTCTGATTGGAGCAGGAAATTAATGTTTGAACTGAATTTCCACAGGTGGGTCTAAGGAGCACATGATATATTTATGAGTGTGTCTGTAAGAAGTAGTAGTTGAGTCACATGAAAGGTGAAACAGCTGTTGCTGTGGGCATAGAATGCTTCTCACAGGCTGAGACTAACAAACAAAATCAAAGATAAAACCCCATTTCTTTGGAAATTTGGGGGGTTTGTTCAATTAGTGGTAGACGTTAACTTGCAAAGTTTTAACCAGAAAACTAGCTCATTTGGAGAAAAAATACATTATATGCATAAAAATCATATTCATAATACAGAATGAAATAGTTATAAAAAAATTGACATGTGGTGAAATAATGTATTCTACTTTTACATAAACAGATAATGATCTGTCTACTTATGTTTAACATTAAATTACCCAACATTAAAAAAATAATCATGTTTAAATTAAATATTTAAATATTGACAATAGATTTCAGTTTTCAGATTTCTTTTTCTCACAGATGGTGAGCATGATAAATAAAATCATTTTGCATCTGGAAATCTGTGGATATAACTGGAATGTGGATTTACTGTATAATGTGATTGGATGTCTGAAAACACAGTTCTTGGGTAAGCTTGCTACCCACCAAGCTCAGTAAGCCTTTGAGAAAATCTAACACATTCTTTTAATATGGCAAGTAATTAAAAGAACAATAAATATAATTCTCTTGTGAAACCATTGGAGAAATATATATATATATAGATAGATATAGATATTTTAGAAGAAACAGTAAATTATGGCTATAACTTGTTTTCTCAATGTAGGGGTAAAATACCCTTTTCAGTAAAACCTTATATTACCAATTTATTCTTATTATGTATAATTTCGATGGGAAGATGTAAATATTTATTTTCTTAGAAGCTTTAATATATACTAAATAATATCTACCCTGTATAAAAGTCAAGAAAAAAAAAAAAAGAAAAAAAAAAAGAAAGGAAAAATCTGTCACCTTGGTTTCACAACTCTAAGTGATTACAAAAAGTCACCTATGGTGTTGCAGAAAAGCTGTATAAATTCCATGCTGCTTCATTGTGCCTACACTATAACCCCTAGATTTCAAAAGATGAAATAAAAAAAAAAAAAAAGGATTGGAAGAGGCATCTGGACTCAGCTAGTCAACTGCCTGCTTAAAGCAGGGATGACAATATACCAATGGATTTTAACCATTTCTGTGTGAAAGTCTGAGCTGCACTTTTGTCTCTTACTCCAGTCAAATGCATGAAGTTATACAACTATTTCAGTAGGATATTTGAAGAAGTTGTTGATTCATTTGGGAAAGATTATCTGCAAAAATTCCTTTGTTCCATTGTGCTAGTATAAAAATTATAACAGCCTTTTACTGTCCTAATCCTTTTACTTTGATCTGTAAGGAGCAAAGGAAGTGGTAATCCTTATACAAAAAAAAATAAGAAAGAGATCTTTAGATTTGAATCAGGCTAAACTTTGAAGATATTTAAACTCTTCCTGACTTGCCTATCTCATTTATAAAATATCTTTTTTCTTTATCTGTAATAATTTTCCTGGGTATCTGTGTATATTTATGGGCATTTATGGTATATTTAGGTAATATGAAATTTTATTACTAGTTAATTATTATTTCTGTATATTGTGTAATTCAGTGCTTTGGCAGTCAGACAGCTGCCCATTTGCTAGTACTGAGAAGAATATTTTGCAACAAAGTGATTAATTAATACAGAAATTAATTTGTAATTACAATTCTGGCTGCAGAGATGAATCACTAGGCCATGCATTCTAATTTTAAAGGAGAGGGAATGGAAAACTTGCTATCATCTTTGTCTTCATTCAATAGAAAGGTTACTAATCCTGAATCCTATAATTTGCTTTAAACTGCTTTTCGGAACAGTGATTAGTAGTAGCTGTTATTGATATATAGTCAGCAGTTATTGTTTTGTCACAAGCTTCATTAGATCATCATCAGTGTCTACTGTGAGCTATATAGCAAAGCAGAGTACAGGAGTGGAACAATTATTATAGCTAATTTTATTCAAGATCACTGTTTTGTATGGAGAGGAACAATGAGGAATATTTTAGAAAATAGATTGATATTGTAGTAGTTTTTATGGTTTTATTACATTTTACATTGGACAGAGTCTTTTAAAAAGAGGGATGAGCAGTTCATTTTGCCTTGGAACAGGAACCTTTCTAGTCCCTATTTTCTATTATTTTTATTATTCTGTGTCAAAAATTCTAAATGCTTTAAAGTCTTTCCTAAACTGAAGAAAATGTTGAATCTCAGTCAACCAGAGATAATAAAGTTTCATCTGCTGTAAGTTTCAAATGTTTCTGAAGGAGAAAATTGTAAAAGTAGTCAAGAAAGACACTGAAAAACACCTAAAAGACTTGACATTAATTTAGGACATTGCACATAACATAAAATTGCTGTATATGGATTTAACTCTCCAATGTTTCCTTTTTTTTTTTTTAAAAAAGAAAGAAACTGTAGGGTCATATATTGCCATATTTTGGACAATATGACTGAGCTACTGGTAGATTTGGTTTGCTTTTTCCATCCTGTTTCATCCCATCTCCCATCATATATTTGTGCATCTTTTCTTAACATTGTGCTCTCATCAGAACATGTATCATGTGTCTTTAATTTGTCATTGAAATAAGCAGCATTCATGATTTGGTCATTCAATTATCAGAGGTCCAAATGTTATATCTTCTTTGCAGAGAGAGCATCTGAATGATTGATTTTTTTAATTATTTTTTTTCCATTATACTAACATTATTTTATTTCTCTCAGGACTGATCTTCAACCATCTGGACTTAATCTGTACAGAGCTTTCTTCAGAAAATAGAAATGAATTTTGTAGTTCAATTGTTTAGTCCAGTGCCAAATAAAATGCAATTCAACTGACTCCTTTACAGTCCGAATTTTAAAAAAATGTCATGATTTCCTGTACTATCTTCATTATAAATTGCTTCCATTTTCAATGAAATACGTTATTCTTCTTGTTTTAAAAGAAAAAAACCCAAAACAACAGATTAATATAGTGAAGCTCTTGGGGTTTCTTGAAGTAGCAGCTGTAGCTTGGGATTTAAAAATCAAATGCACTTGCATAGCTAACAATGACTTTCAGTAGTTTAGAGTAAGAGGTCACAATGATTTTAATCAAATCTCTACTGTGAAGCAACAATGCATGTCCTATTTTATATTACACTAACTTTAATCCTTGTAGGAACTCGTTTAGATTGTAGGTAGGTATTCCTAAGTACAGTGAAAAAATTTAAACTCAGAAGAAATCTTCCCTTTTATTTTTTTTAGATGTTTCTTATAAAGAATATGATCATAACCTTCAATATGTGATGCTGTGCTTTAGAACTAATCTTTCAATTGACTGTAGAGTCTAAGCTGCAGTCAGGCTGAAAACTGAACAAAAAAGTTGCAATATAGATAACATTGCCCTTCTGTCTTTCATTTCCTATAATCTCATCTGTATTTGAGTCTGTGGGATGAACTGATTGAAGTCTGTGGTGTTTCACCTACTTTCAGGAAGTCTGAATAGCCAATTATATTTCTCATGATAAAAAATCAGAGGGCCAGAAAAGTTCATCTATGCAGAATGAGTGAGTACCTCATTAGAGCATGAACATTATGCAACGAAGAACAGGAAAAGACTTGTATGTTTTCATATTGCAGTTATAGTAAATGCTTCCTAGAAGATAAGTCTGAAAGTTCTAAACAGCCTACATATGGAAATATCCATAAATAAGTAAATTATATATTGGAACATGAAAGAATATGTACTATCATGCTTACTAAAAAAGACAATATAACAAGGGAGCTCTTTTTTTTTTTACTGTTGCTTTTAGATTTATTTTTTTTTTCGTAAATTTAGGAAATACATACATGAATTGCAAAAGATATAAGTCAATATTACTTGTAGAAACTAATATTCCTATATTACAAATACTGTTAATTTCAACCTTATTCTTGGTAAACATTCCCAATAACAAGGAACACATGGATTTCATGATACATTACATAGTTCTGGTAAAAATTATTCAGAAATATTCTGACTCTGTATTTGGATAAACTGTGAATAACATCTTCCCTCTGTGTACATTATTTCCTTTGGGAGGAAATGATGGTTAATAAGGAGGGTGGGTCTCACTACCTTTAAGAATAGTTACATTGTTTGGGGAATTTTTATTTTTTTTTTTGTAACTTGATAGAAAGTACTTCAAAAAGACTATTAAAAGAAGTGACCAGTTTACATCAAGGGGAAAAATTATTTACATTTTACGATCCATTTTACATGAAATTTCAGAGGGGTTTTTTTGGTTATTTTTGTTGTTATTGTTTGGTTGGTTTTGTTTTTAAATAAAACAATGATCAGTGTCTTCTACTTAAATTAGCTTGTGGGAGAGAAATGACAACAGATTTCAATTCAGATACCATGAATACCTGCATACCAGATTATTTCTTATGTAGTCTTCATTAGCCTCAGTCTTGTTTGCGGATATAAAGGAACTTGTTTTAATACAAAATTTAAACAATCCTAGACACAGCATGCCACCAGTGTATCAGGTCCAGGTCCAGGTCCACATGGAATGTCTAGCCAAAAGCAGCAAGAGAAGGCACCAGAGAATGGTCTGGAGATTAGATATTACATAAGTCCAGAGTCTATCCAGGAGACAGACCTGGAGAAAAGCTACAACCTATGTCCATATAAGAAATTAGCTGTCTGCAGCACAGGTTCGTAGATCTGTAGGTCTAGCATCTGCAATGCTAGAACAGAGATAGGATCTGAGATGAGACTACAGTGAAGGCCCAAATGGTCCATCCAGGAGACAGGGCTGGAGATACACAAACGAGATTGCTCGGGTTAGGACTTGATGACCATGGCTGAGTTAAAATGGGGTTCTGGCCATGACAAGGGGTGGGAGGAAGCCCTAATGGAGGCTGAGAAGGGGCAGTGAATGCTTTTAGTGCCTTCAGGACCCTGACAAAAGTTTTCCTTCCCCCTCCCCTAAGCAAGTGTTGTACTTCCTTCCCACAGAGATTTGGGTTCAGAGGGGACATGCTAATACAGTTGTCTGATTGCTAAGGGACATCAGTGGTCTATTTCAGGAGATGCAGAGGTGGGGCAGTGACTTAGGAAAGGAACATGGCTCAGACTGGAGCTCAGAGCCGGGTCAAGATCACAGCAAGGCCATGGTGTCACAGCAGGGCCACGGCAAAAGTCACTTGAGAACGGGATAGGGAACCTGGAGATAATAAAGAGACACGGCATAGTCTTGAAGCTGGGACAGGGACATGACACTGGAGACTTGGAGCTGTGTCAGGATCATGGCAGAGGCAACATATGACATTTGCAGCTGGGCAGGTCATCCAGGCTGTTCCTGATGTACCCTGGGAGGAGACAGGATGGTGTTCAAGATGTCCCTAAGGAGCCCTGAGTCCAGGGAGGACTGAGGAGAGAGAACTCACTCGGGTGCCTGGGCCTGGCCAGCTGTTTGGCTCTATGGAGAGATCAGACCTTAGGGCCAGGCTGTTCATTTAGGGGAAGCTATGGGGACAATGTCCTGCACTGCTGTGGGCCAGTCCCCATGGTGTTCGGTTTACAGATCTGAATAGACTACAAGGGCTTAACTAAGGTTAATGGCTCCATCAGGGCTGAGCCAAGCACAGCAGGGACCCCAGGGTTGGCTCTACCCCACTGATGGGAATTGTCTTGCAGGGCCTGAATATGGTAGGCAATACTGAAGCCAATAATGAGGCCAAACAACAGCCCCTGACACTTTTGACGAGCATTGAGCCAAGACTGTGATCAGGTCCCATCAGGAGCATGGGGCTACCATGTGGCAGTCTGAGAACTTCACCCAAGGGACCCATCCAGGCACCAGTTATTGGAGACAAGCTAACTGCAGTGTAGATCTGAAGGGTCTAACCAGGAGACAAAGCTGGAGGTAAGCACACTTACAATGGGTCTCCTCAAGCCTGGTTTGAAATGGATATCCTGGGCCCATGGTTAGATAGGGTGTGTGGGGACTCAGTCAGAGCTGGCTGAGGCTATTAAGATCTATTTGGTACACTTCAGACCCTGGCATGGATGATAACCTCTACTTCTGTTTTGATCGCATTGTCTATTACTGACATTTCTGCAGTGCAAAGATTTTTCTACAGGCAAGTGAATTTTCCCATGCACAAGGCTAGGTTTGCTTTTTGCCTTCAAAATGGAAATTTCAGGTATGTCAGTAAGAACCATTGGCTCTGCAGCTTGTGACAGCATGTATATTATAGTTACCCTAACATCTATGAACATCTGTGATGCTCTAAAACACTTTCAAAATTAGTTATAAAAAGCAGAACAGAATGTGAGTATTATTCTGACCAAAAGCCTTGGAACTGACTCGGAATTTGTAGCTGGGTGACTGCCAGATTAGAGCATTGAGAATATAAACTCTGTTCACAAAAATGAGATTTCTGGAAAACCTGTCAGAAACTTGACAAACACACTTTTGCTATTAATATACATTTTCCTGATAAAGTTACAGCTTCTGAATTAGTAAAATGAAGTTTTATAAAGTAGAAGGAAATATGGTCTTTCCAGAAAGGTAGGAGGAAAATGAGATGGAAGATGGATGAATCTGGGAGGTTCAAAGATGCAGTAGTGAAGCTGGTAAGAATATGTTCAAAGTAGAACAAGTACTCTTCTTTTCTTGTAGCTACAACATGCAATGTTGAAACTGGCTGGAATTCTGCCTGCTACCATATAATGAAGGCTTCCTGTAAAGCTTAGGCACAGAAGGGCTATCAGAAATATCAAATTTGAATATGGATTTAACTAAACTGGACAAATTGGAAAAAAGTAATTGAGGATGGCTTTCTTGAGAGGAGACATAGCTGGGGAAAGGAAGGGATCATAGTGGATCACAAAAGCACAGGCATGGAAAATGAAGAGAAGGGGGAATAGTTGTCTGTGAACAAGCTGCTGAGCAGTACACTTGTCTGAGTTCTGCACCTGATCCATGAGGTTTCTCCTATCTGCTTATAAAATCATATTCTTCACTATTTCCTGTGCAATTTCACTATCTGTTCTGTGTGTAGATTTTAGCACTTGGAAAGGGAACACAGATCACAGGGAGTCTGTAGGTCAAGGATGTCTGCAGCTGTAGAGACTGGAGTATATTTTCTACTAGGGAGTTTAAATTCTCTGTGTGTGTGTGTTTTCGCCAGCGAACACCAAACATGATTAGCAGAGAAAATCACAGCACTGGCTGGATATGTTCATGTATATGAGAGCTGTAGATGTTTGTGTGGGTTCCATGACAACACTCTTTCTGTCTATGTTAGTTTCTGTGGCTGGACATGCTGATGGGGAGTGTATGTGAGTATGCATGCATGCACCTTTCCAGCTGCACCTCTGGAATACGTGTTAAGTCTTGCTGTTGCCCAGACCTGTCAACAAGAAAAGCAGCAACCACATCTATTGCACTGAGATAAGAGAAAACTCTCAGTTCTAACAGTGTACCAGTTTCAGCTCCAGGGTCATGGGAAGGGAGAAACCCTACAGCCCAAATTCCAATGTATATGGCAACTCCCTTGACCAGGTTTGTTTCTGACAGCTTGCTCTAAAGCTGAAGGAGATTGAATATTCAGACAACAAGATAAGGTCTGAGATTGTCAGTGAAAGTTTGAAAACTAGTAAGCCAAAGACAATACTAGCATTTGTTTAAATGGTGTAAGTAAACAGTCCAAGTGTCAAAGAAGTTTTCTCATGCTTGCACTCAGCACACCTATATGCATACAGGCCTGAGCACATCAAGAGAAACTACAGTGGTTGGCCAATCGTTTGTCAGTGTTACCAAACTCTAATTAGTTAGTTTAATATTACACTTCTAAACTAACCCATATGTAGACTGTGTAGTTTTGGCTAGTAAATTCATTTTACTATATATCAAATTTCTTAACATGATAAATATCCCCTTCTTTCTCTTTGACTATAATATTTTCCTACATATCATATCTAACAGATCCCACATGCCTAATGAAAAGTACAAATGAAGGAACTACAAAATGGACTAAACTGAGCAAGTCCAAAATTCATATCCGAGTACAGCACAGCTGATATCTCCCTGTGGACTTGCCAGGGGAACCTCAGGGAGTCTGTTAGGGCAAGACCTGGCAGCCCGGGCCTGTCCCACTGCCCCAGAGGAAGAGAACAGCTGGGAAGCACCGGGACAGCCCCAGTGCCAGAAATCAGGCACCTCCCTGGGGACAATGATGAACTGAGACTGGGCTGGGACATTGGTGGGCCGAGCTTGGCAGGGCCCAAAGCTTCTCAAGTCAGGGCTGTGGGACACTGGAGGCCAGACCTGCTCTGGCATGGCTGGGGCAGGAGCTGGCAGCTCTGGGAGGCTGAAAAGGGGTCCTGGGTCTTGGGCAGGGTGGGAAGAGGCCTGAAGTGTTGGGCAGAGATGTCCAGGCCTGGTGGTGCCTGCGAGACCCTTGCAACTGAAAACTGAACTTAAAACATTGAGTTTAAAAATCTTTGTTTTGAGCTTCTATGATTTATCTGAGTTCCACTTCTACGCTTTTCAGAGACTGAGTTTAATCAACTGTGTTCTGACTAAGCAGAGGAAAAATATGAGATGACTTTTTTCCTTAAGGTATTTTCTGAATAGAATGGAAGTGCAGTTTCTTATATATTGTTACAGACACCAAGGGACTCTTTGTATTACCTCACCAGTTTCATGTTTCTATACTGTGTTTTTGCTCTTGATCTTTACTATTACTGTAATTCAAATTTAAGATAACGTTCAATCTGTTATGTGGGGTTGCTCACTACAGAATAGGCTTTTTTTTCTTGGTAATATTATCAGATACTCCCTATCACTCACCAGAGCTGAGCTTCAGGTTCTGTCCTATCTGGTCTGTGAGACAGAAATAGACTGCCTTGTGGGAGATGGATGAATATGAAACCTGCTAGAGATTTTGCAGTAATGATTATTCTTACTTTGAGGGCACTCAGAACTGATGGGTAGAGACAAAAAATTCTAAAGGTCAGTAAATGAAGAATGGTATGTGGAATGAATGGGCAATTTTCTACATTTCTATGGAATGTACCTATGAGGGTTTTATAGGGGCAATCTAAAAATAAACTGTATTTTTTGTTTGCTTTATTTTTTCATTGTTTTTAATCTGGAAATAATTTAGCTAGTACCTAGTACTATATTCAAAACTAAATGGTTTACAGTTGCAGATGAAAGTTCCTTCATTATAAGGTATGAAAGATTATTCTTAATTATTAAATGTGAAAATGTATTATGGAGATGCAGGATTTTGTGGGCAAAATTTAAAAAATTATTTTTATACTTGTAAACCATATCATCAGATAACCCATAGATCTTCAAAAGTATTCTGTTCTTGGCTTTGCAGAAATTTATAAAAGAAAGGGAAAATAAAAAGTAAAGGAATGTTGAGGTCAAAGGGAAATATGTTAAAGAGGATCAGAAGCTGGGGGTTCATTTGAGGCCAGCTGTGGAATAAACTGACTCTTCTGTTACACACACAAATATAATTGATACCTCTCTTGAATAACAAACGAGAAAAAGAACAATCCACAGATTATTTAACAGTAATAACTTGGATTTTTTTTGTTTCACTTATCTGCTGTTCTCTATCTTCTCTGATATAAATTTTTTATTAAAAATCAATGTTAAAAACATTTTAAAAGATATAACCTATGACATCCTATTTTACTCTCCTTATGGTTCTTCTTTGTATTATAAAAAAAGGTTTACTCACAATCAGAAGCTACCAATTTATGGTAATCAGTTTCAATATCTACATCATCTGATGAGTAATGTATTGTAAATTACATACCCATTATCTTCAGTTTTCTTAGACTCTGTTTCCTTAAATCAATCATCTCTTAGTAGCAGAGACAAAGCTGTAAGAAACAAAATATTGGTACTTGTTTCTCCACATTCTTGCACTTTGGATAATCATTTATACCAAGGCAAACATAAAACAAACAAACAAAATAAATAATTATTTAAGTCCTGATAGGTTTCTGTTCCCATTTTGCATCTAAGACAACATTCCACAACACCTAATAGGCATAGTGAAGATTTAATCTCCTGCAGTGTAAGCACTGCCTATGACAGAAAATTTTTATGTGCCGTTTATGACCAATGGGAATACTGTGCTGTGTCTCCAAATCATGTAAGTGACAATAAGCTGTAAAGGGCAAAAGAGAAACAATCTTCATACTTTGCAAATGTGCTGATATTGCATGGAAAGATAAGAGAATGTTATAAAGATGAGCATTATTTCACATTAGCTATTGCAGCAAGACAAGCATGATCACTCCTTAAACTAGCAAAAAAGGGATATATAGGGTGTCCTTCTGCAAAGCAGAGAGGCTGTGTTGTCTCTAGATGTAGTAAAGTGAAACGATCTCTAGAACTATTAAAGAAAAGCATCTGTTCTGCATGGTTGCTGCAGTGAGTGTGGATCACTGCTCTAAGGTCATGCAGCTTCTTTGTCACTTCATGCATTTTGCCTGCATCAGCAACAGAGATCTTTGTCTCAGTGACTAACAGATTATTCTTAAAAACCTTTAATAGAAGATACGTTAGACATTTAACTGTTGTGAACACAAATGTTATAGTGGGCAGCATTTTCAAAAGTACGTGATCTAGTTTGTACTTATGGACTTAAATAGCTTTTAATTCCTAAGTATGAAACTAAAAATCAAACAATAAACATCTAAATTTGAAGATTTTAGTCGCTATCAGTGGTGCTTCTCCAGTTAATCTTTGGCAGTCTTTTAGGTAAAATATTCTCTGACACTGACAGTCGTGTTTCTTTATAACTTTTGAAAAGCTGTTGTTCCCACTTTGGTCAAAAAATCAAAATTATAGAACTAAAATATCTCCTACCTTCTGAGAAAAAGGGTTGTTAAAATTGCCTTTGGCTGCTGCATGCAAGTACATTTCCACTATGTATATATCCAATTTAAGATTTGCCTTGCAGTAAATCCTCTAAAAAGAAGAGTGACTAATGCCCAGATGAAGAGATCTGATAATAGGGTGCACCTTAGGACATGAACCCAAAATTCTCAGTTTAGCTTAGTATTCTTTGTTGGCTTTCCTAAGAGAACAATATCTTCAATTCTTTTCTGGGCTTAGCATAGAGAAAATCAGCTGTGAAAGGATGAGGGAACAGTGATAACTGTTAGAAATTATTATTTTTTCTCTCTATCATTCTACAAAGTTCTTTAATCTACAAACTAAAATAGTAAAGTGCTTCCTGTAATCTTGTGCTATACTTAGAATGTGGTATAATCTATGCACGTGGAAAAAACTATTAATCAACCCATGTATGGTAACCATTATGCAATAGTCCTAAAACCAGTTTACAGATGTGCTTAACTTCAGCTCCTTATAAAATCATTTTGATGTCATTGAGATAGTTCACGGACTTAAAGCTATATTATAAGCACTCTGCAAATAAATTCTCAGAGGAGTAGAGCTTTATTGCCCAACATATAAAAAGCAGAATATCGCAGTGTTTACTTGTCCTGCTATACTGTACATGATAGGATGAAAAGAGGGTGGACACAGTGAATGGTTTGTAGTAAGTTTCAAAGAACTGATAGATGTGATTGCAGATGTGACAAGAGTGATAGAACTTTTATCAGCAAGTTATAAATCTTAAAATCAAGCTTGTTCTTCAGCTATGGTTGTGGTATAGTTGAGACTACTCTTGTATATTTATTGACAGGCTCCTAAGTCAATAAATTAGTTTTCACTTAACACTTTGAATGTCCATGCAAGGGAGAGAAAGTAGAAATGCACAACTGAACTGTAATGTGACCATACTTGTTGACAATACAGTCATATTAACATATCAACTCATCAAACTGATGCTGTCTTAAATTTTTTCTATATAACAACATTAGCCGATTTCTGATTAGTTATTCCATTAATTTAGTATAAGACCTTGGGTAGATAATTTCTTTCAGTATTGGCATTTCACTTTGCATATACAGAAAGTTATTCTTACCCTTTGTTTCAATTAGTTCTGACAAGAAAAACAAACTACCTCTTCTCAGTAAAAGATAAGATGCTATAATTCAGATCGATAAAAACATGAAATATTGGCAAAGTTGATAGTGTGTGTAAACTGTATTTTGAGATCAAAACTTGAAAACTGCTTTAACAGTCTGATTTAATATTCTATGGGAATTCAAATAATCATTATTGGAAATAAAAAATACAATTTTATTTGGAATATTAATTTAAGATGCATTTCTAGTGAGTCAAAAGTTTATTTTTTATAATAGTTTTTGGCTGGCTGGATACAGTAATAGCTGCCTGCAGTGCACACAGCTCTATTGCTGAAGAGCTATGTTGAAAAATTGGACAAATAGTCCTATCATGATTCCATTGGTAAGCTGAATATAGATTAAAATTTTAAGAACTGTATTTTACATAGTTTTTCATGTAAACATTTTGGGCCCAGCACTCTGGAACTGATCAATGACAATAAAATTTTACTTGCTGTTGTTAAGTGGTCTGAAAATAATAGTATCTGTTGTGTTGCAGTTCCAAAAATACTATATTTTGTCTTTGGATGTGTGATTATAGAACAGCTGATGAGCTGATAAAAAAGTTAAACTACTGCAATAATGATTTACATTTTTAAAAATTATAAATAATTTACATTAATTGAGAGCTCTTGTGCAGCAAGTGACTGAAATAAAATCTCATTATTGATTAGTTTAGTGTCACATCCTCTGGTGCTCAGATTGGATACCAAAAGGTAATATCATTATAATAATAATTTTGGATTACACAAAAGGTAATATCATTACACTAAATACCACTACACAAAAGTTAAGAACTTTTTAGCTGTTCGGATCCTGCCTGAGGCCAGTAGTATCTATTACTTCAGAAGATCACCAACGCTATTTGTTTGTAATATGGAGAAAAATATCCTGTAGCAGTATTAATCCCAGATACCTTTTTTTTTTTATCTTATTTCCTAAACATTTCAGGTTTTGTATCTAGCATAAAGCAGAAGTCACATGTATGTGGGTCATAATAATGGTCTAGAACTTAGTTGTTCTTATAGTAACTACATTCAAAGAAGAGCATAGGGGATCTTTCCATATAAGACGGGTTAGAACATTAGAAATGCAGCAGAAGCCAGGATCTCACTCATGGAGTTATCTGACTTGTGGAGTAGACACACAAAAACTACACTTGAAGTTTAACTTTTAAGAAGCTGGGGATATAAAAAATACGAAGTCTCTTAATTTAGTTCCTTTTTTATAGAAAAATGATGTTTGGATTTTTCAAGATGTTTGAAAAAAAATTGGAAATAAAAGGATAAAAAAGGAATTATATGTTAACAATAACCAAAACATTTCAAAATAAAATACCTTGATTTGAACTCTAAATTTTACTGCTTTTTTTTTTTTTTCACTTTCTGTTTATTATTCAAGAGAATGTTTCCTTTTGTTAATTGAATAGCCTTAACCTTGGACAATATTTCCAATACCCCCAAAAAATGTTACAATTAACCTTTTGCTGTGTAGCTGCCCCTCATCAATTAAAACAATTATATAATGATCTCTGATTTCCAGTTATGAAGAGTGCTACATCTCAAGACTTCTACAGCATTCTTTTCAGAGTAAAATGTAGAATACAAGATTCCAGGCCAAGATCATTTTCATTCTAGATTGTCTTCATGAACCTGAAATTGTTTATATACTAAATTATAAAGTCAATGTAGTGTATTAAACATGATTATTACCTATATGTATTTGGTTTGTGTTCCAAAATGTAATGAAAATCTCTGTGTATGCCTGGCCCTGGGGTTTCACCTTGTAAGCCTTTGCTCTTGACATATATAGAGCAGCCCTGGAGTTTCTCAACATTATGCTATTTATGAACAACTCATAAGAGTCATTCTAGTGACTAGAGAATCATAGCAGCAAAGGGAAATTTAATTTTGCCCTTTTTCCTCATGATGTATTCTGTACTGAAGACTGGAGTTAAATTAACAGTTTTAAGGTAGTTCTGTACGGACTCAAAAATCTTCAAGACATGTTGAGAACCTTAGATGACTTTTAAATCATATTCATATCTCCACTACACTGCAAACACAATAATGAAGCTTCACTAAAACAGCGTTAATACCATACCAATTTGGTAGCTATGGCATGTTTTTCACAGAACCAAGGTTTTATCTGTTTCTCACTCTACCCTCCATAGAGTGGGCTACGGGTGAGCAAGAAGTTAGAAGGAGATGTATGTGGAACAGCTGACCTGAAATGACCAAAGGGATATCCCATGCTATATAACATAATGCTTATCTACAAAAATTGTAAGGCAGATTTTCCAACATAGCTGTTTCTCAGAAACTGTTGGTGGGAGGTAGTGACTGATTGCCTTTGCATTACTTGCCACCTATCCCTGCTCTCTTATTAAACTGCCTTTGTCTCTATTCACAAATTATTTTAACTTTTGCTGTTCTGATTGTCTCCCCCATCCCACTAGACTAGAGGGAAAGGGTGTGCGAGAAAGCAGCTGGTGGATGCTTGGTTGCTGACTGCAGTCGACCTACATACAAAAATACTTTTCTTCTGTTATTTAAAACCACTTAAGACAGGCATTAATAAGCTCACACATTCCTTTCTGTGATTTTGATTTGAATTACTATAGTAGAGTAATAGTATTTTGGAACACAGATGAAATTTTATTAGGACTTCCACAGCATATTGATAGTATGGTTCAGTCCCTCAAGGTATGTCAGTTGCCAGTCGCCTTAAGAAAACAAACTTTTAGTGTAATGCCATATATAAACTTGGAATATTATTTTCTAAAGTTGCATAACTACTGCTTTGAATGACTAAAGCATTGAAATGGCATCAAACATTAAACATCTGTGGAAACAGATGCTTAAAAATGTTTTAAAATGTTCACTATTTTAATTATCATGTTAATCTTAAATATGCATTTTTATAATATTTTAAAAAATGTGTTAAACAAAAATTAGATAATAGGAGGTAAATTATGGCATAATTCCGTGATATTGCCTTTGTGATACTTGGACATGCTTATCTGGTAGAAATAAACTAACTATACATTGGGCTTTGGTGAAACTCATCATCCATTGTTCATTTTGAGATCTTTTATATTACAAAAGTGCAATCAGTCCCTTCAGTTGATGTTACATGTCTATTTGAAGGAGGAAAACAAAATAACAAGATTTTTCCATCTTGTCCAGGAAGGTAAATTGAGCATTCTTCCTAAAACTTGTGAAATTATTCATATGACATGTAGGGAAATCAAAGACTTTCATAAAACACAGTATTATGCTGCTGACTCACAATTTTTTTTTGAGATGTAAAGAAATTTGTCTTAAAGTTCCACATCTTTTTTTTTTGTTGTTTCTGTTATAAAGACAATGTATTTCCAAATAGAAAGTTTCTAGCTCTCTTCTTAACTTATTTACATGTATATAAATATATTTATTTTTTCTGTAAGCTGAAGTTATTATTTTGGTGGATCTGGTCTGATTTCTTAAATGCTTGAGTCTGACAATATTACCTTTACTCTTATTTCTTACTATATGGGACCTGTAAATGCATTTTAAGGAAGCCCTTTAGGATCAAACACAGATTTTTCTCTGCCTCTATTACCAGTAGTCACTAGGAGGGAAGATACTAAGAAAAAACACAGTTTTATAAATGTCAATACAAGCCACATTTTCTATCAAAGGACATCAAGTTATTTCCATTTCTATGGTAAAGACATATAGACAGAGAAAACATGAAGCACAGTGGAGATTGGATTGGAAAGGGAAAGAAACATATTTAAGGTAAATTTCAGTGGAATTTTCAGATGTTAAAGCAGTTTACAAATACGCTTTTCAAAAATAAAATTATATACAGAAGAGGAAATTTTGTAGAGAATTCCTTCCTAATCAGTAGCTTGTACCAATATTTTTCCCATAACCACACGAGCACTGTTTTAAATCAATTCAATTAGAAATATAAACTCAGGTGACCAGGACTGTAATCCAGGCTGACAGAGGAAGCAAAATACAATGCTACTTGGCACAATTTGTTCAGTATTTTGTTCCTAGGCCAGCAGTTAAGGTTAATGAGTTTAGGAGAATCAGACAGCAGGGAAGGAAAGAGATTTGTCTTTCAGAATCTCTCTTGCTTTCTGAACAGCAGTACTACTTCAACTCAGTTCAAGTGTCTTAATTTCTGGGAAGGCAGTACATGGCAAATAGGGAAGTGGATCAGGCAGATATATGGCGAGTTGCTTTCAGTGTACTAGTATTGCGTATTTCTTCAGGGAAAAAAATGATCTATCACTCCTGCGGTATCTACTCAGTGACCTTCTGGGACTTGAGACTTGGGAAGCTGGAGAGATGCTATGCTAGATTGAAGCCTAAGACTTTAATATTTTTATTTGGTTTATTTATTGGTAGTGTTAAATTTAATGCTTACACTCAAGAGTATTTCTCATCTGCTACAATATATTTCAGTAGTGAGGCTCAAAAATCCAGTCTGACATCCTAAGAAAACCTGACATCTACCAAAAAAATGCTTAAGCTAACAAACTCTGAATTGGTGTCAGAAGTGTAGAAGGCTTCTTCTATCCATTAATTCAATAGGAATAGTTCATTACCTGCTCTGTGCCTGTTACCTTTGACAATAGTTTGGAAATTGCAACTAAGACTTTTGGACATTTCATAAGGGCTGATAGTAACTGTTTCAGTCTTTTTGATCTTGCTTTGAAAAATGCTTGACTCTAATACTTGCATACTACAACTGTGCAGGTGGATATATTATTTCTTTCCATTTCCCCCTGTTCAATTCCATTATTACATGATAGCTAAATAGGATGTATTGCTACTATAATTTCTTGGCTTTGTATACTGGCTTCAAAGTTTTGTAGCGAGTAACACCAGGATAGTTCTGCAAGTCTCAAAATAGATCAAGGTAAGTAGTATAGAAGCTTATTACAGACTTCTGTAGTATTAAATATGTATGTATGATAGATGATGGTCTGGTATAGAGATATATACTTGCAATAACTCATCTGAAAATAACAACATTGTTAAAAAATAAAATATTTATTGAACTTAATGTCAGAAAAAGATATAAAAAACCTTCACACTGTGAATTCCTGCTTTTTTGCTGCAGTAAAATTAAGTAAAATAGTCTAAAAATAGTCTTTAAATTAACACCTTCTTATTACAGGAGACTTCTGATTAAGGGAAAAAAAACCTCTAAGTCTACAACTTAATTTTTCTGTATTATTGCAAACTCTATGAAGATATTTACCCTAATTTTAATCTGGAATATACCATACATATCACTGCAATTTTTCTAAATTTGTTTACATAAGTGTTCTACATTTGGTTCTCAGCTGAATATCCTGAAACAGTAGACATTTCCTCATATGAGTTAAATCTGTCTGATTTATATCATTATAAAAGTGATACATATGTAATAACAATCTTCTAAGCCATTTATTTAACAAGGACTCGTGTAAATGATCACTCTGCAATTTAAGAATTGTTTTGTTAGTAGCTGCTTTACCATACTACATGTGTTACAAGAGTGAATTTTAATTGTATGCTAGTGTCTGAACAAGTGTGAAATAGAAAACATGCTAAACCAAAAATATATTGTGAAAAATTAGAAGTATCTATCTATTTTTTTTGTTTGGTTAGCTATTAGAGGACCATCTGTTGTGGGTTTGTTTTATTTCTTTTATATGTGGCAATAAAGACATAAACTTGTGTCTATGATTCATAATGTAACAAGATGTAGAGCACTTTATGTTCTTCTGATACAGGCATTAATGGCAATATGGGGTCTTTAACTCTTTTCACCAGCGAATTCACTGGCAAATGTTCCCAATGAATCCTCTCTCATTATGAGTCTCGGAGAAACAGTGCATACTATCACAATTGGAATAGTAAGTGAAAGAGTGATTCAAATAAAGATATCAGAGAATTCTTATTTGAAAGAAAATATTTCATGAAATGGTGAGTGTTCTTGTCTGAGATTTTTTAACACTGAGTTAATAAGCTGCTCAATTTTCTAGCATGGAAAGGAAAACTGAGAGCAATGCAATCAACACCTTAACACAAAAAAATAATGACAGTGTTTCTGTCTGTAATCTTACACGATATTAGTCTGTCCGTCATCTTTAAAAATTTAGATCTCCCTGATTTCTTTATCCTGTTGAATATGTTTAAAAGTATTTTGCTTCTCTCAAGTGTGTATTCTTAAATAAAATTGACAAACAGCTACCACTATCAACATAGTGAATATGACTGAAATCCAAGATATCAGAGTGCAAAATTATTTCTGCTCAGGCACGGTAATTTTTGTTTTTATATTCTAAGGATTTTAATCACCATAATAGGGCTCTGTAAGCATATAGTCATAGAACAGATTGAAGTAGTTTAAAATCCCTGTTTGTGTAAATAAGGCCTTAACTAGATCAGTACTGATTTTAGGCTACATGCACTTTATATTTATTACGTAAAATGCCTAAGTGCATTCAGTGAGTAGAATAAGATCTTTTGGGAAATAGTCAAGCCAGGGGTACAGTCAGGCAAATTTCCCCATCATCTTCAGAAAAAGCAAGAAGGATCCAGGGAACTAGAGAGGAGTCAGTGTAACCTCAATCCTAGGAAGATTTTGGAGCAATTTTTCCTGAGAGTATGTCTAAGCACGTGAAGGAAAGAAAGAGTTCGGAAACAGTCATTGTAGACTTAAAAGAGCATACACTGCCTGGTGATCTTGACAGTTTTCTGTGAAGAGATGACATACTCAGTGAATAGGGGGAGAACTCTGGATGTTGATTTTAGCACTAAAGAATATTATAGATAAAGAAACCTCTATACATTTGTTTTAATTTTTAATAAAGCACTGCTAAACTCCTGATCAAGTGAATGTCATTATTAGAACTTAAAAATAAATTCTTTTTTCTTTTAAAATAAATTACCCACCATATCCAAATTCAAATTTTAACTTATATTTACCTAACAATGTGAAAATATTCCAACAACACAACACATGTTTACTCTATTATTCTATTTTTGACTTGTTTATCCAGACAGTTGTACCCTTAAGGAAAGCAGAAATTGGGAACTTTGTACTCTTTCTACTGAGGATTTTCAGTTTTCACGTAAGGAATAAAAAAATCAGAATTCAAAATCATACATTATGTGGATAGTTTCAGTGGACAGAATGGTAACAGTTATAGTCATGATGTGATCTTTGGCTATACAAGAAATAAATTAATAGCTTTCCTTTACAATGTTCTTTACTAGACTCTTGTTATTTTTTTCCTTATTTCAGGAAAAACTTTGGTTATTTTATTTTAATTTTTTTTCATTTGTTCATTTGTTTATTTAGATCAGATGTGACCTGATTTTGGAAGATGACTAAATATGAATATGACTAAATATAAATAAGAATTTTTAAAAGGGCTTCATTTAGATGAACAATTTGAAAAGGAATGTGAAATGATCTATTAATTTTTGATTACAGGGAAAAAAAAAGTAGTACATAACAAATGTCCTATGCCCAAATTTAAAAGATGCTTTTGTTTGCAGGTCTTAACTAGTTCCTTAAAATTTATGGATGTTATAAGTTCTGTGCTTTGTTTGTGTTATGATGAAGTCTGATACTCATTTCTAAATAAACCACTGGAACTTGAGGGTCAGGTTCCAACATTAAAAGAACGTCCAAATCAGGACTGAAATCATTTGACTGAGAAAGTCACTGCATAGAATGCAGCACCTAACATCTTACATTTTGTGACTTTGAAAGTAGATGCATCACCTGCCTTCCAACTTTTAATATGCAGCAAGAACATGATTTTCTTCTCAGCCAGAGTGGATAATATCTTCAGGGCTGAGACAGTCTTCAGTCTTTTGTGGAACTCCGAAAAAGACATCAAGAAAAACAATTCCTAGTGTACCTTCAAAACAATAAACACTGTGTATGTGGCACTGTCTTTTTAAGCACATTCTCCAGAAAATTAAATGTTTTATTGGTGATGTCTGTGGTGACTCTTTCTTGAAAAAGGCAGCAGTTTTCAAACAGGATATAGGATGTGTTACAGCTTATCAAAATTCCAATGTCATGTCTCCTGAGGAAAAAATATTTCACTTGTGTTTTTGATAATGACACTAGTAGAACATAAAGTGGTCTCACTGTGCCAAGTCTCTCATATGACATTAGAATTTTGTTGGTTCCCAACATCCGACAAATGTTATAATTTGCCTAAATGCATATTTAATATATATATATGTTTCTTTTCGAGAGAAAGGAGGTGTCACTTTCAAAATGTAACAATATAAAATCTAAATGTACTATCTGAACACTACTGCCTCTATGTATGAACTTTGGAGAAATGGTAAAATGGAGTTTGGTCAGGAATGGCAGAAAAGTGTTGTTAATCTCCAGTTATGAACACCAGATTGTCAAAAGCAAATGCTGAAAGATACAAAGACAATGAAGACCATAGTACCTGATTCATCCATCACATTGTTTTCCTGTCTAGCTGTATAATGGAAATTTTGTCCAGAAGGATACTCTAAAAGACAGTATTAAAAACTTTGCTAAAATCTCTTAACCTACCCCGGGCTAATCTACTGCCTTTCCTTTGTCTCTTAGATGGGTAACCTTGTCAGAAAAGGATATTAATTTAGTAAGGCATAACTTTCCCTTCATGATCCCATGTTAGCTTTGACTCATGAATGCGTTGTCTTTCAAGTGTTTTTCACTAGTTCCCAGAATAATCTTCTCCATAATTTTACCAGGCACTGAAGTGAGACTGACAAGCTTGTAATTACCAGTGTCTTCCTTCTTGCCCTCTTAGAAAACTGAAATAATATTTTCTAGCTCTCAGATGACTGAGACATCTCCAGATTCCCAAGACTATTGATAACTAACTGAGACACTTGTAATAACATCGTCCAACTTTTTCAGTTCACTGAATGAATCCCATTGGGCTCTATAGACTTACATGCATTCAGTTGCTGCAGCAAATCCTGTACAAGTTCAAAGTCAATCAGGAGCGTATCACTCTACAAGTCACAGTCAGCCAATCCAGGGCTCTGGGGGTCCCAGAACCCATCATGGGCAAAGACAGAGATGAAGAAGGCATTACATGTTTATGTTTTATCTTCATCCATATTTGTGAGGTGACTAACCTCATCAAGTAATGGACCAATATTTAGTCCTCCTTTTGATGTTTTTGCTGTTAACACAATTTTAGAAGCTTTTTTTTTCTTTTTTTTTTTCTAAGAAGATTTTGATTGTCTTTCAAAATTAATTCATAGTTCTTATCCTTGAATCGAAGAATCATAGAATCATAGAATCATAGAATCATAGAATAGTTTGGGTTGGAATGGACCTTAAAGAACATCTAGTTTCAAAGCCCATGACACAAGGAGGGACAGCTTTCACTAGACCAGGTTGCTCAAGGACCTATCCAACCTGGCCTGACACTTCCAGGGAGGGGGCATTCACCGCATCTCTGAGCAACTTATGCCATTGTCTCATCACTCTCACAGGAAAGCATTTTTTCCAAATGTCTAACCTAAATCTACCCTCTTTGAGTATGAAACTCTTTTGCCATGTCCTATCACTACATGCCTTTGCAAAAAGTCCCTCTCCAGCTTCCCTGTAGGCCCCTTCAGTTACCAGAAGGCTGATAGAAGGTCTCTCTGGAGCCTTCTCTTCTTCAGGCTGAACATCCCAAGCTCTCTTCATGAGACGTGCTCCAGCCCTGTGATCATCTTTATGGCCCTCCTCTGGACTTACTCTAAGAGCTTCATATCCTTCTTCTGTTGGGGCACCAGAAATGGACACAGTACTCCATGTGACATCTCACGAGAGCAGAGTAGGGAGGGAGAATCACCTCCCTCCACCTGCTGGTCACACTTCTTTTGATACATCCCAGGATACAGTTGGCTTTGTGGGCTGCAAGTGTACACAACTGGCTTATGTTGAGCTTCTCATCAGCCAACATCCTCGAATCCTTCTCCTTGGGACTGTTCTCATTCCATTCTCCATCCAGCCTGTATTTATGCATGAGATTGCTCTGACCCAGCTGCAGGACCTTGACTTGGCCTTGATGATGACACCCCTTTCTTCCAGCATGTCAACCATCACTACACATCTTGGTGTCATCAGCAAACTTGATGAGGGTGCACTCAATCCCACCATCCATGCTGCTGACAAACATGTTAAATAGCACTGGTCCCAGTACCGACCCCTGAGGAATGCCACTCATCACTGATCTCCACTTGGACATCAAGCCGTTGACCACAACTCTTTCAGTGCAAACATCCAGCCAATTCCTTATCCACGGAGTGGTCCATCCATCAAGCCCATGCCTCTCTAATTTAGAGACAAGGATGTTGTGTGGGACAATGTCAAATTCTTTGCACCAGTCCACGTAGATGACATTAGTTGCTCTTCCCTTATCTACCAACACTATAATCCTGTCATGGAAGGCCACCAGACTTGTCAGACATGACTAAACCTTAGTAAAACTATGTTGGTTGTCACCAATGACCTCCTTATCTTCCATGCACCTTAACATAGTTTTCAGGAGGATCTGTGCCATGATCTTACCATCTTGTTCCACAAGATACTGTATGATAAGTCAATTTTAAAATTGTTAATTTGAAGTTATAGATAAAGCAACATTCTGCACTTATGATCTAGATATCTGGAATATGCACGAGCTTGCATATATGTATAGAATATACTGACACCAGACATATGCAGTTTTATAACTTTCTTGCCTCATTACTGAGCAGTTTCGGCAGCAGCTGCAAAAGCCACAGCTAAAGCTTCCCCTGTTCTCTCCAGCTGCTTCAGGAAGTGAATGGAGAAAAGAACAGAACAATGTGGCAAGATTGCACAGCTGTTTTAAGAGGGGCATCACTTAGAATAGTTTCATTTTGGGCTCTTAGAACAAGAATGACTGGATGAAGAATGTCTGTGGATGAACAATATGTGTTTTAGAAGGATCTCTGTTTCTTGTCATATTACAAATCAATTATGAGAAGGAAAAGAAAGGGCAAACCAGGAAAACTCACGTATCTGTTCTGATGCACATGTCCATTGCCATTTGGAAGCTCACAGCTCAGAAAATTAGTATCAAATCAAACTTGTGTAGCAAATCAACCATCAGCCTGTTTTAGAAGTATATATTATTATTCAAGAGAAGTGTTGCCCTGTACTTTAGGATTTGCCTGTCTCCAGGAACTTAAGGTTGTTACCTGCCTGCCATCATTGGAAAGAGATTCACATCTGAACAAATGGATATTAACCAGCTCTGTGAATCAAAATATTTCTGTGACAGAAACTCATCCATGAGATTCAAATATTATAAGATATGGTTAAGACAAATTTAACGATAGTGTAAGCATCTCTAGTGTACAACAAATAGATCAAGTTTTTCCTTTTTCAGGGGACAGAAGACAAGCTGAATGTTCAGATTGATTTATGTTTCTTCTGAATCAGAGTCATGTCTACTGAAGACATCTCATCTGTTAGTCCAGTCTTTTTGCAAGACATCATTTGTCCCACAGACCTCTATATCCTCTTGTACATGGTGGCATTTCAAAGTATTTTTTATCCACATGGAGAAGTTAATGAATTCTTGACATAACACTGGAATGAATTCCTGGAAACTATGTAAACTGTAAATAAGCTGTGTTTACATATATAAGTAAGCAATGACTTCTTCTCTGGATAGATTGCCACTTCTGAATCATAATTCTTTCTTTCTGCAGTACTGCTGGGAAATTATTTTTTTTCTGACAAGGAATGTAACAGGGAATCAGTCATGCATAAGAACTAGGCCTGGCCCTACATTCATAATGAGATCTAAAATCAGCCCTTTTGTTGCAGTTCTTTCTTAAGAATGTAGAGAATTATTTCATTTCCTATTTTTGAAACTGTAATGAGAAGAAGAATATTTTTCATACTGTCCCCAATACTACAGCAAAATGTTATTTAAGAGTGTTTTTATTATTAGTTTATTCTTACTATACTATCAACACAGAGGAAACTGTTATTTTTTCACAGAGGAAGTTACCTGAAAACACATATTGGTTATTATCACATTAATTTGTAGAGTTTATATGAGTAAATTCCAAACTTATGTTCATATTATGCTATGCAAATAGTGGTACCTTGTGAAAGTTCAAATAATTTGTATAATTATGCTCTTTTAAACCCATTTTCAAATATGACTTGTACATTTCCTTTTATGACTTGAAAATAATCAAGAAATAATGGCCATTTCAAATACAAATTCACTGTCTCTGCATTTTTATGTTCTCATGCTTTGAGGCATTTTAAAATGTTGTGAAGAATGTGTTTTCCAAAACATCTTAAATAGTTTTCTCAATGGAAAGAAGAGTTAGTTTATAGTTCATTTGGCAATGCATAGAGACTTTAGATTAGCAAGGTGTATTACTTTAAGTGTGAAGTACTTAAAGGTGAAGCTTTAAGAACAGTGGTATTTTATGTGCATTTTTGGGTGTTGTGCTTTTTTAATAAGTTGTTGTAAACGGGTGTTCTTTGCAAACTATCATGGATAATACTATGTTATGCTTCATATTTATGCACTCCAGTACAAGTAGTCAGCAATATCCAGGGGGCAATTCAGCCACAGATTAAGACATTCAGGTTGTCTACAGCATCTACTTATTAGTTACATGTCTTCATATACATTACAGCCAATCTAAGCAGTACAGTCAGTGGAACTGAGAAAGCTGCTCAACTCATTCTAAAATACATGTGCACATTTGGTGAGTTGAACACTTCGTTCAGGCAACACTGGACTCTCTGTATTTACTCTTAAAGTGTCATCTAGTCCCATTTGATTTGGCTGAAGTACTCGGACTATGTCTTCAGTTGATGCAGACAACTAAATTTAGGAATCCGAATTTGAAATTGATTTTTTAGAAAGATGTTATGACTCAGTTTTGAGCTTAGAACATAATATATGCATTTACTTCCTCAAAGTTTGAATAGATAAAGAGTTCCTATATTCAACTCTTTAGAAAGAAAGAAAAAGGCTATTTCAAATATCTTTTTGCTTCTAATGGTGATGTCTGTTATTATTGTAAGAGATTTTTTAAAACAATTCACAATTTAGGGGACTTGTAGATAACTCGTAAGTATAAAATACATTCTGTCAGATCAGATAAATAAGGATTTATCTGAAGCAAGTGTTTGGATTGGACTAAAACCAGAAAATTAAAATAAAATTTTCAGAAAAACACGAATCACATTCAGCTATTCAGAGGTTTGGATGACAATACTTCTTGCGGTTATGTACAATTTCCTGCTGGTGGCTGGCCAAATTCTTTCATCTTCAAGCAG
The DNA here is from genome assembly GCA_013398125.1 of Aegotheles bennettii. Lineage (NCBI taxonomy): Eukaryota > Metazoa > Chordata > Aves > Caprimulgiformes > Aegothelidae > Aegotheles > Aegotheles bennettii. The sequence goes on along the minus strand of VZRW01003628.1, from coordinate 50,067 downwards.
CATAATGAGTGTAAATTTTAAGAGATTCCAGCTGCATAACTTCTCTTTTTATTTCTTTTTTCTTCATTTTTGTTGGGCTAATCCTCCTGTTTCAGCTTTCTGTGTCCCACCTTGTCTTTTCATAAAATAAAAAGAAAGATCTTTTTCCAAATCTACCTACAAGATTTTGAGGATTCCCTGCGAACTCTTGATCTAATTTGAACACACAAACAGCATACTACACCAAAGCTCCTTAAAGACTGGTGTCCTTCTCTATTTTTAAGCTACTGAAATTAACTAAAATTTTTCAGATCTCCCTTGAAAGGCATGTAAAATTTCTCCTATCTGACAGAATGGTGTGACATGTCACCATGATTTGAACTCCACTTATGTTCAGAATACATTGTGTCATAAAAATAAAACAAGCGCTCTGTTCGATTACATTAGTTATATTTGTTAAAAACCCCAGACTGAACAACATAATTTTCTTTTAGAAAAAGTCCTATATATGTTAGCACTTTTACAATAATTTCAAGTACATAAAGCACTGAAGTTGTAGGGTAGCAAACAGTCATTATGTTCTATAAAAAGGCAGGTTTATGAGGTTGAATTCTACATTAAAAATTTAAAAAGTCAACATTTTCTTTGCTTAATGTTGTTTTTAAAAGACAACTTTCTGATATTCTTGTAAGAAATAAGTGAAATCAAAGGACATTTTAAACTAGTCAAACATCTGGACACATGAATAAAAAAACAAATGAAGCAGTGACTCTTAAATAGGAAGGAGTTGCTTTGACTTAGCAATGAGTTTTGATTATAAAGTTTATTTTAATTTTATTGGGTTTTGTTTTGTTTTATTTTCCACTAGGAAAATCAAATAGATGTAGGAACAAATGTGAATCAGTAACCACCTATGACAGAATATCAGTTTTAAAAGATCTTGATGTAAACCTCCTATCTCCTGTAGAAACCACGGCATCTTGTGAACCACAAGATTTTCATCATGAAGCTACTTTGTTATTGTATGTAATAGCATGCAGAGAAAATTACTTGCATATAACAAGAGGTTCATTAGCGTTTTAGTTTTTCAGAAGACAATATATTAAGAATCCCTATAGCTTTCAAATTTTATTCTTAAAAGTTTGTATTTTATCTTACACAGCACTAAACTAGTTAGTGATGCCAGTATATTCTTAAGCTTATATGAGCAATCTGTACTGTTGTGAAATTAAATCTACTAATATACTGAAATAATACTGAGGGAGAGGAAAAGGGTGAAGGAAAGGGAGAGGGGGAGGGGGAGGGAGAGGGAGAGGGAGAGGGAGAGGGAGAGGAAGAGGAAGAGGAAGAGGAAGAGGAAGAGGAAGAGGAAGAGGAAGAGGAAGGGAGGTGGGAGGGGAAGTGAAGAAAAAGAAAATAAGACAGGATGTTGTGTAGTTGAGTTACAATTTAGATATTGGGAAAAATCTATATAAGAGTGTCATAAAATATGACAAAGATTTTTATTTTTATTTTTTTTTAATACAGTGATATCCATAAACATTTAGGTTTATGCCTAATTGTCCATGCATTTTACAAGGTAGTCTAGCTATCTGAAATAGGATTTCCAAGCAAAAAATCCATGTGCAACTTTGGAAAATAAGTAGTGTGGAAATGTTACAGTTCTGCCTTTTTTCTCATGCCATATTATACAACTTCTTTTTATATCTACATGATGTATGTTAATGTAGATTATTCTGAGTGACTAAAGGTCTACATCAATAAAAAAGTCCCATTCGTCAATGAAACCATATGGCTCATTGTTGCCAACTGATTGCACACTTAAAATAATGGTTTCACAAAATGATTTTAATGTATGTAAAAATAACTTTATTGTTTAAGTTCCTAACATCTGTGGACAATTAAACTATTGCATTAATATTTTCTGAGTAAGACATTATGTGGCATTTGAGTGTTACAACTAATATTTAGGATTAAAGTTATTATTAATTTTTGGAAATGTGATCAGTTTGCTTATTAAGGGAATGTAATCATATAATATCAACTGAGCTGTCTTCAATTTGGAATTTAAAGCATATGTGATGCTTGGGGTTTCACTACTGTTCACACTGTGGGAGAACTTTGTAGTTCTCACTTCCTTTTTTTCAGGGGCATGGAGGTAAATGAAAAAAAACTTAGCTACATAAATGTCTCACAATATCCTTTACTACTGAGTACTTGCTAGCTGTTGACATTAAACAAATAAACTACTATACTATCTGAGATAAGGGAACTTCAGAAGCACAATGTGTAGCACTATCCACTGTAACTTACAGTCCACCATATACATGTTTTACTTGAGATAATGGTTTACAAATGCTTCTTAATTTTATTGCACTGTGAGGTCATCAAGTATTTAGAAGGCTACAGGGTATATACATTCATGGAAAAATAAAAAGTTCAGTTCTAATCTAAGAGCTGATCACTACATACAGTATCAAATACACTGAAAGACAGAGATGTTTTTTAAATTTTTACATACTCTTTTCAAATTTAGGCTAGAAGATAAGTAGAAAAGCATTATTCTGAAAAGTCTGAATATAATGCCTGACATTTAGATATAGATTCTAAAACCAGGATTCTGATTAATTTCTTTGACTCTCTGAAGACTGCCCTAGTAAGATGTAAATGAAATAGGGTTGTCAAGTAAGACATGGCACCAATGTCTTTCTGGAACCAAAGGTGGATGTCAGGCTGGATGGCATAGGGAACCTTAGATAGCATTAGATGTATATGCTTACCACTAAGTGAAGCACTAGATGTCTTCACTGTAATGGAAACATAATAAGAGTATACAGGTCACATATTAATTTGACACCTAGATATTGTCATCTTGGGAACAAAGACTGAAAATACTAGTTGAGTTCCAAAATGTAAGCTAAAAAGATAAAACAAGCAGGATGTATGTTTTTTAATAACAGTTCTTTGTGTTTTACTAAAAAATGCAAAAAAAACCCCTATCATTTGAATAACCAAGAAAACATACATATACTCTTTGATAATAACATAATTAATGAGTGAAGGAAATTTTAGAGTAAGGGGAGATAGAATTTTTGTAGCAACTTTTTCACGGTTAATAGAGTCATATAGAAAAAAAATAAAGAAATGCAGAATTAAGGGAGTCATATGAAAATAGTTACTACCTGAATGCATTTTATTGTACTGGAAATATGAATTTAAACTTATTTGAACCATGACTGACACATTGGCAGAAATTTTCTTAGTTGCATGGTCTTCAATTGAGCTAGGTATATGTTGTAGAAACGGTATTGTTTTCCTACTTTCTGCCATATTCTGGAAGCTTGTGTCCCAGGAGCTTTTAAGGGGAAAAGGATTAAATGGAAGCCTAAAATTCTTACACGAATTAAGGTAATATGACAAGCTTGTCCTTTTTTCTGCAGTTACTGCATAGGCTGGGCATTTGAAGAGGTTTGTCATTGATCCATTATTCTGATTTATATGCATGGGAAATTCCAAGATAACTGACAGAAATGCCGTTATGATTTATATTGTTGATAGGCATATTATCACTACAATCTGTTTCAGGTTTATTTGGGGGGGGGTTGTGTTTTGTTTTGTTTGTATTTTATTTTCTTGCTGTTTACACTAGTTTTCCATGATAATATATTATGAATAATTATGAATTCCAATTAGTTCCAATTAATAGTTTTGTAACTGAAGAGCGTCATATAGTGTAAATGACAAATTTGTTCCCACAGCTTCCTCGTTGTCTTAAATTAGTTTTCTGGAAAGCATGTCAAAGAATAAGAGTGCATCTGTTCTGAAACTTAATCGCAAACCAGTTTGAAGGCAATGATATAATTATTTCTTTGTGCACAGATTAAATATAAAGAATTATGTGCTTTATTTTGTCTTTCTGGGTAATTTCTCTATAAATTCCTTATATAATAAGAGATAACCATCTCTTAGTTCCATGACAAAGAAATATTTCAGAAAGATTATTGTGTTTATCCTTCCCTTTAGATGGAAGATCATGGACACCTCTTCAACATTCAACTATTTTTGGATTTTCTAACTTCACACATCAAATATGCTGGGCAGGTTTTAGCCAGCTGATCAGGTCTAGATGCAATGAACTTGAGCAAAACTGATTTACATCCTCGCCTTTGAATTTCTGAAGTTGAAAAAAAGAAACAATCTTATAAAAAATATTTGTAGTTAGGCTCAAAATTTAATTATATATCATCTAAATGTGGGATCCTTTAATCAATCTAAATGGGGTTTTATATGTTATATCTCTACATTAGACTATTTTCATTACTAGAATAAATAAAGGATTAATGATGACATTAATTTAGCATTTCACCTTACATTTACTCTCAGCAAATGTTAACCCATGGTTAAGTCAAGTCCTGTTCATTCAAACACTGATCAAAGCAATACTGTGAGCAGTAAAGCATTTTTGGCTCTCATGGTGCCAACCTGCAAAGATTTACTAATCATTTATGATGCAGCATGGATTGAGAGATGCAAAATTTATATGGTGGCATGGGTTAAAACCATTGCTGAAAAAATGTGACATTTATATTGGCAATACTCTTTAGATGCAAAATGAGGTTTAGTGAGTTTCTTTTACACTATCATTTGTCTCACTTTATTCTGAGAAATATGATCACAGAATGGTTGAGGATGGGAGGTACCTCTGGACATCATTTAGTCCAACCCATCTTCTCAGAGTCGTATCAGTTAAAGTGGGTTGAACAGAGATCTTTCCAGTCAGGTTTTGAACATCTCAAAGCGCTGAGATTCTGCAATCTCTCTGCGCAACCTATTCCAGTTTTTAACAACCTTCACAATATAAAAGTGTTTTCTTATGTTCAGATAAAATTTAACTTGACTTCATCTGTGCCCACTGCCTCTTGTCCTGTGAGCACTATTGTAAAGAGTTGGGCTCCCTTTAATTCATTGCCCCTCCTTTTCATGTATTTATGTACATCAGTAAGATCCTTCTCAAGCCTTCTCTTCTCCAGGTTAAACAATCTGAACTCTTCAGCAACTCCTCGTATAACAGATGCTCCAATGTTTTAATCATCTTTTTGACTGTCCACTGTACACTCACCTGTTTGTGCATGACCCTCTGGCACTGAGATACCCATACCTGGACACAGCAGTCCAGGTGTGGCCTCATAAGGGTTGTAGAGAGGGAAAGGATCCACTCTCTCAACCTGCTAATAATATTAGGCAAAAACTCTCAAGTTTTATGCAGTTAGTATTGGAAGTGAAATCGGAAGTGTTTTGGCAGATAGGATTTTCCCACTAAATTAATACTGCATAACAATGCATTGCCATAACTAAGGAATTTAAAGAAAAATTTAACTTGAAGAAATTCTTTTGAGTGAATATTACTGTTAATTTATTCCGGCCATAATTTTTATTATTGTCCTGCTTTCTCACTGGTCACCCTTTCCAGTAATGTGATGAAGTATTTAGAAAGTACCCTAAATATAAACTGTAGGAAATTGCTTAGATTAAATTTGGAAAACATGTTTATTACAAGTATGTCTTTGGAGAATTAGAATCATAGAAACAGAGAATGGTTTGAGTTAGAAAGGACCTTAAAGATCTAGTTCAATGCTCTGCCACAAGCAGGGACATCTTCCACTAGACCACGTTGCTCAAAGCCCCATCCAACTTGGCCTTGAACACATCCAAAGAGGGGGCATCCACAACTTCTCTGGGCAGCCTCTTCCACTGTTTCACCATCCTCACAGAAAAGAATCTTTTCCTAGTATCTAATCTGAATCTACCCTCTTTCAGTTTGAAACCATTCATCCTCATCCTATTAGTCTTTAAACAATAATTAATCTTTAAACAATAGGCAGAAATGGACAATGATGTCTTGCATTAATATTCACCGTCTAAGTTACATCACTAGAAGAGAAAAGAAAAATCATCTATTATGTAGTTGTATCAGGACAAATTAAAAGTCTTTAATATTGAACTAATTGTTGAGATGTAAACACTTTCCATTGTTTGCAGAATCATCATAGAATCATAGAATCATAGAACATGTCCAGTTGGAAGGAACCCTCCAAGACCATTAAGTCCAACTCCTATACCTTTGCAGGGAACCCCAGGAGACACACCATGTGCCTGAGAGTATTGTCCAAACACTTCTTGAACTCAGTCAGGCTCGGTGCTGTGACCACTGCCCTGGGGATCCTTTTCCAGTGCTTTATCACCCTCTGGGTAAAAAAACTTTTCCTGATATCTAACCTAAACCTTCACCTTCTTATTGTTACCCCAAGTCCTGTCATTGGTCACAGGAGTGAAGAGATTGGTACCTGTCCCTTCTCTTCCCCTCGTAAAGAAGTCATAGACTGCAATGGTGGCACCCCTCAGCCTCCTCTTCTCTAGACTGAATAATCCAAGTGACCTCAGCCGCTCCCCATAGGTCATTCCTTCTAGGACCTTCATTATCCTTGCGGACCCCCTCTGGACTTGTTCCAGTAGTTTGATGTCCTTTTTGAACTGCGGAACCCAGAACTGCACACAGTACTCAAAGTGAGGCCACATCAGTGCAGCCTCACAATATATTGTGAAGCAGAAAGTCAAGGTTCTAAGCATAGATGCATCTTTAGTCAAAAACAAAAGCATCTTACATAGAATATATTCTATAACATTTATCATACTGTATGCATGTTTTCTACTCTGAATTTTCACTCTAAAATAATCCAGCAGACAAATAGTAATAAGCAAAAGCTTCCTGTCCTCTGAAGTTCTCTGAAACATTTTAGAGATTAGGACTTAATAAAGTTGAAATGATAACTGAGCTTCTTTAGCTCTCCATACATTTCTGTGCTAAGGTGTTTTCAGGCTCACAGACATTCCTGTGATAACCCAGTAGATCTTATAGACAGGAGGCTTTAACAGAATAAATTCTCAAATCTGAAGATATAATTAAATAATACTATAAGAGACATGAGAGTTGATTTAGCCCATCCTCCTTCCCTGTGATCATTTATGCCTCTGCTATTCTTCACATTTTTATATGTTTTTTAACGAATTTCAGTTTAGATCTTTCAATAGCTTAGGAGGTTCTCTTTTTTTTAATATTTACTCTGCAACTTTTGTTTAAATTGAATCCATTGTTTCTTGCAGTCATCATAAATCTAGAAAACAGTTAATTTCCTCCCTTTTTACAACCAACATACACACATTTGAAGGTCCACTATTTTCTCTCCACATGTCTCCACACTGTTCCCTCTTTATATTGAATAACCCCTATTTCTGCTTTTTTGAGAGGGAGTGAGGGGAGATACCAAACTGTTTTGGCTTGGGGTCCTCTCCATGGGCTGCAGGGAAACACCTACTCTGGCCCCTGGAGCACCTCTTCCCCCTCCTTCTACTCTCACCTTAATGTCTGCAGGGTCATTTCTCACTTCTACTCACCCCTAATGACCTGTACAACTCTTTGTCCTTTCTTTAATATCTTCTATGGGACTGTCATCAGCTTTGCTGATGGCCTCAGCTGTGTCCAGTGGTGCATTCATTTTGGAGTCAGCTGGAACTGGCTGTGTCTAGCATGGAGCAGCTCATGGTCTCTTTTCATAAAGACCTCACCTATGTCTCCCCATGCTCCTCACTCCCAAAATCTTTCCATCTCTACTCAATACCTATATGCATAATACACATACACTACAATACTAATATACTCTATCCTTTATTGGTCCACATTCTTATGGAACATGGTTTCCCTCAAAAAAATTTTCTAAGGTCTTGTCAGTTCTGTATAGAATGAAATGGTTATGTACAACATGTGTCTCACAGACAAAAACTCATTTTATACACTTTGGTATGATATTTGACTTTTTTTCAACAATAAGATACTGACTTATTCCAATGTTTGATCCACTGTAGTCCCTAGACTCCATTCTTTCTAGCTACTGTGTCTCCAGATAGTCTCCAATCTATATGTCTGAAATAGTATTTCTCAGGAATAAACCATATTAGAACATAATTATTTATATTTTCCCATCATTTATCTATTTTATCTAGATACTCTATGAATTCCATATTAAGTAGTACTTTTTAATTATTCTTTATAGTGTAGAGATATAATATGGAAGAAAACCTTTGTGAAATGGCACTGGAATCATTCTTTCATTTTGACTGTGAGCTAGTCATAGTGATTCCTTGTCATTGATCATTTCAGTCCCTTTAGTTGTATTTATCCTTTTGCAGACTTATCTAAATAACATCTCCTTAGCTTAATTTTAAGAATCACATGACAATCAGGATCAGATTCTTATGTAAAAATACTCTCTACTTGTCTGGACTCATTGTATACAATTTAAAAAAATATATCAATTTTTATATAGTCTTAAAGGATAAAAGCAGACACATTTAAGACATGGTTAATGTTCTCTTAATATAGAATTGACCCTTACACGTCTTAACCTTGATTGTAAAGCAAATATTAATTGATCAACATTATTGTATATATTAAATCTAGGTTGGAAAGTAATTATTCAGACCTTTCAAATTAGTAAAATAAACTTGAATAAGGTGCTACTCTACGTTAAAGTGAATAGCAGAGACCAGTTTTATGTCTGCAAGATGAAATAGCTATTTTTTCCAGATGTGATCTTGAGCATCAGCATAAATTTTGTGACTCCAGGAGACTCTCTGAAAGGATTTGTAATGTACTTAAATGAGCACCTTATATGGATTCAATTTCTTGTGTGTTTGGTTTTGTTTGTCTGGTTTTTGATTATTTTTTTTCTTTTTCATGGAAGCTGGGTTCTCATTTCAGTTGCTGTAAATCATGGCCTTCATCTTGTATGGGCATTCAGTCTTAGAGTGCAGAACACTGAAACATGCAGTTAACATGTCAATGTAGAGAAGATGAAAAGGTGTGATCTCTTCCTATTAGTCACACCGCATTAATTGTAGCACATTCCAAGCCTCACAGGATCAATAGTGGCATATATATATATATTAATATCACAGGTTGAGTTCTATCCTACACCTAAGACCAAACTCTTTTACCACCTACACTCATGGACAACCTATGTATGTATTGGATAACACTCTCATTTAAGTCAGGACAATATATTCATGAAACTCATTTCAAGGGGCTCCTTGATCATGGGTATTTTCTTGTGGCTCTTACTGTTTCTGTCTCAGGGAAGACTCTTTCTCAGACTCCCTGATGCTCCTTAACCTTTCTGATTCCACCTGTTCACACCTCACATTTGTTCACACAGCTGTCCTCACTGCTGCCATTGTTTACCAGTGAAAGGCTGTTGCACTCCCTTCAGCCTGAGACCTGGATGTCTGCATATTTTTGTGGGAACTCTGTCTGGTCTGCCACATCCATTCTGGCAAGCACAGAGGACAGAGCTTTCTGTCAGGTGGATATCACAACTGAACTCCTTCTTAGAGGGTGATGACCACTAATTGAACTCACCTCTTGAGCTAGTGTGGTTCCTATGCCCTTCCTGTACATCCTCCCTGCATGCCCTTCTGTGGAAACTGCTGTGCCACGCTCTGGCTGATGCCCCATGCTCTGTTTGCCCACCCTGATCTCAGCACTCCTCATTGCTGGCACTCCCCACTTTTTATAGTCATGGGGGTGGATGCCGTTTTTCTCACAATACCCAGGCCTGCCAGCTCCTGCAAGAGCCACTGGCTCCTAGCATGTCTCTCCACTCCGCTGGCATTTCCCTGCCTGAGGAAAAGCCCCTGTGTGCTGAGATCTGCTGCTCTACTGTGGGTCAGGCTGACACTGGAATATCTCCCCTAGGTGACTCAGAATCAAATTTAGTTATTAATCATGTGTTATCACTCTGGATGATGAAAGAAGGACAAGAATAAACATAGTTTGGATTAAAGAAGAAAAGGGGAATATAGTGTTTTTATCAATAAATGTTTTTCTTATAAGAGGTCTAGAGGAAGTACAGACAAAATATGATTTAATCTAGGACCATTACTTTGATTTTTTATGTATGTAGCTTCAGGCTTTGTCAAAGGCGACAAAGTGACAAGCAATTTTAAAATTATTATTGTAGAAATTGTTCACTTATCAAAAGTATTAACAAAGACAGACAAAAATGCTTTGAAAGAGACGTGTCAGTGGTATGTCTTTAGCCAACTATAAGACTGTATAGCTAGATAACCAATGAAAACATGATCCCTTGCCTCATGGCTTGCCTCATGGGATGCCTCTACTGCAAACTTTTAGTGAGTCACTTTGAGCAGTCTGGTTTCATTTGCATCAGAAGTTTCCAAATACTCTTGATATATTCCCTTGCTGCTCTTCTACCCTCCCTCCTATGCTACATTTGATTTAAATGAGCACATAGATCTACCACATCATCTAACACAGTTCTAAATCTCCTAAAGGAAATAACATTTCTAATCTTTGAGATTAGTGTCACATTTGCAACTTTTAAGCAATCCCATGCCAATGTATTAAATACATTTTCCTAAGAAAACTCTAGATTTAAATATTTGAATTATTATGTGACTTGCCAGAACTACACTTCAGTGTATTTGACTGTTGTTGTACTCAGATGTAACCTTTCCTTCAGTTTATTTTTCTTCATTAAACTTAATATGGGAAAAAGACACTGAAATTACTGAAAAAGTGATGTCTTCTTACTATAGGACTGTGCATTTTGTATAATAATATATAATATATATGAAAAGATGGGAGCTCAAGCTCACATTTATTATTTAGAGATGAGGCAAGAACACTGAATACCCCTCCTATAGAATGCCCTTTCTATTCCTTAAAATAAAATAAAATAGTAAAAATAAAATAAAATAAAATAAAATAAAATAAAATAAAGTAATAATCAGGTAAATCAAGAAGCAATGTAATTGTGTATTCCAGAAAGCGACACTCACTGCAGGAGATCTGGATTCTAGTCAGTTTCAAGGACAGTAAAGGTATTTTACATTAAACTTCCATGAAGTGGAACACAGAAGCCACCTCTGAGGAATCACCCTAGCTGCAGAGCAACAGTGTCTTGTCTTTTGTTTATTCTTTCTTTTGCAAGGGATGTTGAATTATTTCCTGCAAATTGTTACATCTTTAACAGCACCCACTGTAGAACAGCCTGTAATTTCACTCAAGAAAACAACTTTTGCTTATTGGATTTGTGTAGCTAGGGAGTTCCCCTAGGGAATTTTCTGACATCCTTAGTTGATTTCATACAAGAAAGATAGTGATGGCTGTTCTACTTTCTAAATAAGCAACTTAGGATCTTTTTAACCCTTGAAAATTAGTATGGAGCTGAGGTTCCAGAGATGATAGAAATACAAAATAGCAAACCTACATGAGGAAATGCAGGAAAATTCTAATTTTGTAGTAGTTTTAGAGAGTAATATGGATAATATTAAGTAATTTAACTTGAACTGATAATGTGCAAGAAGTTTTTGTATTCATAATGAACAAGGTTTGGTATGAGATTTATAGGGGGAAAAAACACCCAAAACCAAAAATAACAAAAAAACCTCTTACAAACAAACAGACAAGCAAACAAACAAAATCCCCTAAAATCAAACAAGCAATCTATCAAACCAACAAAGTCTTAAAGAAAAGGCTTTTCTGCTTTTCATTCAAGTCAATATAGAGGAACTGCATGAGAATGATTTGCAGGGTGTCTGAATTAGAAAAATCAGGAAGGCTATAGCCCTCTAGTTTGCACTGGAGCTATCATCCGAGTGAGAAAAGTACAAATCTATGCTGTTTGACTGAGGTTTAGGCAAATGTAATAAATCAAAAATATAGCCAGGGGGTTAAAAGGGAGAATTAAAAAAAAAAATATAAAAATAATAATAAAAAATTGTTTTATCTGCTGCCATGAGGCAAATGATGGAGCTGATCTAGGTACTGTGCTAATTTATATTCATGGGGATGTCTGTTGGGGGATTAGCAATACTTCACAGAGTGAAAGAAGTTCTCTTGATTGTGTTAATCTGGAAAAAAAGGAACCAACTCTTCTCAAAAAAATTGCAAGCAGCCAAAAAAAATGCAATTAGATTTTCCCTAGCTTTATATCATAAAGTTTTTAAGAAGGAAAGGAAGAAAAAAGAGAGGCAAGGCTTGGAATTCAAAATATAACCCTCAAGTTCTGCTAATTAAGAAACCAACCTGGTTAAAATGCAAGTTCTTAATTATTTACAATCTCAAAAAGAAAATGCACAGCAGCTGTAAAACTTGCATCTGGAAAACACAAACTTACAAAGTAAAGAGGCCAAGACACAAATGACATATAATTATCAAGGGATCAACAACAGCATTTTTTCTAGATGTACATTAGCAATAATACATATAAAAAAGAGTAAAATACTAGCTTCCTACTTCAGAGATAAAGTTGCTAAGTGTGAAGTGTTTCGGACTTTTTTCCATTAGAAAAAATTCTTTCAGATTTTTTTTCATTTCAGATTTTCATTTTTTGTGAAAATGCATTCTTGGCCCATAGTTCTCATCTGTACAGGAAGCCATCAGGGATGGAGGGGTGGGGAGGAGAGGGAATCAAAATCCAACAGCACTGTGAATAAACCTACTCACAACATTGCCACAATGATACCAGAATACCCTACATTGCTACAGAGATAAGCAACATGACCTGAGCTAAACTGGGGAGAGGTCAAAGAACTCAGGAAGCTTCATTAAAGGCTGAATGTCCTTATCCAGCCAACAAACTGAATGTAATACCTCCAATATTTTGCTAGTATTGCCTCTGCAAGATCTGGTTTCAACTTACACTTTGCCTAATAATTATTTTTATTCTGTTACATGACTTGCTAAGCCATTCTCTTTCAAGCTCCTTATAAGAGCTACGTCATCACTGCATTCAAAACTGACATTTTACCTGAACATTTGCTGAAATGAAAAGCCAAATGGAGGTAATGACAACATATTGTCATGGTCTGGACAGTTGCTTTATCACCCAAACCACCCAGGAGGGGCAATCAGGGAAAGGAAAGGAGACCCGTGTGTTGAAATGAAAACAGATTTAATAGAATAATATTAATTATCTAATACTACCCTCAATGTTAATACAAGATACAAAGTCATTCTCAGCTTCAGATAGCAGTAGCAAGCTGAGTGCTTCTAGCAGTGAAGGCTGAGTGCCAACACTGTGAGCACAACAGCTCTAGCGGCCATCTCAGCAAGTGGAGGAACAAGCCTCAGGAATGGGACAACAAACAAGATTGACCGGATCCTCTTAGGAAAGCAGCCATGGTAGAAACGCCTCCCGGAACCTCACAACTTCTCAGTTTATAGTGAGGGTGACATTTGTGGTATGGGATACTTTGGTTGACCAGCTTGGGACAGCTGTTCTGGGCTTTGCACCTCCTGGCCCACTGCACCTGCATGGCTTAAAACTACCCTCAACCTTGGTCACTACGGAAACCTGCACACCAGAGCATCTTATCTCATTTGTTCTCAGAGAACTGGACTCTGCAGTTCCTTACAACCACAGTTTCTCTGAACAGAAAAATTATTTTAGAATTCTCTCTCAGCAAAAACAGGGCACATATTCAAAGCTGAAAAATTTAATTCAACTTTTTCCGGATTTTTTTCAAATTTTCAGTCATTTACTCTTATCCTATCTTGAGACATTCACTGTTTTGTAATATCTCCATCTTCTGTGAATGAAAGGAGTTATCCAAGTTCTCAGACTAAAACCTTTTATTCATATGTCATCTCAGCAACCAGAGACTACTGTAATTGAAGACAAATTCAAAAATAAACAAATTGCCAAGTAATTCCTTAAGAGATTTCCTTGTAGACCTCCATCTTCTTATTTTTAATTTCAAATTCTTTATTGGCTAATTATGATCACTAATAAGATTGCCTTTTTGTTACTTTGAATGGCAATAGTTGAAAAATGCATGCAGAAAATGACCAGCTTCATATCTGTCTGCCAGATAGAAAGGAAGGTAGACTAAGACATGCAGATACTCTGTGAACTGCAACAAGATTATTGGTATCCATTAAAATACACTCACTCACTTAAAATTCTAAATATATAGCCTATAAAACGCTATGAACAAATAAGTACTCTGAATTATTCCATTTAATATCAAATAAGAGCAAGTACAAAAGGTATCTGTTTTTACTGAAAATGAGCCAGTATTTGTTCCTGAGTTGACAAATTTGATCCTTGGCTGAAACCCTTTTAGCAGTTAACAAGTATGTTTTCTCATACAGTTCCTTTCTACAGTCAGTTTGCTTTTTAAAAAAAAAATCTTTAAAGGCGATATGCTTCCATATAGAGATCTGATGTGTGGGAAACAGGAATAACTTTTCTCTCCTCTCCTTTCCTCTCCTCTCCTCTCCTCTCCTCTCCTCTCCTCTCCTCTCCTCAGTTTGGATTCATACTAAACAATATGGTCTTATTTATGTACACGCTATATATAAATATTTCAATGATTCATATAAAAATATGATATATGTTGTATATACATAAATATACACTATAACCAAACTGCATAGAATTAAAACTTCTTTTATTATAACTAATTTTTTCAATTTATTTATTTTTCATTATTATTATCATTTTTGCCAAATAGAAAAGACAGATTGAAAGTCTTGAGGGTGACTCTCGAAGAGAAAAAGTCAGTGATTAGAATGGGGGTAGTATATGTTCTAATCTATTTACAGAAATAAAGAAATGTTGTTTTACTTTCTTCATTGTTATGAACACATAATAAAAAGATCTTTACAAATGTCTTGAGACAAAATCCTGTCCTAGTGCCAGGAGACTACTGTCTCATATTGTTTTTTACTCACAGACTAAGCTGTGTCCTGGAACATAACAAAGAACTTCTTGTTTGTGATTCAGTTTACACTTTTAGATATATCCTTGTCTTTTTCTTCACTGAAGAAAAGAGCTTCAGCTGTGAATCAACCTCTCCTTAACACCAGATAAGTTACTTAATACCTTAATTAATACAGGGAAAAAAATTAAAATTACTTTATGTAGGATCCAAAAATTCTAGTCTGCAATTTAACTTTATCTTGACTTCAAGGATATTTTTCCAAGTAAATTCAAGATAGATATTTAGGGGGAAAAACAAACAAACAAACAAAAGAAAAACCACAAACAAAATTGCCTTGAAATCTGTAGCTTTGTGTTATGATTAATTTTTTAATGGAATAATGAAGAGAAAACCATATCTCTCATTTCAATCATATTTACCAATATGAACAAATTACTGAGGACTATGTATAAACTACAGTTCTGGACTCTACTGTGTGCATGTGTGCATAAGTGTGCACTGTGTGCGTATGTTCATTTTTTCTTTCTTTAGCTCAGAACTCTCTTGCCATGTGCTGTGTTACACAAAAATTACATATATTGTTGAATTTCATACAAAAATGAAATGTTAAATAAACATCTAAATTGTAAATCAACATCTAAACATCTAAATTATAAATCAACATCTAAAGATGTTGAACTCTAATAGAATACACATTCAGAGAGATTAAAAGAATAATAGGTGATAATTAAGGAAGAAACTGACATTCTTCAGATATAGTGCAGATAAATTATATTACAAATCATATGAATATTCCTTTCCACTATAAACAACACTTGTAATGAAAAGCCCTGACATTTTTACTCTTCTCAAGCTAAATATTTGTGTTAATTGATGGCAAGTATGCCTCCCATAATGTGTTCTTAGCATAAAATAATAGCTGTTTTTCATTCCCCCTCTGATGTCTTTCTAGCTGAGTTTGATGTAAACATTGAGGCTTTGGGGTTCTGTGCAAACTTGCTGGGGCTTTGACCAACATGGTGTTAGTGGGAGGTGTCCCTGCCCATGGCAGAGGGGTTGGAATTAGATGATCTTTAAGGTCCCTTCCAACCTAAACCATTACATGGTTCTATGATTTTATGATAAAATCTGATCATATAGGAAGTGTTAAACAAGTCATTTTTTTTCCCCTTGGAAAATATATGTTTTTAACACAGCTAGAATATCTAGCACCTGACTTGGGCATATACTTCATTTTGTGTACATAAAATTATAAGAGTTTCCTTATGAAGATGGCTATTATTTAAATCCTGTAGACTCTTTCCTTATCTTCCACAATTAAACTAACTAAATTTGAGTAAATATTCTGGTGTTCTGCAAGAATATCAATGTCGATCTTTGACTATATTTTTTTAAGTGTATTTTAGAAAACTACTCAAAGTAGCACACAGGATTCCACACAGGATAGATCTTAGAAATAAGGGTTGTCCAATAAATGAAATGAATCTGTGAAATCCAAATAGAAAATCAACTAAAGAGAGACAATAAAAATAAAATATAATTACTTATGATAACAAATAGTGGTTAAAATAAACGATGTTCTTTAATGAAATATTATTTTAATCAGCTGTCTTTGCAACATGCTTTAAATACTTTAATTACTAGAAAGCGGAAGCTATGATATTAGGAAGGCCAAAGAAGTAGAGCAGCCAAGAGGACATAGAAGAATGTTTAGTGCTCCTCTCTTGCCGTTGTTACTTATATTTCTGTGTAATATAACCCCACAACAGTTGTCATGGTGCACCCCAGGGAAAATTACAGTCATCAGTTCAAGACTAAAGTTACATCTCCAGGGGTGTCTAGTGCAAAGCCCCATCTCACCACTGTTTTCCATGCTGCAGCTGCCTGCAATCTAAGCCAACTATTTTAAATAATGTAGATTGAAACTTTTGAAAACTGGTTAGAACTCCATTATCAAGATTAAATTAAGATACTTCAAACACAGCAGATGCATTATGTATAAAAGAAAATGAATTCACCACAGTAATTTACTGAATAATAAAGGTATAAAGCCGTATTTCGAAAAGTAAAAATACAGAGTACAAAAAATATGTTTAAAATGTAGCTTTAACCAGCTGCATTAACCATCTCCATTATTAGGAAGGGCTGGGAAAATCTAATTGTGTTTAATCAAGAATTTCAAGATTTTAAAAAGTGGTGTCACTCGTCTTCAGAATACAATGAAATATTTCTGAAGAATAAGTGAGAAAATGTGAAAGAGAGAACCATTGTCTAAATAATTTACAATATAGGTATTCTGATTTCAGTTCAACCTGATTTTGGTTGGAGACTTCAACTTTAAATCTTCTATAAAACAAGTGACTATTCTAAATCACTATTATACAGTTTCTATCTACTCTAAAACTGCTATATATGGTGTAAGTAAGAAATAGCTACTACGTACATCACCAGGACAGAGAAGATATTAGATAACAGCGGGAAGGGAAGATTTAGGAAAATTTCACAGTTCCAGAAACAACTTCCAGTCACATTTCAACTTCATCTTCAATTGCTCAGTTTCTGCAAGAAAACAAAAAAAACCCCAAACATATCTGATGCATGGTCTGGAAGTGAGGATCATGCCTGATCCTCATTTGGTTCAGATTTTATACACTAGGGGACAAGACACTGTGAAGAGTGTCTCTGTCTTATTTATATGTAGATAACGACAATGATGTTATAGCTTAGTATTTGCATCTACCTCTCAGGGTAGACTTAGATTCTCAAGTGTAAGTCCTACTGATTCAGTCAAACATGAAACACAGAATCACAGAATCACTCTGGTTGGAAAAGATCTTCAAGATCATTGAGTCCAACCATCAACCCAGGTCTCCCAAGTCCACCACTAAACCATGTCCCCAAAGGCCACATCCAAAAGTTCTTTGAATACCTCCAGGGATGGTGACTCTACCACTTCCCTGGGCAGCCTGTTCCAATGCTTGAACACCCTTTCTGAAAAAAAAAAATAAATTCCGAATATCCAGCCTGAACTTACCCTGGAGCAACTTGAGGCCGTTTCCTCTTGTCCTATTGTTCATCGCTTGGGAGAAGAGACTGGCCACCCTCTCACTCCAATTCCCTTTCAGGTAGCTGTAGAGAACCGTAAGGTCTCTCTCTGAGCCTCCTCTTCTCCAGACTAAACAGTTTCAGCTCCCTCAGCTGCTCCTCATAAGACCTGTGCTCCAGGCCCTTCACCAGCTTAGTTGCCCTTCTCTGGACCTGCTCCAGCACCTCAATGTCCTTCTTGTAATGATAGGCCCAGAACTGAATGCAGGATTCCAGGTGCAGCCTCACCAATGCCGAGTACAGGGGGACAATCACTTCCACACTATTTCTGATACAGACCAGGATACTGTTTGCCCTCTTGGTTACTTGTGCACACTGCTGGCCCATGTTCAGCCAGCTGTCTAACAGCATCCCCAGATCATTTTGTACCAGACAGCTCTACAACCTCTCTTCTCCAAGCCTGTACCTTTGCATGGGGTTGTGGCCCAGGTACAGGATCCAGCACTTTGACTTGTTGAAGCTCATACAATTGGCCTCAGCCCAACGCTGCAGCCTGTTCAGGTCCCTCTGCAGCACCTTCCTACCCTCAGACAGATCAACACTCCCACCCACCTTGGTGTCATCCACAAATTTACTCATGGTGCATTTGATGCCTTCACCCATATCATCAATAAAGGTGTTGAACAGAACCAGTCCCAGTACAGAGCCTTGGGGAACACTGCTGGTGATGGATTACCAACTGGATGTGACTCCATTTCCTACCATTCTTTGTGTTTGGCCATCCAGCCAGTTTTGGACTCAGCGAGTTTCTTCAGGAGAATGTTGTGGGAGTCATGTTTATTCTAGGGACATTGTTGTGTTAACATAAAGAAAACAAATGGAATAATAAATCAAAAAGTGAGAATATGAATTCCTCAGTATAGAACTTTATAAAACTTATTTAAAGTTCAGGATTCTGAGTACGATTATTTCAACCTATGAGTAAAAGTATTATTACAGGATTTGAAAACATGTATTAAAGATGCAGTAAAGAAAGAAGGACATGCATAATATTATAATGTAAAATATTAGCCAAATACAAATTTTTCACTCTATTCTTTTTTTTTTCCCCATGTTTTTGTGTGTGCATGTGAAGTGACTAGGGAGTGTTAACTGGTTGGCTTTTTTTTTTCTCTTATATGAAGAGAAGGTAGTTATTAAAACTTTCTGATTATTTTAGATATAATCGACTTATAATTGAAAAACAGTGAAAATTTTGATGAAGTGTGACAGAACTACTGCTCCTTATGCATAAACACGAGATCCAGAACAAGATTTTATACTCCTTAGTACTGAACTTCCAGTATCTTGACTTGAAACTGTTTAACCCTAAAGCTAAGATATTTTTTTTACAGTGCACATGCCCAGAATAATCCTAATTCAAGAACTAATGTAGAAAATTCCCTAAATGGCAACAGCCATTTCTCAGCTGTGAAAAGGGAATGTCTGGAGCACAGGTATACAGCTGGGCTGTGTTCTGTCATGAGACCACCCAGCTTCTAAGGGAAGTTTTATATTCCAGTCTTTTTTGTCATTACTGTATATAACGCTAAATGCGTTATTATGCTTCCTATTTTCCTGATGGGAATAACGAGATAGATCAAGACAAACTATGGTACCGAAGAATCATAGAATGGTTTGGGTTGGAAGGGACCTTAAAGATCATCTAGATCCAACTCCCTGGCTGGGACACTTCCACTAGACCAGGTTGCTCAAAGACCCATCCAATCCGGCCTTGAACTCTTCCAGGGATTAGAATTCTCTGATCCTCAATTAGAGAATTAGAATTTCATTGTAAGCTGCCTGAGGAAACGTGATACTGAATTCTCATTCTTTCATATATATTCTTGATTAACTCCATACTTAAAAAGTTTTTTGCTCACCTATTGTTACGTGGAAATGAAAAAAGTAGTTTTATTGCATTTAGTGCATTTTGACAAGTTTTAGGAATAATGTATTATAAAGAACAAGACTTGGTGTAACTCATCTATCCTTTTGGAAGTGGTTTCAGTAACATACAATTTGGGTTAAGGTAAAAAAACAATAATTAAGTATGTTAACTATCCATCCAAGTATTTGCCTGAGTTCTGCATATAGTTCTGCTTTGTTGACTGAAAGATAAAATTAGTTTCTAAATTTCTGAATCAATCTAACTCAAAATAGAGAAGTTCAATAGCATGATTTTATTCTTTTTTCCCTCAAAGAACAAACTGTGTGTTCAGTTGAAATTACCTTGATTCTGGAAAACAGTAAACTAAGGAAACCAATAGTGAAATCACTGAGACATCATATCATGTATATGATACCTAAATAACAAGAAGTTCCTTGTATTGACTGTTAAATGGCTGTGAAGGCAGCAATATAAACAAACACTTTTGAAGAAGTATCAAGGTTAATTTTAGACTCTTGTAATAAATATTCATAGCCTTTTTCCCCCCTTACCGGACATTATACAGTATCTTCCTTTGGTATCTTCATTTTATGTATTCATGGTCTGATCTTTGGTGTTGACACCCATTTTCCATGTTTCATTTTCCAGAAGTCATCAGCAGTCTGTGGCTGAGAGAGATTGAATTTCCCCTAAAGTTATTAATGGCTCAAAAACAATCTTCTGGGGCAGTTCCAATGCCAACCACCTGCACAAAAGCAAACTCATTCCTGTAGAGCTTAAAATGTGATCCTAGTAGGGAATACGAAGTGTAAAACTAATAGTCAGAAATCCCCAAGTCTGCCCTAAAGCCATCCAAAAACCCCAGATTCCAGAAATTAGCATATCAAGAAGGAAAACCAGTTTCAGGGGATCTTGCCATGTGCTTTCATTCAAGATAAAGTGCTTACAAAAATTAGTTTTGCTCTGTGCAAAACAGGATTAGTTATATATTTAAAACTCACTAGGGTATTTATTAATTTTTTTCTGAAACTCTTCAACATTGATATAACACTGCAGAATATATTAAGCCTCAGAATTACTGTAGTCTAACAGCTTTCATTTATTTGTCAATTGCTCTTGCTATTTCTGTTTTTCAAGGGGACATATGATGACTCTGAAAATCTATATTTAATATCTCTATTATCTATTCTTTGTATTAAGTGAATCTGTTAGGCTGTGAAGTCTGTTTATATTTGTGATCAGTTTAAAAAGTGGTTGCAAAACCATGAAAACCTCCTGTACTCTTGTCCTATCTAGACTGGATTTCTGAAACTTCACAGTTTCAGAACCAAACTTCAATGATAAAGTTGTCTTATCACAAAGAAATTATCATCATTCATGAAAAACCTTCTCATTAAGTCTGAGAAAAAATCACCAGTGATGAAGAATGACTGAGAGATTGAGTTAAGTCCCTGTGTAATGGCTAATGCTTGCCTGTCTCTCACTCGTGAACTAAAAAATAATAACTTATTCTTCTATCTACCGGTTAAGATCAGAATATATATTTTTTGTTTATTGTTTATTTGCTTATTTTGTACTTGTTTCTTGCTTAATTAATATTTTATGTTATTGATTAGTTATTATCCTTAAGACTAGAGAGGAATTTTCCCCTGAGTTTCAGACTGATTTTTGAGTGGTATAAGGAGGTCCTCTGTCTTCTCATGGAAAATTCTGGATTTAGTACATGCTAAATCTAACCCATCAAGGTAGGAATTGTCAGGAACTAATTCCAGAATGGAGAAATTCCATTATAAGCAGTCAGAAAAGATATGACAGAAACAGCAAGGAGCCATGTAACATTTCATGCATGCTGCCTCCTTTTCCTTGTATAAGAAGGTTGATGCATCCTAAGCACAGATTGAAAAGGAAGAAATAAGGAAAGGAGTGAAGGCCTGCATTACTAAAGAATTCCTAGATTAATTGGTAAGGTCACAATTTAATCAAACAATATCCCTCACGTCTTTTCTTTTAACTTTCGAATGAGAGACAATACTGGTAAGAAAACCAAAGGAGTTCTTGAGCATTTGGAAACTAGAAATGTTTGGTCAGGTTTGAAAACATTCTCTAAAAAAGTGAAAAGACTTTCTGAAGGATATCATTTTCTTATTTGAAAATGATACGTATTCTCAAACCAGCAAACCAAAAGGCTGATATCCCAGCAGACCATGCTTGATTAGTTGCCCAGAGTGCAACAAAAAGATAGGGCTGGAATTCTTTCATTTTCACAGACTAAAGACATGTAGTCAGTGGAGAGCTGAGTGCTTCACTTAATGTATTTCAAAATGTCTTGGGAGAAAATCCTATCCTTTAAAATTTTGGCATTGAAGGTAAGCTGGAGGACAATAGTACTAATAAGAATGTAAGAGGCTTTGTGTTATATCCATTTGTGTGGGATTTCACATCCCATTGTTAATGCCAATGAAAAGTAGCTGGGTTTTGATCCAGTTTGAAGTCTGCTTATCAAATGACAGTTAAAAAAATGTGTTTATATTAAGATACCTTCTTTGTCTCTTTTGAGCAGTGATATCTAATCTTACCTGCTTATTTACAAAGTGAGATAGAATTATTCCTCAGTGAATTGCCAGAGTGCTAGTAGATCTTCTGAATGGAAATGTATATATTTCTTATAACGTACCTCTATTTTTGAGGAGACTTTACTTGCTCTTGAAAGGTTATTAAACTGATGCAGGGTATCTTCTTGTTCCCATGTCTGTACCATATGCAAACGTCGCAAATACCAGTGGCTGAGCACCTTGTGCTTTGGACCAACAATATAGGTATTTTTGCTTAAAACAATAGTCTTGGAAAAGATAGTATGGACAAAACTTAGTAACTAAGTCACTAAATATGTATTGAAATATTTCAAGGTAATTTAGACCATTAAACTTGAATTATATTGCTTGCTAAAAAGGTAAGATAAATGAGTTATGAGGCACAAAATGGGTGCTTCAAGCAACAAAACAAACAAAATCAAAATGCAAACAAAAACAAAGTGGTCTTGAGTTATATGAGATTTTTTTATGTAAAATATTGTTTCCTTATATTTTTTATAGTTTATCTCTACTTTTGGAGATAAATTAAGATTTTTTAAATTGTTTTTCTGCATTCAACAGGTTTAGATTTAGAATTATTCTGTCAAATGAAGTAGAAAGAAAAAGTAGTTTTCTTTAGGTGAGTATGCCCATGTACATTTGAGAATTGAAGTTTTAAATCTATTATAATAGTTTGGTTAACCTATAAAGAAAAAAAATACAGATTACTGTTTGTTATCCAGTATTTTTATTTACAGTAAACTTCAGTTCTATATAGGACTAAAAATATGGAGAAAAATTTGGGCTGGAGTATGTCCCCTATGAAGACAGGCTGAAAGAACTGGGGTTGTTCAGTCTGGAGAAGAGAAGACTCCAGGGAGATCTTATAGCAGCCTTCCAGTACCTGAAGGGGCCTACAGGAAAGCTGCAGAGGGACTTTTTATGAGGACATGGAATGAAAGGACAAGGGGAACAGTTTCCAACTGAAAAAGGGCAGATATAGGTTAGATATTAGGAAGAATTTAAAATTCTTTCCTGTGAGAGTGGTGAGACACTGGCACAGGATACCCAGAGAAGTTGTGGATGCCCCCTCCCTGGCAGTGTTCAAAGCCAAGTTGGATGGGGCTTTTAGCAACCTGGTCTACTGGGAGATGTCCCTGCTCGTGGAAGGGTGGTTGGAACTTGATAATCTTTAAGGTCCCTTCCAACCAAAATCATTCTATGATTCTGTTACTCTATGATTGTATGATATTTACTTGTTTATAAAAATTACTTCACTTCTCTCTGCTGTACTTCATCAAACTTCTATTGTAAAATACTATGAATGCATGGTAAAATTATTTTTTTTAACATCAAAATAACTGTTCACATTTCTTGAATAGGAGATTCAGAAAGAACATCTAATATGCGTATTTTCAAATGCATTATTTACATTGTTCAGTTGCACAAGTTAAACTGGAGGGAAATATAGTTTCCCCCTTTTTATAGATAAAAGATTTTTAGGATTATGGCTGACTCACCTATTCGTTCCTTCTCACTTATCATCATTGTTTGATCTGAAAATGGTACAAGGAATCTGCATTAGCATGAAAAATACAGTCTTTGAATTTCAGTATCATTCATACTAATCTAATCACACTAAAATTTCTGGCAGTAAGGGATAATAAAGGTTATATCATTTCTTATCTTAACAAATCCTTCCTCAATACTAACACAAAACTCAATTCATATGAGTTGTGAAATTTCTATAGCTTCAGATGGATAGATAAATGCTGAAAAAAATGAAATTCAGTAAGAAAAAAAAACAAACAAAAAAGTGTAATAGCATTATTGGTGTACAGCAGTACTACAGTTAACCCTTGAAATTGCTGAAGTAGAACTAAGAATGATGGACCATATATTTAAATAAAAGATTTCTTTAAAAAGTAAGATCCTGAGTAGAATATCTTTCACAGTTATTAACTCACTAGTTACTGCATTTTTCATTTGAGATCTGACCAGTAGAAAATATTATATATTTTTTAGCATAGATCTTTGAGAAAACACTTGTCCATGATTATGTTGGACCGGACATTGAGAAGACTACTAGGGCTCCAAAATGCTTACCTTTGTTATCCCTTATTGCACTGGAAATGAAAGGGAGGCAAAGGGGTCACACCTGCGATCTTCCTGTGGAGAGGAATGGACTGGGCAGGTGACCAGAATTGATCAAACTAAGTGTTCCATCCCATACACATCACTCTCTGTATAAATCTGAGGGATAACGAGGGTCCAGCTCTCTTTGTCCATTGTCAGCATCCTGGAAGGAGTCCCTCCTTTTTGCCTGCCTTTGATCCCGATCTGTGTGCTCCTGAATCTGTGTGGTCCTGAATCAAACTACCATCTGCTGCTGATTCCAGGAATCCAGTCCAGGACTTTCCCAGTTCCTGTCTGTGAGCATTATTGGGAGGGAACACAATATTGGTTTTGTATACGTATGTTCTATATGTGTATTTGTGTATTCCCTTTGTGTGTTATACTAGGAACAAGTTTAATCCTCTAGTCATAATGTCAGTCACTACGCTCTGAAAATGTTGCTGAAATGAAAAGAACTAATTGATACAGAAGGAATATTTTAGTGATCATCACTCAGCATATTTGCATTTCATTCTAAGACCAAGAAGAACCATCCTGGCAGGCTTTGGCCCTGAAAACTGCTATACATAGATAGCAATGCCACCAGCATGTCCTTATTTATTAAAAGTGAAACTACTAAAAATGTTATACTTCATTAAGTTTAATAATGCTGATGAATAAAATAAGATGTATAGGGATATTAAATTTATTTGTTAGAATTTTCTACTTTGGTTTCTTCTACATAATTCATGTTGTTCATATGAAAGAAAACAGAAGAGTTTGGTGGGTAAGAAAATCTGTATTGGGACCATTTTTGTCTGTGATTCAGAATGCTAAGACAGCAAGTTGCTTAAAGCACAATTTTCACAAGTTAATTCCTTTTTTTGTTTGCCTTGTTTTCCTTTCTTTGGGTTTTTGTTCTTTTTATCAGGCTAAATTATTTTTTCAGAATTAGTCATTGAGTTTCCTGAACATTCATCAGGAAATTAAAGTCTTCTGAGAAAGTGTTGATTCCTGTCATGGAAAATTGAAAAGGAAATAATAACAGGAATACAAACCCATCTGATTTTACAGGTTATGCCAAAGTATGTTAAGAGAACTTAAGGTGGAAATTAGGTAAAAAAGAAAAGTGTATCATCCCTGGAAGGAGGACCAGGTGTCTTGGGAGGACTATAAGGATGCTGAGAGGTCACGTAGAGAGAATATCAGAAGGGTCAAAGCCCAGTTGGTTCAGGATGCCCAGCTCCCTGAGACAGAAGTTAGGGATGAGGAGCTGAGCAATGCCCCTGTAATTCATGAGGAAATGATTAGTGATCTCCTATGCCAACTGGACACCCACAAGTCTATGGGGCCATATGGAATCCACCCCAGAGTAATGAGGGTGCTGGCTAAAAAACTTGTCAAGCCTCATTCAATCATTTACCTGCAGTCCTGGTCAACTGAAGAAGTTTCAACTGACTGGAAATTAGCAAACATAGCACCCATCTACAAGAAGGGTCAGAAGGATGATCCAGGGAACTACAGGCCAGTCAGCCTGATCGCAGTACCGGGAAAGGTCATGGAACAGATCATCCTGAGTACCATCACACGGCACATGCAAGACAATCAGTGGATCAGACCCAGCCAACACAGGTTTATGAAAGGAAGGTCCTGTTTGACCAACCTGATCTCGTTCTATGGCAAAGTTACCCGCTTAGTAGGTGAGGGAAAGGCTGTGAATGTGGTCTATCTAGACTTCAGTAGAGCATTTGACACTGTCACCCACAGCATTCTCCTAAGAAAACTGGCTGCCTATTGCTTGGTTGGGTATACTCTTCACTGGGTGAAAAACTGGCTGGAAGGATGGGCCCAGAGACTTGTGCTTAACGGAACTAAATCCAGTTGGCGACCAGTTACTAGTGGTGTTCCCCAGGGCTCAGTGTTGGGGCCAGTTCTCTTTAATATCTTTACTGATGACCTAGATGAGGTGATCAGTGTACTCTCAGTAAGTTTGCAGATGACACTAAGTTGAATAAAAGTGTTGCTCTGCTTGAGGGAAGGAAGGCTTATAGAGAGATCTGGACAGGCTGGATCAATGGGTAGACATCAATGGGATGAGGTTCAATAAGGTCAAATGTTGGGTCCTGCACTTGGGCCACAACAACCCCAGGCACTGATACAGGCTCGGGGAAGAGTGGCTGGAAAGCTGCTCCGCAGAAAGGGACCTGGGGGTGCTGGTTGACAGCCGGCTGGATATGAGCCGGCAGTGTGCCCAGGTGGCCAAGAAGGCCAATGGCATCTTGGCCTGCATCAAGAACAGTGTGGCCAGCAGGAANAAGGGGGGACCTCATCACTCTCTACAACTACCTAAAATGAGGTTGTAGTGAGATGGGGGTCAGTCTCTTCTGCTGTGCCCAGGGAGAAAGAACAAGAGGAAACAGCCTAAAACTGCAGCAGGGGAGATTTAGATTGGACATTAGGAAAATTTTTTTCACTGTAAGGGTGATTAGATATTGGAATAGATTGCCCAGGGAGGTGTTTGAGTCACTGTCCCTGGAGGTGTTCAAGATGCCTCTGGATGTAGTGCTGGGTGATATGGTTCAGGGGTGATGAAGGTATGAGATTGGACTGGATGATCTTGAACGTCTCTTCCAACTTTAATGATTCTATGATTCTATGATTCTATTCTGTGTAGAAGATAAGACAATTTTTTTCAGAACCCTCTAATTCCTCAACATTGACAACAAAAGGAGTGAGGAAGGATGATACAAAATACTAAAAAAATATTAAACACCATGCAATAGAAAAGCTGAATCTAGAATGGAAAAAGGAGGATTAAAAATGCTTATACTTTGGGAATATTTTGTAGCAGTATGACTGTAGCACTGCCTAAACTATATTTTTACTCTGTTTGTTATTAGTAAATTATGATCACTTACAAAAATGAAGTATCTTTTAAAATATTAGACCAAACAGTAATGAAAACAATGCAATTTAATGGAAAAACTCAAATGACCACTTTTTAAAACTTCTTGTAGTCATATGTGGGGCTCAATTGTTTCTTAGCTTTTTAATTTCCATTGGCAGTTCTTGTTTGCAAAAATATCTTAAAAACTTAGGACACATACATTTTAGAAGACTATGTTATAGAATACACAGACGACTAATGTCTCAGATTTAGTATACCTGTTAGTTGGACATTGCTGCTTGGGTCTCTTTATGCATTCTACGGAGTAAGAGCATTTACATGAACTATGCATGTGTATTTAAAAGAACACACATGTATGCACACCTTTTTTAAAATTTATATGCTCCTTTTCTGGTTGAAATTCAATAATAATAAAAAATAAAATTTACTAAAGGAGAAATGTCCTTGTATATAAAAATGATCAGTTGGTTCATCTGATATAAACTACTTCACAAATCAGGCTTATTTTCTATTTTCTAGTTTACCTGAGGTGTTGTTGAAGCTTTTAATTGTTCTAGCCAATGTTGATAAAACATTCATTTTTATTTGTTTTCTACACTCCAACTGTATGTCTTCTCAATTTCTATCTCAGCTGGTCTTACGAACTTTGAAACTTTGTTCATCTCACTTTTTTAATCTTGTACCTTGAAACCCCTGAGATGTATACAATGTGAAACTGAAAGATATGATTTATTTAGTTTACTTCAGAAATTTTTTATTACCTTCCCTTTTTTTCTCTTTTTATTACTTCCTGGATTTGGGACAAAAATTTATTTTTGTGCATATTTCTAATTTTCTACATATATTTGCAATGCTTGGAGTTTAGAATTACATTATACTAAGCAGTGTATGGACAGTGAAAGACAGTTTTTCCAGAAGAAATTTCTGGACTAGACAATAACATAAAACCAGCTCTTCCTTTGGTAAGCTGACTATCCCTTTAGACTCCATTGATTTTTATTCACCTGTTTTAATGTACAACGTTAATGAAATCTGAGAATATCTAGGACAGAATTCAGTTCTCTAAAGGCAGCCATCCAGCATACCTTATATATATTCTGCTTCAGCCGTGAGTTTAGAAAATTTTATATGTCCCATAGCACTGTAGTATTTGCTAGTGACAACTGGATGGCAAAAAAAATGAAGCATATGGAATTGTATTACATGCCTGTGTGTGGGCAACTGAAATCAAAACTAGATCTCTGGTGACTATAATCATCATCTGAATGTGAGAGTTACAAAACAAGGCCTGACCTTCAGGAGACTTGTACCCTTCTGGACCAGGAACTAGAAGCCATGAAATGCCCCTCAGTATATCTCAGATAGCGCTAGAAACCACTATTATATGCCACTGCATCAAGACCTGCTTTTCCATTAACTGTGATGCATGCTTGGACATAAGTAGAAACCCAGTTTCCAGAGTTTACACACTGGAAACAATTCCATTTTAAAGTCTAGTAAGGAGAATTTTCATAGAATCAGAATGATTTGAGTAGAAGGGACCTTAAAGACAACCTAGTTCCAACCTCTCTGCCATGGGCAGGGACACGTTCCAGTAGACCAGGTTGCTCAAAGCCCCATCCATTCTGCCCTTGAACACTTCCAGGGAGGGGAAATCCACAACATCTCTAGGCACATATTCCAGTGTCTCATCACCCGCACAGTAAAGAATTTCTTCCTAACAGCCAATCTAAATATACTCTCTTTTGGTTTGAAACTGTTTTCCCTTGTCCTATCATTGTATACCCTTGTAAAAGGTCCCTCTCCAGATTTCCTGTAGGCCCCCTTCAGGTACCAGAATTTTTGCCCAAAAGCAGGTAAATTCTCTTGCCACAGATAATTTGCCCTTCAGCTGCACCTTTCATATTTAAAAATAGAATTCTACTCTTTTCACTCATTCATCATATTTTATGAAATGTTTGCCCTTTCCTCAATATTTCAGAGAGAAAGATACCTGTAGTCTTGTGTGTTCCTCTTAACAAAGTTGCTTTATGAAATAATTTCTGGTAGTTTTATAAAGTTATTTTTCAGCCTGATTTTAGGAAAATATTGTAAACAAATATTTCTAAAGTTGATTCCAGAAGAATCTGGTTTTACCCTGACTTTATTTTATCATGGCAGTGACCATTTTCCTAGCTGTATATTACAATAACAGAGCAGCGCAGGACATAGATACAAGTATCCATAATCTGAAGACTGGTGTGTATGTACCACTTAGCGTGCTGAACATCTGTACTATTTATCCATAACTGTTTGGACAAAATATAAAGGAACCACATGCAGGACTGCTTTTCTCCAATATGTGTACATTTTTATACTTCATGCATAATTAAGGTGAATCCTTTGGGTTGTAATCAACTTTTTAGGCCAAACTTTTAGCTTCAGATAAGAATACTTAATATTAAAGTCTTTTACTGCATTTCTAAATGACACCATAGTACCTGTTATTTTTATTTCATGGTTCTCAGCTAAGAATTTTAATTTCCTGGGATAAGTATTTCTGTTATATCCTTATGTCTTTCATCTGTTTACAACTTTCTTTCCTTCTCTAATTTCACTCTGTAAAGATACTTTTTAGTCTTTTTTTCAGATAAAGTGTCCCTCAGTGACAACAGATCAAGCTTGACTTATTCCATGTAATTACTCAATAAAGTTTAAATGGTTTTCTCAACCATCTAATAGATAACATGAAGGGTGATATTGATTTCCATGTTTGATTGAGTAGAAACAAATTAAAATAATATTGTTTATTTTGGAAAGTGGCAATAGAAATATTTAATTGGAAATTGTCTGTTTTGCAATGCCTAAAATTCTTTTATCGATTCAGCTTGCTATCAGCCAGGACCCCCAGGTCCCTCTCAAACGTACTGCTTTCCATCCACTCATTCCCTAGTCTGTACATACCATCAGGGTTGCCCCATCCCAGGTACAGAATCCGGCACTTGCCTATCTCTCTAGCTTGTCATGGTCTCTCTGCAGGGCCTGTCTGCCCTCAAGCAAGTCAACAGCTCCTCCCAATTTAGTATCATCTGCAAATTTGAATAGAATCCCTTCGAGTCCTGTGTCCAGGTCATTGATGAAGATGTTGAAGAGGACTGGGCTTAGGATGGAGCCCTGAGGAACACCACTAGTGACCAGTTGCCAGCCTGTTGTTACCCCATTCACCATCACTCTTTGTGCTCCACCTGTGAGTCAGTTGCTCACCCATCCTATAACACAGTTGTCCATCTGTGTGCTGGACATTTTGTCCAGGAGGATACTGTGAGAGACAGTATCAAAAGCTTTGCTGAAGTCTAAGAATATTACATCCGCTGGCTTCCCTTGATCGACCAAATGGGTTACCTTGTCATAGAAGGAAATTAAGTTTGACAAGCAGGAGAGCATGAAAAAAAACCAAAAAAACAAAAAAGAAAAAACTTACATGTGAATGTATCACTATGCATTTGTACAATGGGGAACATGTCTTCAGAAAGTAATACAGGCTGTCTGAAAAACACTTGCCATTGCCATATTTCAACAACATTTTAATATGTGGATCTGTTTATAACAATGACTCCATAAAAATTGCATTAAGGAAGCTGAACGGTTATTGCTTCACTGACTTTGAATCAAGTTTGCTGATGTACATTTTCTGACTGCCAGTTTGCCGATGTACATTTTCTAACTGAGCTTTGAGAATCCTGGGTCCTTTCCGTGTCACAAATGATCACCAGTATATTGGATCTTGTCAGCCAAATTATGCTCTGAATTGCTCATTATTATTATTTTCCCCAATTTCCTTCTTCAATGGCATTCCACAAAGACTTACAGGTAAAAGCATCACAGGTATAATTTGGGTTCCAGGATGTTGACAATTTGTGAAATCAACCTAAATAAAAAGAAACTAACAAGTCAGTTGAATTCATCAGTTATTGCAAATATTACTGCAAAATTATAAATTAAGTCCAAAGAGCACAGGAAGTTCTGGTGCTGGAGAAGCCATAGAAGAAAAGGGGGGCTCCTTTTTTCCCCACAGTTTCACACTGTCAGCAAGTGAAATCTTCATGCTCAGAAAGCTTTGCATTTACTAGCACAGCAGAAAAATAGTCATTTATTATATATACTGCTTCACACTGTAATCTCTTATTGTTTAGCAGTAGTAGAACTGTCAGATTAAAAATAAATATTTAATTACTTGTAACAGTAATGAGTTCTTGCTTTGATGTATAATCCATTATTAAACTCACCAAATGTTTTTTAGACTAGCTTATGTGGGTCAGCATTAAGCCTTTGTAAAATATAGCTTTCTAGCCAGATGGTTAGAAGTTGTCATTAAATCAGTCTGAATCAGTCGGTATCCCATTAGTTAGTCTCATGTACTATAAATGGCAGATGATTTTTCTTTGTACTGATTATGCAACTTAGAGCATCTGCCCATTTTCTGCTTCACTGTGTCCTGTCTGAAATGGTCATTTCCCCAAATCTGCTAGAGCCAATCAAAAACCTGCTCAGTTTGCAAGAAGACTGCAGGCACATGGTTATTCAGCTTATATTTTCACCATGAGGTACTTAGCTATTATGTATGAGTACAGGAAAATATGTAAGATAAAGTCATTAAAATGCTGAGCAGTAAGAATTAAGGCCATGTTACACATTATGACAGCACTGCAGAAAACGCTCATCTCTGTATTTTTCCAGTTGAATGGTTATTTTATGAATGGCATTTAGTTTATAATGATATGGGAGGAAGCTGTGATTATTGAATTATTTGATTAATAAGAATGTAGTTAAATTTTCTTGCAATCATAACTTTCGTGTTACATTCATGCCTTTTGGGGTCATAGGTTCATAGATTTGCTCATAGGTTCCTAAAAGAAATTATCAGATTTTGATAACAGAATTAACTGAAAAATGGGTAAAAATCTGGATACAACCATCTGATGATGGTTGCTGTCAGAATAACACATCATCAGTTATTTTCCCATTTTCCTTCTGCAGAATTGTTTAACAGGTGTAGAACTGTTGTATAGATACTAGGAATATAATCTTAACATTAGAATTTGCTATCTTATTAACAGAGTGACAATCACATGTACTGTCCATAATTTGTAATTTTTTGCTTAATAATGACTCTTAAGTAGACCTTAACTACTAAAAATGAAATATCTGAAGTATGTGTTCTCTTATCCAAATATCATACTTGACACTATAGTACAGCAGCTACAGTAACTGCAGTATGGTGCCAATCAATAGTAGTAATATATTAAGGATGTATTTACAAGACAAAACTTGCATATTAATATATAACAATAAATAACAATATTTTATTTTATTTTATTAAAAAAGTAGGCATTCTGTACCTATGTTTGTGGTTTTGAAATTAAAGAGAAAATGATGACTTCTTAGTAGGACATCACTGGATAATTACAGAAAAATGGTGGTTCAAAATTCTTTAGTGTTACATGTTAATACTACAGCTACATGTTGTAATAACATGGTACCCGCTTATTGTTACAGTGTCCATTTTAAGTCTGTAGAATCTTACTCAGGCGACT
The DNA here is from genome assembly GCA_013398125.1 of Aegotheles bennettii. Classification (NCBI taxonomy): domain Eukaryota; kingdom Metazoa; phylum Chordata; class Aves; order Caprimulgiformes; family Aegothelidae; genus Aegotheles; species Aegotheles bennettii. The sequence goes on along the minus strand of VZRW01003628.1, from coordinate 17,142 downwards.
GGAAATATAAAGCCAAATTTCTTTTACTGCATTTCAGCTGTAGAGCAGAAAAATACTTAGAACTTTCAATGTTCAATGCATATTTTTAGCCAATATGTATCTATTTTTTTAAGAAACAGGAAAAGTCAAATCCTACAGAAACATTCTTTAAATTCTTATTTCCAGAAACAATTGCAGGGTTAAGTAGAAAATTCTTAGCACAATAATGGACTTAGACTATACACACATTGCAAATGTAACTTCCTATTCTGTGACAGACCAATAGTATGGACAAGATGTTTCATATAGAAATGCTTGTATCCAAAGCAGAGATACAGAGAATAGTCTATCTAAAGAAGATGTTCTTGATTCGCAAGAAAGGTTAATAAGACCTGTTGTTTAGTTTGTATATTTATTTCAAGACAAACTGAATTTCATTTCATGATATTTTGCAGTCACATAAACATCTGAAGGTCATGTTGCTGAAAACGATGTTAAACAGCATCAGTCTCAATATTGACCCCCGAGGAATGTCGCTTGTCACTGATCTCCAGGAGGATCTGCTCTGTGATCTTACCAGGCACAGTAATACTAAAAAATAAATACTAAATACCAGCATTAGTAATACTGAAAAGAACTAGTTTTGAATTATTCTGTTACAATTACTTGTATTCAGTATATTAAAGAAGTGGAAATAAAATACTAAAAACAATAATAAAAACCCTTTGGAGGCTGTCTTCTAATACTGCTTGAACATATATGCTCAGTAGCTCCATTAACATTTTTCTGTTCAGTTTCATAAACTTTTATTTATTACATGTTTTAGTATCATAAAATATATGATAAATAAGCATTCAAAAGAAATAAATAGTGAATTAAAATTTTATTCTTTAGAAAAAAACTTCATGATGACCAACACTGGTCATTAAATTTACAGAGAATAAGGCAATTGAAAATATCTAAAAAATAAAGGGTTTTCTTGGTGCCAGAATAAAATTCTAGAACAGAAATTCAGGTCAACACAATCAGGTCTGACAGAGACCCTGGGGGGATCTACTGACTTAACCAATCATTTATTTATTTATAATATGGGAATGTCTTGATGCATAATACCTTAAAAAAAGAAGACACACAAGAGAACTACCAGGAAGTCCAAAATGTAAAGATTTTATCTTTGACTTAATACCCTAAAGACTGTAGTTTAATATTTGGTTAATTTATTTTCAAAGCCAAGTGAAGGGAAAAATAGAATGAATTTGAACAAATGTGCCTGAGGGATCAATTATAAATGTCTGCTATAGGAAAAGTACCTAGGACAGTGGGTTTTCCAGTCTTAGGAAAATACTTGTTATGATAAACTTTTTTCACGTAGCTGTGTTCACAGATGGAAAGAAAACAGAAAGAATGAGACAAATGTTTTTGACTACAGTTAAAATTTACCTCTGTAAAAGAAAAAGGACTGGATAAGAAAGGTCAAATTAAACATGACAAGTAATTTAATAATTGATTAAAATTTAGCCTTATATGATTGGAAAGAGAACCATAAACTCTCAGACTTGAAAGGTTCTTAAGTCTAACCTGCTGGAAGGCAAACTAGTATAGTTCAGCTACAGTGAAACAGTGGCAAAATAACAATGCACTTAATAGTCGTAACTGCAGCTCCACAGGGGAGAACTGTGCTTATGAAACTGTTATACTAGCTGTCTTTTCCAATGTCATGTATTGATGCTGTCACATGATTTGATGTTTACTGGACCATTTAACAGCAGAATTGGGTTAAATGTTGACTGACATCTTTGATTAAGATGTATTCATATAATATATATCAATTTTATCTTTTAACTTACATGATAAATACAAAAATACAAATAAAATAAAAAATAAAAACCATTAAAACTGAAAAAAGGTACATTATTAGGTAGTAGCACTTTCATTTTAATAGTTAATAGCAAAATTTCTTATTTAGGACAAAATAAATGAACACAAATATAACAAGGAAAAAAACTAAGAAAAATAAAGCTACATTCTGAAGCATGTTGCATTAATATTTAAGCACTTTCATTCTGTAAAGACTATGAAAATGCATTCAGATGAAATGAATTTAAATATTGTTTTTAATAGAATCAAAACAACCTTATTTTAGCTATGGGTACCAAAAACCATAACCATTCTTATATTCCATTTCCTAGGTAAGCACAGTATTTCTACACTTTTAAAAACATTTCCATTGCCTGCATGAAATGTAATATCTCACAAATAGTTATCAATACAGTTTTGAAACATTCATTTATGGTAGAGGAATGCTACTTAATGGAAAACTATATGCTTGTTGTATGTCTACCAACATCCATTTGTAACTGAATTCGACCACAGAGATTTTAATTTCCAGTCCAAATTCCTGTATTGTAACTGAGGGAAGGAGGCATGACCATTATTGTGTAAGAACTCATCTAAGAACCCAGACCTAGGTTATGATTTAGCTGTGAGGCATAGATTCTATATATATGAAACCGTATGAGTTACTTCTTTGTAGCATGAAATTTAAATGCACCAAAATTTGGCGTAATTGGGTGTCGGACATTTAGTTGATATACATTACATGTTTTGATACTGGTAGCCAATAATGTGTCGCTCTGTCCAGGTTTAATGCTTGGCCAGCAATTAAACAGATGACAGGTGCTCTCTATAACCCCTCTCCCTTCCCAGAAAAGAAAAGGAGAGAGAATAAGGGAGAGACACTTACAGGTTGGAAACTAAACTACACAGCTTTAATGATATACACAAATATATACAAATACACACAAATATATACAAATATACACAAAACCAATACCACTTCCACACCCCCCCCCAATAACACTCACATGACCCCCAAGGCTAATACAAGGTACAAAGTTACACTCAGCCTAGAGAGCAGCCACAAGATGAGCACTTCTAGCAGTGAAGGTTGTGTGCCAACACTACGAGCAAAACAGCTCCAGCGAGAACCTTGACAATCTCAGCTGAGAAGAGGAGTAGGCCTCATACGCAGGATGACCAACAGGACTCTGCCAGGACACAGGCCATAGACGAAGGAAAAAAAAAATTGAACCCATGATCCTTCAGTTTTATACCAAGTATGATGCTTATGGGATGGAATACTTTGTTTTGTCAATTTTTGAGTCACCTGTCCAGTCCACTTCTCCCCACAAGAGAGGTGAAGGTGTGACCCCCGTTTTCTCCTCCTTTGAGGCCTTGGTTCTGCATACCATTCTCTAGCAGTAATCATAAACACTGAATGTTATCAATCCTAAAGGCAGACACTGACTGAAAAACATGCAGTTAATTTCAGCAAGTGCAGCTACTTAGAAGAGATTTAACTGAAAAGTAAAATTATTAAAAGAAAAATTGGTTCTATCCTGGCTCAAACCAGGACACTCTCAGAATGCATGAACTGAACATCTCAATAAGTTCCTCTACACCTAAAATGAGTATTACACTTAAAATGGGTATTATATCTCCTGTCTAAAAAGAGGTAACTGTCCTAAGAACAAGGTTTATTCAGTTGCCCATTTATATTGTATTTGAAGATAGAAATTAGTAAAAGAATAGTGTAAGAGAAACAATACCCTCCACTTTTTATTTTGAAACTAACATATTTGCAAAAGGAGTCAAAAGGACAGCAAGATAACTAGTTTCTCTGAAACACAGCAGTTATAATGGCAAGATGAAAATTTTTAAGTGAACTTTTTTACACTAACTACCTGTTAACCCGTACATTTATAAATTTCAAAAAATGAGGGGAGAAATAGTGAACAATTCTAAAATAGCACAAACAAAATACCCTATTTCCACTCAAAAAATCCACATAAGAGCTTCTGCTAGCTAATAAATATATTTTACATATGTGTACATTTCCCAGATAAATGAAATCATGCCCTTTAATCATAATTGCATGCTGAAAGCCCTCTGCCACTATTTTCTATGCCAACTTCTAATTGTCCTAATCTATTTTTAAAAAAATAGAATATAATATTTTTACTGAAGTGTATCTGTCTATAGAATAAAAAACACATTTTCAGATACAAATATACTCAATACTGAAATGATAACTCCTTGATTTCTAACCCTCTTTGATATGAGACAAAAAGTATGTGTACTTTTCTCATGATATATTCAAACCTCAAGGAAAGAAAAAAGCTGTGAGATTGATGCCAGGTTGCTGTTGCAGAAAATTCTGTGGTTTGTAGGTCATGTTTCTGGAAGAAGTATCAAAGTGAACTGTTTTCAGTTTGCTTGCTATGTCTTCAGATCCACAAGAGTTGATTGTGAAAGAGTTATTCAGTCTGTACAAAAAAAAAATCAATGGTGTCTCAACAGAAGAACATTCAATTAAAGAAAAACAAAATGAAGAGCAACAAAACATGTTTTATATTTTCTTGAGAACCTTAAGAAATACAGATTGTTGAAATTAGGAGTGATGTCACCTTTTTGTTAAAGAAATTTAAATAACTTGGATATTTCTATTGCTTAAATTACAGTTCCTAAGAGTCAGAGAAAGTGTTTATATGCAAAAAATATAATTTAAGCTTAATGTGGAATTTGCTGCATATCAGAAACAGAAGACTTTTCTTTAATCGATATAAACACCCCCAATAATATAAAGATAAAAATGTGAATAATAAAATATAAAAAAAAGTAATCAAATTGATATATTTTGAACTTGTTTATTTTCCATATTAGTATTTTCCAAATCAGTAATTTAAATTTAATTTAAACACAGTATATCTTTCAGGAGTGTGGATGCTTTTGTGCTAGAGAATTCAAATGCAATAAAATTATTCTACTAAGCTATGTTTTATGGTATATTTATGAAGCATATAAAATGTCTTCAAGTGAAGTATTTATTTATCATGTAGTAAAACACTGTCGTCTAAAGAGCACAGGATTAGCAGTCTAATAGCCTTTCTAAAAAAAATGAACAAAATATTTAATTGCATTAAGCATAATATTATGTTTCTGATTTAATCCTATAAAATATGGACATTCTACATTATTTTTTCTTTAAAAATATTTCTAACAAGATTTCTTTAACAAGAGAATCTCAGCATCAAAATATATTCCATTACATATCATCATTAAATTTGCAATCTTTTCCAAAGTGAGATTTTTTTTGTTGGTTGTACACAGATGTCTAATTATAAATTAGTTCAAGTTGTATGTTAGTAGATCAATATACAAATCACCTTATTCGCTGAACTATCCTGCCAATAGAAGGTCATAAATAGTACATGAAAGTTATGAAAATAAAGTTATAGCACTTGAATCCAAAGATTATTTCATTTGCATCACCAAGACAATTTTAACTTTTTTTTTGCTATAAAGGATTTTGCCTACTTGGGCTTTGTTGATTTTTGTTTGTTTATATGTATTTATTTACACTTTTCAGAAGGGCAAAGATTTCTTGAATAATATTGACAAAATCTTTATGTTATAGTATTTTAAAATATCTTAGATGCTGTGGTTGAGATTTAAACTAAAGTATTTATTTATTTATTGTGCTTTGCTTCCTTTTACCAATATTTTCTTTGCTGGCTTTAGCTGAACAGAAGTTTTGCCCTTCCCTTCCCACTTTCCCTCCACTCTCCTTCTCTCTCTTTTACCCCTTTTTCTTCTGTTGACAAAGACAATTCCTGATAACTTCTACATGTGGACAAATTATTTTATCATAAAATTGAAGAATTATATTTTATACATCAAAACAGGCTTTTGAATCCCAAAGAACTAGACTTTATATTTTTTAGAACTGCATCAGCATTATTTCAAAGCTATGTCTGTAGGCTTCTTAAAATCTTTCAAATTGCTATAATGTGTTGTTTAAGAAGCTTGTTTATTTTGGTTTATCTGAGAAGCAGGTGGTCCTTTACAGCAACCTTAATTACTCCTTCAGAAAATTATCTACCTGAGAGTAGTGAATGAAAGGCTATCTTTTGGACTTTGCTATCACGAGGAAGAAAGAGAGAGAAAGTAAGAGCATTTATGCAATAAAATTAAAGTAGGATGAAGGCAAAAATCTTTAAAAAGTTTTTGTTTCACTTTGAGAGTCTTTAAATTAGCTAGTGGCTTGTTTTGGTAGTTACAATTTAAAGTCCTGATTTTATGATATTCAGGCTACCATGATTTTAGAAGAATCAAACTTACATCTAAATTGAAATAGAGATGTGAATCTCCTGTCTTAATTATACTGTAGATATTACAACTAAGATAGCTACCTTAGGGTTCCTTTTAAGTCCATTGTGAAGAGCATGAACACAGAATGAGAATGGTTGAGGTTGGTAGGGACCTCTGTAGGTCATCTAGTCCAACCACCTTACTCAAACAGGGCCAACTAGAGTGGACCATGTCCGGCTGGGTCAACAACCTCTCCAATAAATCCATGCCAAGGCTCAGTTACCATCAGTGAAAAAATGCTTCCTGATGTTCAGAGGGAATGTCCTGTATTTCAGTTTGTGCCCATTGCCTCTGGCCCTGTTATTAGGCCTCAGTATAAAGAACCCAGCTCTGTCTTCTTTAAACCCTCTTTTCTGATGTTTTTATGCATTGCTAAAATCCTCCTGAGTCTTCTCTACGCTAAGCAGTCCCAGCTCTCAGTTTTTTTTCCCATAGGAGAAATATTTTAGTCTCCAAATCATCTCTATGGCCCTTCATTGCACTTCCTCCTGTATTTCCATGTTTCTCATGTACTGAGGAGCCCAGAACTGAACACAGGACCCAAGGTGTGGCCTCATCAGTACTGAGTAGAGAGGAAGGATCATCTCTCTAGCTCTGCTAGCATCACTGCTAATGCAGCCCAGGATACTGTTAGCCTCTTTGTTGCAAGAGCAAATTACTGGCTCATGCTAGTTCTTATCTAAATTAAATATGATAAATTCCCTCCTAAAAATCCTTGTTTGTCTCCATTTTCAGTGAAGAAAACCTAGGGTAAGTAAAATAGCAAATATGACAGTACATAGACTATTACTTTGATGACAGCTGAAAGCTTGTCTGACTTCCAGAGCATCTCAGGTGGGATTAAGCATCTGTTTTTAAACACTGAGTGTAGTCAGTAACCTGTACACAGAAATGTCATGCCTGTACTGTAGATACCTGAGACACTTGCAGAAGGGTTGGCATACAGGTGCATTCTCTGACAAGGAGTGTGGTAATAAAAGAAAATATTCTAGATATATAAAATGATGCTAGGTCTGTGTTTAAGAAACAGTGTCTTCACAGCAGATACACAATTTCAGCAGGTTGAAATGGATATTTCTAACACATATCAAAATTTAAGTTACATTCAATTGCATGTATAAAAGTGTTGGAAAAATCATATTATGCCCAAAACATCAATTGAACCTGGCAGATATGAATCAGGATTTGTGGAAAACTTTTGATTTACAACAAGGAGACCTGGAATAATATTCCAGGATCTATTAAATGGCACTAGACACCATTTATATGGGTAACTCAATCAAAGGCTAAGTGTTCATATTTAAGCTCTAAATGAGGATCAGTCACTGAAACCTGGCCAGCCTCCAGCAGCTGCTCCCCTAGAAGCTACTCCACAAGGACACAGGCTTCTCATACATTTTCTGACAATTCTATCTTGGATAATCCAGACATGTCAAGTAACAGTAGTAGTTTGATTCAAATGCCCATACATAATTTTTTTATTATTATTTCTTTGCCATTTGCTTTTCACTAGGGTACGGGACAATCAGATAGGACATGGTATCTATGAGAATATTTAGGGAATTATTTGTCTTGGTTTAAAACTGACTTCCAGACAGAATGCCCGAAAATATTTTAAATTGCCAGGAATGAGTATGTGTAGTCAAACTAAACTAGCCCATGGCAAATGCAAGCAGTAAAGTATAAGGCTTTCTTCAGATGTTTCATCACAGAAGCTACTTATAGGTTATTTCTGAAGCTTTCTAGATTCCATTGCAGAAATTAATGATAGCTTAAAGCACGCTGCTAGTTAAGTTGTGATGAATGTTCAAGACCACACAATATTACCAGACAGAAAACAGGTTTTGCAGGAATCTTACATTCTTCTGAGCAGCAGCAAGAGGTTTGATAGGACAGTCCACATTACCTAAAATGACAGGGCAGATGAAGATCATCTTTTTTTGCCTCAAGCTCATTTTATTTGCCACTAGATACCTACCTATGTACAATTGAACTGAGCTCCAAATACTGACAATAGCAGGAAGTCAGATAAATAGCTTGTAGACACCACTACACATAGAAGTCTAATTTTCGGTGTCTTTGTGTGGACATGAATCTTACCTCTCCATGTTTCTTCAAGAGCTGACAAGAAATTCTTGGCTCATATATTAAAATCTTTATAAAACTTTTTGTGTGTTCTCTACCTTGCTGAAAAAAAAATAAATTACAAAAATAAACAAAAAAACTCAAAGAAAACAAAAAAACATGAAAGAAGTGTCTTTTATCCTATTGGCAGGGGTTTTTACTTGTTTGTATGCAATAAGTGTTATTTAATAGCAGTTTCAACACTATGAAGATAATTACAACTTAAATTATGAAACAGTAGATTTATGATTTGTGTGACAGATGCCATAATGACAGTGGGTTTTTTTTACTATCTATTTGCATTTTTAACCAAATTTTAATTTCAGCTACTTACATATAGACAAGGGAAGGCGTTAAATTTTCATTTGACAGGGACAAATTTTTTGATGTTTCTGTGGCAATACGTCTCTTTAGTAACTGGTAATATCTAATTTTCTGGAAAAGACAGATACTCTAGGTAACACAATATAAACATTTTTAAAACAGCAGCATTTCCTTCCCCATATTTAAATGTGTCAACCACTAATCATAGTTTTTACTAAAAGGCAACACATGCTTATTAACAGGTGTTTGAGTGAATTGATTTGAATATCTAAGCCTTCTAATAAACTAGTTATATCCTTGTGGTTCTTCTGGTGGTTATGATAATGCTAATTAAAACAACAGTTAATTTTCTCATATTACATCAATACATCATCACAACACAATAAGACATATAAGTATTTTAAGTAATACTACTTATTGGCTCTAAATGTGAACATATTTTTAAAAGACGTGTATAAGAAATAAAAGGCAGAATTTGCTATGTAAAACTTTCCATGGTATGCCAGTGTACTTATCCTGAAAAGCTCATTTTGGAAAGAAAGCACACAAAATAATGTTATATCTTAACTCTTTTAAGCCTCTTTAGTGCCCAATTAAGCAAGCAGCAACTGAATAGGCATATGAGAATCTCCCTGAAACTACTGTCTATTTTCTTGAGTGGATGTCTTTGTGGAACCTGATTATAAATACTAGCAAGTCTTGAGAGGCTGAAAGCTCATTTTATGTTTCAGTGAGTATAATTCTGAGGGATATTTTTAGACATTCATGTTACTACTCTAAGGTTGTGAATGCAAAGTAGAACATAAACTTGAGAAAGATAATTGATGTATTATTGAAAAACGGTAAGTAAAAAGGAAAAAAGTGTAATAAATATGGGATGCTGAGAAATTGTGATATATAAGTATACAAAAATGCTAAATGAGAATAGATGTGAGTTGGCAGGATAAAGACAGAATAAGAGGATAGACAAAGAATAAGGAAGAAGAGAAAACTGAGTTCAATTGGAAATATTTAGGTGTAGATTGGGAATCAGTATGAGATCCCATTAGAAACCAAATAAATTTACTAGAAGTTCCTTTAGAAGGTTATATAATTCAGATTATTTTAAATTAGTCAGATCTAGCAATTTCAAAGTGATATGAAAATAGTATGTAATAAATTTTTAATAAAAGCCAAATAAAATATCCATGGCCTCAAAAAATATAGGTTGCAGCAAGAAGCAACTATAGACAAGATTCCCTGCTTTATTGTGCCCGCTTTTTTTCTATTAAAATATGGCTACTCTGTAGTTAAGATGTATGTGAGTAATTAAATTAGATTTATTTAACTTTCCTCCTATGTTTTGTCTGTGTCACATACTGCAACTAGGAACATGTCTCAGTTTAGAACAGCCAGGACAAGCCACAACTCAGAGACAGAGTTTGCTTCTGCTACTCCCCTCCACCCCCCTTGGGAAATGGAAGGGGAATAAGGAATAAAAGCTTAACGGCTGGAAATTAAAACTATAACAGATTTAATGGAACAGGAAAGGGGAGTAGCAGGTGGGGAAAAAAAATAAGAATATATATACAAATAGATACAACCTGACTCCAACGACCATCGATACAAGCTCCTGAAAAGACCTCCACTGCAAAAGCCGATGGGGAAAAAGAGTCCAAAGCCCCCCCAGCACCCGATGCAATCGGATCCTGCAGTGCATGTAGTGAGCTGGTAACAAAAGGCAGGGCCTCTCCTCTGGGCCATCTCCATGTGGCAATCAGGAACCAGCAGAAAGGAAAGAGAGAGAGGGAAGAGCTTCCTGTCCTCCTGGCTTTATAGAGCTTGTCAGGAAATGGGAGGGAATACCGACACCCCAGACCCCTTTTCACAAAGAGTCCTAAACTTTACCCCTCCCTCTTTGGGTCCTTGCAGCAAAGCCATAAGATTTTGCCTGTCCCCTCAAACTATAACAGAACAATAGTCAGTACTGAATTGTAACAAAGCACACATCACCAGTTTGTTATGCAATAGTCAAGACTTGACCCAAACTGTTTAAAACAAGGCAACAATATGTTAAAACTAATTACCATATCCCCAAATTTGTAGGTATAACAGCCCTGAAACACACTAGTTGACTAACGCTGGACTTGTGCCCTCGTGTCTGACCTAAAAGTTGCTTGGGCACCTGGTTTTGATTTTTTGCTTTATAGAAAGATTATTATAAAAGAGACTCTCAGAACAAATAAATGTTTATACAGTATGGATAGTTGGGGTTCAGGACCCAGGTGGGAACTGAGAAACAAAGATATTAGGTTCTACAGATACATACTTTAAAGTACTGGTTTGAAAGTACTTGAAACTATACAACAGGGGAGAATACTGTTTGGTACACTACCATACTACTAATAAACTGAAAGAGCCAGGGCAACAACCTCAACACTGGTACTGGTATGATTTTGGCCAGGGCCAAATTCAAGAGCAGAGAATGCAAACAAATCTATACCAGCTGACTAGACAACAGTCCCCAGCACATTATGCATGTTAGACTACATGTAGACTTACAGTGTGCTTATACACACAGATCTTTCACAAAATTGTACTAGTAGCAGATTAATTAATTACGGTCAGTAGAGTAATGCACGTGAGGGGAAGTCTGCAGTTGTCTGTTCACAAGATATATTTAAATTTTCATCTTTGACATTTTTATATACTGTTCTATTTATTTAAAACCAAAGATGTTGTACTGCTTCATCACACAATACTACTTAGTAGTAGCTGCATGTCTAAGCCTTATGTATGCATTTGCAGCTGTTATAATAGCACAGTTGGAAGACCTTTATTTCTCTGAAAAATTTTTAAAGTTTTACCCCATCCTTCCTTTTGGCAAGTCAGCAACAATTTTACATTAATAAGACTCCAAAGCTGCTCATTAGAATCCCTTATTTATGTAAAAGATTGACTGATAAGCATCTTAAATACAACATCAAGATTGTACCTCATTCTCTGACAGGTCCCAAAGAGTATATTGTCAGCAAACCATACAACATTTGAGTGAAGTATTTTAGCATAGTTCTAATACCAGCAGCTTTTTAAAGTGAGTTTGTGTTAGGTTAAGTGATAAGAAGCTCATTTGCACACATAAAAGAAGGCACAGAGAAACAATAGCCAGAGCAGTAACTTGATTAAAAATATGTTGGTTCTGCTCCCAGGTCCACCACAGGAGATTCAGCATCTCATTAAAGGCCTCCACAAACCCGGAAGTGCACAGGGATACAACAGCAGACAGGAATCCAAATTCCAGCCTTGCAAGAAGTGAATGCCTTGTCCAAGCCCCTCCCAGAGCCATCAGCCCTCTTGGCAACACATGAAACCAATCAGGATGAGACACCAGAAGCAGCTTCCCAGAGCACCTTTTAGAATAAAGGAAGTCACTACCTAGGGGTGTGAGACACGTTACGGGATACAGGGAAAAAGCATTTTGGGATTACACAGAATTCATTATGGGATGTTTAAAAGAGGCACCAAAACTGGGAAAGAGAGAAAATTAGGTGATTTGTGGAGGGGCAATTATGGGAAATAGAGGAATAAAGGAACGAAAGGGCCCATTTTCATATAAGTAAAGGCTGGTCAGCTTGTTAACTGTGCCTGATCACTGCAGTCAGTCTTGTCTGCTCATTAAACTCCATCTTTAACTCATTTTCTGGTAAGGAACACTTTACTCTTTATACATGTGTGTGCATGGGGATCTGTGCTGCCAGCAACTGGAATAGGTGCAGGTCTGTGATCACTAGTGAAGGGACATCAAGCTGGGCTAGCTGGTGAGAAAGCCTGGGAGCTGTGAAGGAACGTAGACCTCTAAGGGCCAGCTCTGACAGTGAGAGCACTTAAAAGTGACAGTGAGCCTCTAAGAGTGAGAGTATGGAGGGGGCTGATTATTTAGACCAGGTGTGTGTCTGTGTGTGTGTTGGCTGGCCTTATATATATATATACACATATATACGCATATGTGTGTGTGTATATGCATGTATCTGTATATGTGTATCTGTAGTGTATTTACCTTGAACTATCAACACACGCTCAGCCTCACTAGTGGACAGATTAGGGGGCTAAGTAGGACCAGAAGAAACCTGGGCCCTTAAGGAGGACCTCCAGCCACAGGAAGTCCAAGTGACATAGAGGACTCCTGCCACAGGAGATCCAGGTGATATGGGAGGAGAGCTCTTTCAGGTTCCCAAGTTCATATGATCACATAAGACTGAAAGGGAGGTGTCAGGTGCTTGGGAATATGATGGGCTATTTTTCTCTATCAGACTCTGACATTGTTTCTTCAGGATTGAATACTTGCCTAACAAGACCTTCAGAACCAGCAGGCCTTATGTCATACTTCAAACATGCTTATTTATTTTATTGACTGTGGTTTTGATTTACTTTGAAATATCTTTTTATTTTCTTAGAAACAAAAGTATTTTAGTGTTAGAAACAATACTTGAATTTCCTTTTATCATCAGCTCTAGTTTCAAGTAATCATGGGTTTAATGTTCCATCAGTGGTAATTATGATGTTGTTGTTTTGTTTTTTTTTCTTTTCAAAATAAAGTTAGCCTTTTGGAAATTATTACACTATTTACTGAATCATGCACACTCATATCTCTACTTTGCCCTGAAAACATAAATTTTCTTCCTTATAGGCACTATATATTTGCTTTTTGAAATAATGTTATAATGGCAGTCACTGTCATGTTGATTAAATCAATATAAATATATAAATAATATGTAGATGTGACCTTGAATCATGAAGGTTTTATCTGCTTAGTTTAAGTTTGTATTAGACCAAAAGACAAACATAGTATATCCTAAATAAAATATTATGATAAACATAAGTGATTAAAGTATCCTTTAATTTCAAAACTTGCAGGTGTATACATGATCATAACTACAGCTCTTTCATGTGGTTTTGCTACAAGTAAATTTTAAATATACCATTTTAAATGCTTCTTATGGTTGAAATAATTTATGTAAAAGTTATAAACTTTAAGTCTTTTGATCCTGAAAATGATAGATAAAGGTAATGAATGATTTTTTTTAGGTCAAATAAACAGATCTTGACTTTACACAGGATTTGTTTTGGGGTAAAGAAATTTTCTTATAAAAAAGATTCTCATTACTCTCCATTTCTAATTTTCTGTTTCTACTGTCTATGCAAATTCAGGTGTTGTTTTGCATTCTATGAAAAGTCTCCATATTTAAGCAATGTTTTTAACTTATATCTGATAAAGATATTTTTTTTTAACTCCCTTTGGCCTTGAACTAACAGGTCAGGGATACAAGACCAAAAAATTATCTTTCCATTTCTACTATAGATTTCTGAAATACTGTTTCTGTGGATGCTTCACAGGAAATTAAATCCTCTCTGTGTGCTGAAGACTTTCTCAGTTTATTTTTCCAGAGTGCCTGGTCTTTGAACAGTCTTTACTTAGAGATTTCCATATTCTTTTACGAGTCTCTGGCTTGTCTCTATGTTGCTTTAGTCTCATTTTCAAACATATCTCACACAACCTTTGTGAGAAAGTTCCTAGATATGGAACTAAGTTCCTAGACATCTGCTGTTGATATATCCATTAGTGAGCCTTTCTAGAATTTCTCATTTTACACTGTTTTCTTGTCTAAAACACAAGTGGAAAAACAGAGTATGGAAATATATTTTTATAGAGAAAAACAAACCACAAACAAGAAGACATTAGAGTGCTTTATTTTTCAGATGTGTAATTCTGAGTACCTTTTTGAGAACATAACATATTTTGATTTGTGAACTTATTGTTTTCTTCTATTAGGTTACCTTAGTTTAACTTCTATCTTGAAGATGAAAGTTATTCAAATACAAAAGTTATTCATAACCACTGTTTATTGTGATATCTATGATATCTCAGGGGAACCTGGAAGCCCCTCAGATATCTGCTGACCCCAAATCTATGTGGAGTCTAGATATAAATCTGTTAGAATTAGGAAAAAAAGAGTATTTAATACTGTAAATATTAAAATTCATTCCACATTAATATGGGGGAAGGACTTTTATTTTATGTAATTGTGGATATAGCTAATAAGACTAGCTATTTTCCGGAAAATGTGTACTGTATAACTATAAATAATGAATTGTGTGAAGATAACAAATTTTGAGTTGATAATGTTTATAACTACTGATATATAATTTATGTCTAAAACATGCCAAACAATGTCTGACAAAAAATCCTATGGTATAGTATATACTTCTTTGGAGCTAAGAGCTCTACCTTGTAACAAAAAAAAGGAACCTGTCCCTGTGTTCAGGCTTCAAATGTACTATGAACAGTGAGTGCTGCTTAGAATGTCATTCCTGGAACACTTTTTTTTTTTTATTTGCCTATAAGTGCAAACTGAAAGGAGAAATTCTTATAATACACCTACTTAGATGTAAAAAAAGGCAGATAGGAGTGTTCATATTCAGAGTTTTCATTAGTTTTTGTATAAAGTCAACAGAAATATTTGCTAAAAGAAATAGTGTCCAGAATCTTTCACGTTTTTAAAATTATTATTCTTTCTCACTTTTGAAATTTAACATAGAAGACACCAGATTCCATGCTTCAGGATCATCCTAGGGACAAGCTCTCATTCTCAGCGAAAGACATGACTGAATGAAACCTATTAATGCCTCCCTCTGTGATCTTGTTTAAACTCCAGTCTTGCTGTCATTGCACCTGGGAGAGGAGGAATAAGTAAATAACATCTGATCATCTGAAGGAAACATGAAATGTTCTCAGTACTAATTATACTTTTTCACTATTTTTATTCCACTCTTCTGACACCATCTTCTACATAATTGTTTTTAATCACATATTCAAAAAAGTAAAAAAAATGCTGACATGTGATGCTCCAAGATGGAATTAGATTGTAAGCTTCTGTCAAAGAGATAAGATCAAAAAAGGAAATTACAGACTTCAGAATCTGTGAAGTTACTTCTACTAAAATTTATGTCCAGTTCAGGGAAAAAAACGCTACATTCTTGTGACAAGAATTGTAGAATTTTCATATGCAATCTAGATTAAAGTCTAGGTTAATGTTTTCAGTATTTTTGTTTCCTAAATAAGCTGATGTTCCGTGAAAATTTCTTGAATTTTAATTTAAGTAATGCAGAACTATATAGATCTTTTACTAAGGAATCATTTTAGTGATATGCACTTGTAAATTTAAACCACTGGAATTTAAATATTTTCTATACAAGCATCAGTATAGTGGAATTTAACCGAATTTTAACTAAGATGACTATGGTAATCTAGCTGTTTTGAGAAACATCTGGACAAATTACCGTGTATTTCCTGTAGTCAGACAAAATACACCTGTCAACTGCTGATACATACATGTATATTTACACATATATGCTATATCTGTATTAATTACATGACAGACTAGAATCCAAATCTCCTCAACATCAAAATATAGTGAAATAACTGGCATCTCACTGATTCATGCCATGTTTAAGAGTTTTATGTAGGATGAGCTCTAACAAAGAGGGACATGTTGAGACTCAAAAGGAAGTGAGATTCTCCTTCCTAGGTTGCTGCTTCCAGGGCCCTGAGGGCACTGCTCAGCCTCACCATCTCTTCCCAGGTCTTGCCTAGGACCCATCTGCCCAGGACCCCATTTAAGCTCATCCAGGCCCCCACTAACAACACACACTGGAGTACCTGTGGCCAGCCTTGTGTCTAGTCCTGCCTACAGGGCTGGCTTTCATTTATCAGAGGAGATGCCCCACTAGACCTGCTATTTGTGAACAAAGAAGGGATAATGGATGATGTGGTGGTCAGTGGCTGTCTTAGGCAAAGTGACCATGAAATGATTGAGTTTTCAATACTGGGTGAGCAAGGTAGGCAGTGAGGTAAGGAAAGGCACTAACAGAACGGCCACCTTGGACTTCCAGCGGGCAGATTTTGGTCTATGTAGAGAGAATATCAGAAGGGTCAAAGCCCAGCTGGAACTCAATTTGGTCTCTGTAATCAAAGACAATAAAAAGAGTTTCTATGAATGTGTTAATAGTAAAAGAATGGTCAAGGAGAGCCTCCAACCCTTGTTGAATGCAGAGGGTAGCATCGTGTCAAGGGATGAGGAAAAGGCTGAGGGACATAATGCCTTCTTTGCCTCAGTCTTCAACACCAGTGACAGTTGTGTTCAGGATGCCCAGCTCCCTGAGACAGAAGTTAGGGATGGGGAGCTCAGTGAAGCCCCTGTAATCCACGAAGAAATGGTTAGTGACCTCCTATATCAACTGGACACCCACAAGTCTATGGGACCATATGGAGTCCACCCCAGAGTAATGAGGGCGCTGGCTAAAAAACTTGCCAAGCCTCATTCAATCATTTACCTGCAGTCCTGGTCAACTGAAGAAGTTTCAACTGACTGGAAATTAGCAAACATAGCACCCATCTACAAGAAGGGTCAGAAGGATGATCCAGAAAACTACAGCCCTATCAGCTTGACCTCAGTACCAGGCAAGGTC
>VZRW01003626.1:5564-63343 GCA_013398125.1 Aegotheles bennettii | reverse complement strand
CTGTGATTCTGTGATTCTTTGCCTGTGAAAAATCACAAGCCACGCAAAATGAGAATCTCCAATATTGAACAAGTTAGCTAGAGCTGACAGTCATGAGTAGCTAGAGCTTTGTGGAAAAACATAATTACTATGAGATCCATAAAATACCTTCAAGAGTTGATGCCTCTCTGTTTTGAGGAGTTTCATTTTCTAGTACTGATACTTGAGGAAAGACTTTAAGGCTTCAAGTAGTATTGCTCCTTGTTAATCAAAAGGAGTTACATGGTGCTGACCTGAAGGAACACAACGCTGGCCTCTTTCTCACTAGGTAGGAAACCTCACTGACGTTCCTGCTGAGCAGATGGAGATGCATTTGTTTCTTGTGTGAAGAATAGGAGTCAGATAAAGTGCCATCTGATAGAAGTTTGTTTCCTTTTTTGGAATAGTCTGGGAAGATGTCGCTCCTCTTCTTCTTAAAAGGCTCTTGAGCATTAAGTCTTGTCTGTAAAGGCGCTATTATTACTCCTGTTATTCAGGGACTGCTGCAAATTCTCATTAATAGATGTTGGAATAACTTGACCTATGTTTATTTGTATGCACGTATATGTGTATTTATATTGTGTATTTAAATACATAAATTTCTTAATTGCTTTATGTCACAGAAATTCTTTTACACTTCTTATATTTTTTTCAACCTGTTTTGCTTTGCCCTTTGACCAAGCTGCAAAATGTTTTTTCTTTATAAATTGTCTTTTTTTTCAAGTGAGGGAAAAATTCTGATCATTGTTATAAATGTAAATGTCACAGGCATCTGTCATGTTTGTGAATTATCTTTTATTTCTTTCTGATAATTTAAATCTGACTTTTTGTAATGTAAATTTCCTAATGGAAGTGGGGACTACATGCAAAAGAAAGGGATTAGAAGATGAAGCAGTGATATGTTGCAAATAAAATTTAATGGTAATATTTCTTAAAATTTGACACAATATTCTGTTGATCCTTTTTGTGGGAATGGCTGAAGAGAGTTAGAATTTATGATGTTGATATTGTGGTGATGAGTGTGACAGCACCTTACAATAGCATATTCTTTCAGATTTCTCCAATTGGTGCAGCTTCTTTGCCTCTTTTTAGCAGTAGGAGTCGAAATTAAAAAAAAAATAAAAAATAATCTCCGCTACTACAAGGCAAAGTGCACCAATATTTCTTCTATTCTAGATCATTGTATTGTGTGGAAGGTACAAGGTTCGTGAGAAAAAGCTTATAAGCGTCAGGTAGTTGGGATGTGATTTACACACCATGAAAATCTATTTAACAATTCCAGGCCCTTAGTGCCCATGCTTCTTAAGCAGATCTATTGTCTGTCACAGCTGGAGGACAGAGGCACTTACATCCTTAGGAAGATGCTATTTTGGAGGAGTGAATTGGCTCCCTTTACAACCTGGGGACAAAAGTAGGATCATCGGATATCTCAAAGTGATCATTTGTAGCATAGTAAAATTTTATCAAGTCTTTTATAGTGAGAAAAAATATACAACCTTAAACAATAATACTGAGAGTGTTGAGATATAAATTATTATTATCGTTGTTGTATACTGCTAAATTTGGGGTCTCTTAAGTTTGCACTGTTTTTGTCTCGCTCACAAAATCTTTCAATACATTCAGCATGTTCTAGCCACACGAAAAAAAGCTTTCAGCTGAAAAGCAGACAGTGTGTATTCATTGAAGGCATGGGACACAGGGTGAGAGATGGCAAAATAGTTACAATGACGGCTTGTAAGTTGATTTATGGTAGCTTCAGTTATAACTTATTTTTACAAGGTTTTTTTGCATTTCTGGAATTTTTAACCCCATGTTGTAACTTGTCACTTGAATCTCAAAAAGATGCAAAGAGGATTTTGAATCTAAATCAATAATAAAGATCCTAAGTTGGCTCATTCTTTTCAGACCAGCAATCATTTCTTTGCTTTCTTAGATACTCTAAATGATCAATGTCTTTGTAAAAGTTAAATGCCTAAAACTAGATGTAGCACCCAGCTAAACCTTACAGGGACTAAATATAGCATAAGGATTACTCTCTGTATTTTGCAGGCTATATTGCTTCATTTTTAAGCTCCTGTATGAAGCTTGTGGGTTTTGTGTAGTAACTTTTTATTGTTGACTCATTCAACTTATAAATTACCACAGGTCTTTAAAATACTTACTATTATTTATAGTCTTTAATTTTTTTAAACTCTGCCCTCTCAGTGAGGAAGTAGTGTGCGAGACAGGATTTGCCAGAATGGTGTGTAGTAGTTATGGCTGAAATTGCAGCAGTGCTTTGCTGCTGCTGTCCTAGGTTGAGGAAAACTATGAGAAGTGGGGGATCTTCCTAAGAAATTTCTAAATGCTGTGTGTGCATGTATATATATATATATTTATATTTATGAGACCTTGAAGTCTGGGCAGAATTTACTTGCAATGAGAGTCTTAAGAAGCATCAGCCATTTGAGTAGTTCTGTATTAGATCCTTTTCTGTGAGGAATTGCTGTGTGCTCGGTTGTTCTCTGCGATGCACTTCTCCACATGACTGTCAGCTTTCAAGTAGCTCCTTTTACATTGTCTCCACTGAATAGATGATTTAATTCTGTCTAGATGGCTGTTAAAAGAAACTTGAAGTCTCATTCTAATTGCTATAGGAAACCTTAATAAATGTGCTGTTTTCCTTTATCTGAAGTGTTAACAAAAGTAATGTGCGATATTAGACTTAGGGCAGGCACCTGGAAACTTATCTGTCATGTTCTTCCATTTTGGCAGTGAGGTATTGGTAATTACTTGCTTAATTAGGTTTTTTTCCCCTCATTCTCACTGTTGTCCTGGTAGATTCACTAACACTACTTTCCCCAAACTTGATTATGAGTGTTTTAATTCAGATTCCTGCAAAATGCTTAAGACTAGTTACTCTTGCTGGAGGTAATGGGGCCCAGAACAGGTACAAGAGAACTTGTAGGTGGATATTGCTGTAAGAATAGGATTTGTACTTTATGTGTTGACATTAATCAAAATAGTTTCAACTGCACATTGCACAGCTGCAGTGTCTGTGTCCTCAGGGAAACTTTTTTGATTTAAAATGGAGCGGGTGTCTCGTAGGAACACCTAAAGTGTACAATGGAAGTGCAGTCATGGGGTGTGAAATAAGAGCAGTGTTCCTAACATCTGTCAGGTTTTATCTTATAAAGAACACAAAGACAGCTGTCAGGCTTATTTATCTTTATTTTTTTTGCTAATTATGTTTGTCCTTCTCTGAAGGGAGGAAAATAAGCTCCTGCTCATTATTTGATTTGATTCAGAGTCATTATTGATTTTGGAAATTTGATAAATGTTTGAGTTAATGGTTACTCTGTTGCCTTTTCAACTGGAGCAAGGCTTGGCAGAGGTTTACCTTGGTACATGGCAAACATGATAGAGCTGGTTATCAGGAGCCTGTGTTTTGATTCCTGACAGTCTATGGGAAGCAGTAAAAATGTTTGAATGAGCAGAGTCAATGTTTTGGAAAGCAAAATGAAACATTTAAAAATCCTATTTGTAAGTGTAGCTTACTTTTTTCTTAATATATAAACCAAAAGGCCTACCCATACAAAAAACCCCAGCCTTCAACATAAAGAGACCAAGAACATTCTAATTTTAAAATATCTAATTTGAAAATATCTATTTGGAAATTATCCTTTAAACATGGTAACCTGGGATTGCACAGCAAATACTCAGTTAAAATGATACGAAATTAGTAGTAGCTGTTTAAAGTGGATAATTCATACAGAAAACTCCAGGTTGATCTGTTTTGCAGTCTTCATGGCTAATAACGTTGTCAGAGGACATTAAAAACAAACATTTAGTCACTAAACAATAAATTCATAGGATGTCATGTTGCTTGGGATGGTCATTAATTGGTTTTTTTGTTTCTCTGGAGGAGCCAGTTGAAGCTAGTTGCTGCATAAAGGCACATTAGAACAAGTTTCTGTTCTTGTGTTTGTTGTTTTGTTTGTTTTTAAAATAATCTGATGTGAATGCAATCTACAATGGAAATGAAATAGAAGAAAAATGCTGTCCCAGGACAGGGATTTTGATCCAAGTCTCATTTCATACTGGAATTCCTTCTCTTCTGAGAACTGGGTGGACATGCAAAACAGATTAGGAAATCTGGAACAGACAAGATGATGGGTAACTAGTGCTGCCACAGAGAGAAATGTTAACAGGAGCTTCTGCACAATTTTGGGGTGTTCTTCTCTTTTGTTTCCATGTTGTTGCTAGTATCTTTTCATTGACTTGTCTGGGTTCCATATGACCTCAGTTCCTACCAGTTCAGAGATCCCTGATTTTTGTTTATGTCTGAGGGTAGCAAATATATCCCAAGGGGCAGTTCTTGGTCTAGTCAGTGCTTCAGATTACTCGGGTAAGGGCAGGAACATGCAACTTGTAGCAAACAAGCTTAGTGCCCTTGCTCTCTTAGGATCCTCTGTGGCATTATTAGACTCACTGTGTTGATTCCAAATGCACTTTAATTAGGCCAGGTAAGGAGAAAAGGAACTAGACAGCATGAGTCACATGAACCCCCTCTATCCTGCTTTTTATGTTCTTAGCTTTATTTTTCTTTTCTCCATCCTTTGACTCTCAGGCTTTTATTAAGAAAAACAATGTGTCTGGATTTGTCAGACAAGGCAATTGCATCTTTTAAAGTATAGCTGTCTGCTGGGACTAAAAAGTATCAAAACAACCTTTAATGTCCTGATACTGATGAAAGTTTGTCAGGTGAGAATGGTTGATAAGGCTACTGTTAGTTTTATTTTCTGGTGGCGTTTAAGACAGGTGACTAGAAAAGATGGGCCTCTTGTGTCTCTGGGTTTTTCCTAGATCTTTTTATCACATGACAACAGTGCCACTCCATTACAGCTGCATTTATCTCCCTTTTCCCTTCTTTAGTATTGTCTCTTAGACTACTTAAAATCTATCCAACAGTGGATTTGTAACCCATTGTTATAGTAGATGGCTACAACCAAATGAGTGTTAGCAGTTTTGCCAAAATGAAGCTTTGCAAAATGCTTTTTCACATGCTGTTTTCTTTCTTTTACATTCAGTATGCTAAAGTAGAAGGGAACCAACAATAATCTGTCATAAAACCCCAAATCCAGTCTCATTTAATTGCACAATAAGAAACCAGTGTTTTGTCAATGCTTTTACCCTTGCTGAGCCTGAGAAATGACTCTTTTCTGCCTGTACAATAGGGATGGTATTGTACTCAACCACCAGCTTTGAGACAGGCCTTGTGCTAAAGAATTCAGTCTATTTAGGCAAGACAAAAGATGATAAGAAAAACGGAAGCACAGAAGGGACATGATCTGTGCAGGGTCTTGTTGCAGGTCAGTGGCAAAGCCATGGTGAGAACTTGGGTGTTGTAGCTGCTCTCTCATTGCCCGGTCAGCCAGCACTCTCTGTGGGCTGCTACTTGCCGGGCACTCCTGATAACTCAACTTGTGACTTGGGTATGGAAGGCTGCGCTTCTTGTTGACTTCAAGTTAGTGATGCTGTCATCTCTATACTTTCAGTTCATCATCTAATGTATAGCTACAGGTCTTGCAGTCTTGTTTCTATATTACTTTATAAATGCGAAGACTATTTGGAATGAGAGAATATTAATTTGTAGAAGTGTCTTACACCAGGTTGTAATAAAGAGGGTCATTAAGCTGTCATGATCTGTCATATCTGTGGGACTTGAGAGGCCTGTAATCAGCAGATTGACACTACATGGCAAAAAATCTATGTCAGTAAAAGTTCATGATCTTAGAAAACACTAATAAAAGCTTCTGATTCACATTACTACTGCTAAAAAAGAAGAAAGGTGCATATGTGTTTTTGCAGTTGTTTGTATTGTAAGGTCAGTGAAAGGCAAAGAAAACAGTACCTTGTAGTTCAGGCCCAAGGCTTTTTATCTGCTATATCAACTGTAACATTGCACTGCTGCCAATATTCAATTTTGCTAAGCATGGAACAGTTTCCATATGTTTTAATCCTCTTTTTGGTGATTTCATCTTCCAAAGTTGTTTTAAGTTCCTTTGATATAATAAGGATTTAAACAGTATGAGTGTAGTCTTAACCATTTGTTTGTTGAATGAACTCTTACACTTTTTTTATGTACAGCACTGTACAGAAGTTGCAGTTCAACTACATGTATCTGCTCATGTAAATCTGAGTAGCTCTGGCTTCATAATGTGTTAGATGGTCTTAGATATAAAGAGAGAATGCTCCTCTATACGTCAAAACAAAATGCATTTTGCTTATCAGCCCTCTCCCAATTAAAGGCATGAGAGCATCTAAATTGGAGAAACTTCAGAGCCCTTCTCTAAAAACAGCAGTTCTCCCCTTTGGGACCAAGGTAGGTCGTGATACGCAACCCAGAAGTGAAAGGAGCTCGTGGATTGTGTGTAAAGTGTAACAGCTTGGGTTCAGAATACAAGTACAGATGGCCACAGTTACTATAGCTCCCCTGGAATTTCAACAGCAGTCTCTTGTGTTTCATACCACAGTGAAAATAAAAACAAATGTTTGGAAACAACAACTCTCAAACGGAAGAAGCTGCAGCCTTGATCCTGGGTGTCTGTAACTGACCATAAAAAGAAAATAAACCCAGCAAAACTGATGTGCTCATTTGTGTTAAATAAATTCTTTACTTAAGATTTACAGAAGAAGAAATTGCTAAAAAAAATTTTTTTTCTCATGTTGTTTGAACTTGTTGCAAGTGCTGAGTTGCCTGTGCTATTCTTATTTTGAAGAGAAATATGTTTACAATTTATTGGCCTAATCCCCAGTTAGCTGAATTTGGTAGATGGGTAAAATTTTAATAATAAAAGATTGCAAATTAATACCAATAGATACTACTTTTGAATATTGCGTAAAGCATTCTAAATGTTAAATGGAACATGGGAACTTGAAATAGGCTTATTTTTAGCTCTGTTCTTCATTCAGCTAAACATAAATTGATTAGATACTGTACTCCTTGTCTTATAGTGGTTTTGTCTTTCACATCAGTTTTACCAGAACCCTGGCTGTAACTTTGTAAGAGGGCTTGTCAGAGTTAGTTATTTCAGTGATAGAATAAAGCAATGATACATAATGAAATATATAATTGTTAGGCATTAGACTTAAGTTTTCAGGAGAAATATTACAGTTGTTAGATGCCTTTCTATGATTTCTAAAATATAGTAAAAAATCTGATCACCGTAAGATACCTTTTTTATTTTTTTTCTCTCTACAGTGGCACCAATCTATTGCTTCTAATCACTCTGTGGAAAATCTATGGTATTAAAAAACCCATAGCATATGATTTCACTGAAGTGTATCCTGTTTTTTGTAGTTTGATGTAAGCATGTACTCTATATTCATTTGGTAATAATTCAGTGAAGAATTCTCCCTGCAAATTCAATAAACACTCTCGATTCTTATTAATTATTGTCCAATTTGCAGCCTTCCTTTTGTGGAATGGAATTGAGCAATTGCTAGGAAATGTCAATGGAATTGGGTTTATCTATGCTGCGTGACACAGCTGGTTCAAAGAGTGGTCACTGAAAAGTGGATCAGAGATAACTTGACTTGTGTAAAAATGATGACTGAATTTGTACAGATGCTTCTGGCAAAACTCTTGCTCTTGAGTAAATGGAGAGGTGGCATGGACATGAGGTTGCTTATGTATAAACATTTTCTTGATTCTTCTACTGAAAAAAGTGCCCAGTTGATGTTGGATTTTAGGGTGAAAAAATTTTACTTCCGTAAGGAATTTTTTTTCTATGCAAAATGAATAGTGTTAGCCTTATTTTAAAGTACAAAAAATAGGTGTCTTTCTGTAATTTGAATGGTAACAATTTATGTAGTTTTGTTGTAAGGTGTTCCTCAGTGTCCTTTCTTAAAGGTGTGGAAGGGATAGATGAGGTACTACTGGTTAAGCTGCAACATGTCTGATAACATGACAATGTCACTGGATTTTTATTCTTTTAATAATGAATGAAAGAAGTTTCTAATGTGCAAATTCAAGGTAGAAATGTAAAAGCAAAAATTGTGGCACAGCAAGAATGCATTTAAAAAAAATATTATTTCTAAATCATGAGATGGACTATACTGCATATAAAGCCAGGAAGGCATTGGTTGCAAATGCAAAGTACTAGAATGCACCATATCAGAAAAGAAAGGCAATCCAAAATGCTGCTTTTCAACCTGCGGGTTTCATGCAGTATCTGTGGTGGGTCATGCTGGTCTTACATGTTGTCAGTCTTACCATACATGTGGAAAATGGAAGCATATCGTTTCTTGAGGAACAGGACCAACCAAGCTCAGGGTCTTGTTCAGTGAAGTCACTAAGCACAGCTCACCTTTTCAGCTTTTAAAAACAGATCTTTTTCAGTGGTATTTTTAATTTAATTTTGCAAGTTATGACAGGTTGGTATGATAGCTTTCGTTATGAAATGAGGTATCTTGCTAATGAGAACCTGGATGCTTATCATGTAGCTTACCATGCTGTGTGTTATGTGCTAAGAACAGCAGTAGCTTAGTGTAATTTCAAGGAGACTTCTTTCACGTGGGTAAAGAAAAATCCCAATTTGTGAGTTTAACTGAAGTATAAATACTAAGAAAGACTCGAACCTACCCACTCTAAAGAAAAGAAAGAAAAAAGAGAAGGCAGTGGGAGAAGAGTCTGAGGTACAGAAAGTATTTTTTTATTAGTGTCTGATTATATCTTTGTCTTTTAGAGCCAGAGAAATATTCTGATCAATATGAAAAAAATTTTCCTACAAAACGTGCCGAGTTCTGATTTTGCATTTACTAATATCTCTCATTAAATCATAAGACTGTGTATCAGGGAGGGGAAATTTTGTACAGAGTTCTAAGTGCATGCAAGTGGTCTGTATATACATATATATGTATGTGTGATGATTTTGTAATCTGTGTTATTGCCTTTCTTGTATATCTCTGGAGTAATGGGATGGCTGGATTACTCGGAAAGCCCTTGGTGATGGGATTTGGAAGAGTGAATTAAGTAGAAAGTATATGTCAGGGCTTAAGCTGAGCTCTTAATTGTATTGCTTCTGTCAGTTGAGATTGGTCCATAGCCCTCTTACTTTGGTACAGACTTCCAGTGTTTTCAGCCCTGATTTCTGGAAAGGCTGCACAGCAATACAGTGAAGCAGCAAAATAAATCCCTTTTCTCTTTATTGCTTGCTTCAGTGTATAGGAGCGAGCTTAGGGTCTTTAGTTTTGCTCCCACAGTTATTGCTGGTTAATATGGTAGAAGTAGGAAGAGCACCAGGGTCTCTGTGTTACATTGATCAGTGAAGTTGTTGAGAAAGAAATCAATGTATTTATTAAGCGCATATGAGTATTTTCTTGCAACTCAAACTGGATCAAATTACTTCATGTTTGCTGGAAGCCAAGAACTGAGGGAATCCTTGAACTGATGAAAAGAAGGGAATCCATAATACGTGATACATCCTTTTTTCTCCAGGAAAAATATGATCTGTAAAATGCCTTAATTTTGCAAGGGGGATAACAATTTAAAAAAGTAAATCAGCCTGATGCACTCCATGAGAAAATAGAAAAATACATGTAGCTATTCTCGGATGGAGAGGTGAAACAATTTTGGTTAAAAAAACTAATTGCATTTTAAAGTGACAAAGTAGAGGATCTGTTAAAGCTGGTAGGTATTCCCATTAAAATTAGGATTTCTAAAAAAAATTATTTTTAAAAAGGTGATGCAGCAGGTGGCTTCAAATAGTGGTGCTATTTTTAAACTACTGATTTTGTGATACGAGTGGATGGCATCTGAATTAAGGAAAGCTTACTGGTTTATCATTATGTGTTTATTTTCCTACTTTTCAGTTTAATTACATATGTGGTAATAAATTGGTTCTCTTAAGTCAGGTACTGTGGACATTAGTAATAATTATGGTAAAAATTTTCTAAAGCCTCCAGTAGTTCTCAGCTACCATTAAAGTCAAAGGGAAATCAGAGAGAATTGTGCCACGGTTTAGTATGGTTGTATATCCCAATTGTTGTACATCCTCTGCCTGCTGGAGAACTAACGAGTCTTAATTTTTTCCTATTTTTTTTCAAAACTAAAAAAACCCCCAAAAAACATAAAACATTTTTTTCAGTTATATTTTATATCTCTAGATTGATAATAGATGCAGTGTCTTATGGGGACAGACAGCTCAGCCAGCAGCCAAAATCAATCTGTCTTAGTCACTGGAAACATTGTGGAGAGTGGGCTTTCTCCTTCTGCTGCTTCTTTCACAGCTCCAGCCTCCACACGGCCTCACAGCTGATCAGAAGCTCTTTCTTTGTGCATATATGTGGTTATGTTCGTTGAGAGAGCAGGGGGCTCATTTTACAAAATGGGGCTTGTGAGTTCCCGTAGCACATCGTCAGAGATCCACATCTTGTCAGGAGTTGTGTAGGAGGGGCAAGAGTAGAAGCAGGGAACAATTTGGTGATAGACTACACTGACAACACAGAAAGCTATGGGATAGATTTGTTGTCCTGCATTGTTATATAAACATCATACATATTGACTGTAACAGCAGGGCAGGGAAGCAACCCCTTTCCTTAATTTGGGGCATATAACTTCAACACATACATGGTTTTTCCTTCTGGTCCACCTGAGGTAAGAGCTAACTACTATATTAACTGAAGGGGAGATGTCTCTTGGTCCTCACCACACACTGTTCCCCTTTCCCTTTCCAGTGCCCTGAGGGTGACTGCTGTAGAGTATAATTGCTTGATTGGATGCATTGAGAGAGAGGATCTGACGTGCCACCCTGCACTTTTTTGTTCTCTGCCTGTTTGGCATTGACAGAAACTGAGCAGAGGTCATGCGAGTGCAGCCAGAACAGTGTGGCAGTGCTGGGGACGCAGTGACATTACACTGGGCTCCTTTCATGCCTTCTGTGTGAATTGAGTCAGTGCTGTACCAAATGTCAAGGGATTAATTTGTGATTTTTAAGGAGACAGGTCTAAGTGGCACACACTGAGGAACCCCACCTGAAGCCGAAAGCACAGTGTGTTGTGCTTTCAAGGCAGGTGGGAAGGGCTGACCACGGATGGTTGAACGGAAGTTTGAATGAAAGGGTATTGGTGAGAGTGACTTTGTTTGGGGCAAAGCAATTACGGCCCTTGCCCTAGAAAACCCTATGCTTGCTGTTTGTATGACACAAGTTAGGTGATCTACCAGGGAGACCTAAGTCTAACGGTCACACAAGGAGCTCTTGAAGACATGTTCCCTAATAAAAAAAAAAAAAGCCAAACTGATGCCCTAAAGAGTTAGTGGTGTCATCTTGTATGCTTCTGTTTATGTGGTTGCATTTAAGTATATACTCGCTGAGATGCCTTGTCTCCCTAGCATTCTTTAGGTTGAAGTCTAGTTAATGAACCTGCAGTTTTATGCTAACAGGCCCAGCTACATGGGTCCATGTAAAAAATTCCTGAGAACTCGGTTTCATTGCTAAATATTGATGGGGCACAGTGGAGTCTCATACAGAAGCTGTAATACATGATATAACTTGTACAGTTGGACACTGCCGGTGTTGATACAACATAGGAAAGAAGAGCCTGCAATCATTTAGCAGGCTACAACCATACTAGTGGTGCTGACTATTTTAGTCCTTTGTAGAGAGATATACGGAATTGAGGGAAACATACGGAAAGCAATTACATTATTTCTGTGAATGTTTTATTAAATGTCACAAAGTCATATTTTGCTTTTCTGAATATTCCAGTTACTTGCTAGCTCGCAGACTGATGCATGCAATTCTAAGGCTGTCTTCTGTTTCATTTCCAGTGTATAAAATTTCAGCTTATAGCAGATATTTTCTTAGTCTTTAAGTATCTGGTAACTGTCTTTGGACTGTTAAATTCCATTCCATCTGTATGTCCCGTATGTTCAGCCCTCCTACTATTCCAGTTTGTTGGTGGTCACCTTTCTTCACTGTGTGAGGGAAAGGACATGAGCTACTAGTGAAGGATTCTAGCTGATAGCTTTACAGTCATAGTGCCACCCTTGTATGGTGGTGTATTGCCAAAGACCTTTTATCTCACCCTTTCTCCAGGTAGCCTAGTGTTTGTGCAGCAGGGGAGGACCAAATTTAAAGGTCTCTTCCTGTCTCCTGATATCTCAGCTCAAATGAAGAAATATCTAAAAGTATGCAAATACAATTAAAGGAAAATAATTAATGCTCTAAAAGTGGATGAGCTACAGCACAGGTCAATGGGGAAATTTCCCAGCTGAAGTGTTTTGAAATGTAAGAGAAGGCAAGCAGAGCATTCTGGGTTTTCATGGGCATGTTAGTCAAGATACAAATAGCTTCAGTTGTTTCAGAAAGAGATCAGTAGATGAAATTATTGAAGAACAGGAAAAAGATGTTTGATATTGTTTTTCCTTAGTCGATTAATTTTTGTTTTTGTTTGCATTTACTACTTGAGAGTTTAGAAATGGTTTCCAAATATACTTGCTCTTAAACAAAAGCAGGACTAAAAGCTGGAGAAGCTGTGTTGAGAGTGGTTTCCTTTCCAAATCTTTCTCTGGGAAAACATGCCATTGCCTTTCAAGTTGTCTCCTCTCCTGTTGCCTATGTGTCACAGTTCATGGCTGGTAAGTGAAACTCAGACACTACTGCCTTTGGGTAAAACTTAAGCAATGATTTTCAGGTAAGGGGAAAATTTCAGTAACTTTTTCAGCTAACTTGTTTTTTCTATGTAGTGTTATGCTTGCACTTTTGTGCTGCAAAATGTTTATTTTCTGTTAGCTTGGATTCAAATTGCAGTGCAGGCAGGGAGGTGTTGAATTTGGTTTAGCAGTTTGATGCTACATATATTCTCCTTTACACTCCCTTACACTTATGCTCAAGTTTTTACCCTTGCTCTACCTGCTTCTTTACATTGGTGTTTTTAGCAGGAATTAATTGTCTCTGTTTAGCAGCTGAGATGCACCTTTTTTGCTGTATAAATGCATCATTACAATAAGCTGTTACATGTAGTGTGGAGTTACTCCTTTCAAGAAAAGCTGAGAACTGGCTTTTTTTGTGTGTTTTTGCCTTTGTTTCAATCACAGGTTTGTTAGAACACACGTACTTGATCTCCTCCTATGCTTGACTTTAATGTTGGTGATGAGAAGTCTGCTATCGGGGTGGGGTGGTCAGAAGGCTTTCTGAGCCCCACAGTCTGACAGAGATCTGCTTTATTCAGTTTGTGCCATAATGTGTTGCTGCTGTGTAACGTGCCCAAAGCAACACTGTTCCAACAAGATCTTGGGGGGCTCTTAAAGACAGAGTTCTCCATAGTCGTGTTATCTTCCAGTTGATCAAGCCAAATGTAGTGGGTTTTATTTGGAAGGTTGGAGTTGAGGGTCTGTAGGTTGCAGAGGTTGCTTTTGAGATTCTGTGTAGGGTGATTGTTCTATGGGAAACAGCAGAAGTTGTTTAAATCTGTTTTACTGCTGGCACCCAATAGTAAAAATTCAGCGCTTTCTTTTCTTCTCTTTTATAACGATGTCCAGCTGGGCATGGAAACTTACCCAGTAATCATATTTTTTTGATTAAACGGCTGCTTTGTGTTGCTTATATACCTTGTGCCTTGAAACGCCTCTGGCACTGAGCAGAAAGTAAGAAAATGGATTTCCTGTGTAAGGAGGAGTTGCAGTTGCCGGGCCAAGGTAAAATGGTGGGTGAATGCAAAAAGTCAAACCAAATCCATCTCTCTGGGCATGGTGGTTGGGGTTTTTTGTGATGTTTGTTGGGTTTTTTGGTCTTTTATGTGGGACCTTGTTTGGAAACTGAGGTTATTTTAGTGTTTCCAAGACTTTCTTAAATACGGTCTTGAGGTACTGTCCTCCTTGGTAATGACTATCTACGAGTAATTAAGGTGGGACCTTAAAAGCAGCTGCTCTGCTTTTACAGATAAGGGATAAAATGAGATTATCTGGCTGGCACATGCACTCTCTCTTGCAAGTCATCTTCACAATACCAGAACACCACCTTCATCCTGGTGGTAGACAAAGACTGACTGTAAGAGCACAGCTATGCAGCAGAAGGATCTTAGCGAGGCAGTGTTGCTTGATTTTTATAGCTTTTCTCTTAGGGAGCCATCTGTACATACTACAAATACATTTACAATTCCCTCAAAAATTTTCTAATCCTTGTTTTCCTGATATGTATTGATAGGAGGGATCAGCTGTTAGTGTTTGTACAAACCAGAAAAGTGTAACAGTAGACAAAGGTAATGGACTCATCAGAAACTGTAGTTAAGGAATTAATGTAGTTCAAAGTGGCAATAAAATTAGGAATAAAACTTTGTACTTGGCCTATGAGCTCTTTAAATGATTTTAGTGATATTGGTTATACTGTTGATCAAACTGAAATTACATGAGATTAGGCTCTGTTGTGGTAAACTAGAAATCTTGCAATATAGTTCTGTTTCTTCAATGCATTTATTCTTCAAATAAGTTTAACGCACTCAAATTAAATTGCAGCTATAGCATTGTATAAGTCTCCAGCACAAGTCCAGCAAAGGTGTTTGGCAGTGAAACCTCCCCAGACTGCTGTATCACATTAAGCAGCTGTGATTTGAAGGGACACCTTTACAGAAGTGAAGAGCATTTTGCCCCTACGTGTTTAGTCAAGTCCCTGATGCCTCTTTTGAGAATGACAAATAATAGAGGTGCTTTTGATGCTGTCTGGAAATTTGACAAAGGGTCAGCAGTCTGTTTCATTTAGACAGGCAGCTGCTTTTTTTCCCCAATGCTAAACTGTGGAACTTTTGCCTAGGAGTGAAATCTTCAGGTAAATAACCTTGTGGCCATTTGTTGCCTCTGGTTTGTTCCATCTCATTTTAGTTTGAAAAGAAATTGAAATCAGTTTTGTTTGCTTTGCCCCCACCAAGTAGTGTTATTGCAGAAATGACAAATTGATGTAAACTCCTGCAAATTTTAATTTTATTGGAAATTAGAAAGATACCTTGCAGTATGAAATAGCCAATAAAGTGTTGCTTAATTTTGACATATGTAAAAATTTGGCTTAACTCTGTGAATACCCTTATGTAGCCTATAGCAGGGGCATATACGGTAGCTTCTGGGATTAGTAAAAAGCAACACACTGCAAGACAAAATGCAGGGCTGAGTGACCTTATTGTCTGGAACAGAATGTTCAGAGCTCTGGTCCACAGGCCTCCTGGTGCCTTTGGAAGCTGCATTAAGAGGTCCACAGAACTATTTTTAATACATAATCTGAATTTTGTAGTTCTAGGCAGTTACAGTCTATTACACAGGAAAGGTTGAGGGTTGACAGTGGCTAGAAACACTACTGTGTTTGGAGACATTTCCTCCTGTTGCAAGGACTACAAGGTGCAGAATGATAAAGAGTTTTGTTCAGTATTTACAGAACATGTGTCTTGTAATTTGGCTTTGTGCATCTGGATTGCTGATAGTAGTTGTGTGTGTGTATATATTGGAAAATAATTTTGATACCTGTCCAATTAGTGTTTTGGCTTTATTTCTTTTCCCCACATATCTCCGAGAAACCAAGGTGTGCAGACATGCACACAGCTGGTGTGACTTTTGAGGTTATGCTTCGGTTTGTGTTGACAAAGTTGTACTGGTCTCTGGACACTCTTGTCTGCATCTTTGTAAAGTGAAGAGTTACAAGGCTGTCAAATAGCTCTTAATAAAAATACAGAGCCCCTCTTCTATCTTCTTCCCTCTATCCCCCCAACGCTGTGCAGTGACTATTATAAGTTGATTTATTATATATATTAACATGCTATATATATGTGTATTTGCCAATCAGAGTTTATAGTTCTGAGTTGGGTTTGATCTGGGGAGAGATTTGATAGATGATACAGTCACATCATATCAGGGTTAGGATTTTGGATACCTGAACTCAGTTTCTGGCATGTTACTAATTTGCAGTGGATCACTTCCTTTACAAGCGATGGTTTCTTCATACGATTGTTACCAGTTTCTTTGTAAATGGCTTTGATCATCCTACTGTGGGGAACTCCTAAAAAAAGAACCAGGAATGAGCATTTCGTGAAGATAAGGGGCAATAAAGCTATTTTAGAATTTGTTGGGAAAAGTTCTGTGTGCACTTGCAGGTTGGGGCTGTGTTCACCATTTGCTCTTGTTCAGTGCTCACTCCCCTTTCTGTGCTGGTTGTTTTCTGTTGTGTTTTTTCTTATGTGTTGGGGTTTTTTTGTTTGTTTTTTTTTTTGTGTTTGTTTATTTATTGATTGATTTATTTATTTATTCTTCCCCCAGTAGAAGGAAAGCCGGATTAAGCTGTTTGGCCCAAGTTTGTCTGTAAAGCTGGTGGTGTTCACGTAGTGTGCCTCTCTGTGCAGACTGGTTCAGTTTTACTCATGCCTCTCTCATCCTCCACATGCATTTGCTTCTCTGCAAAGAGAATGGATCTTTGAGTATAGTCCATTGAAACAGCCTGCGATGTGACAGCTTGTGTAGGAGGCATAAGATTTTGGGACTCCCTTTCCACAGGCTATGAACACAGCTAGGAGCTGAGACTGCTTTCCGAGAAGGAAATGCTGAGCATCCAGAGTGTCCTGCTGCGTGGACATCCTACCTGTCTGCGTTTCCTGGTTCTGCACTCTTTATGTTCTCAGCTACTTAAATCAATTGTCTAGGCAATGTAATTGCCCATTTGTTACTAAGGGAAAGGTATAGCTCAGATGCTTTGTGTTTGCTGTAGCAAGCGCCTGAATTAGGGGTTACGGCTTCACTGCTTGGAACTGAAATAAGTGAGCATTTCTGTATCAGTTTCATAATGAGAATTTCACGTGTGCTCTATTTTGTGGGGAGTTTTTGTGTGTATGGGGTTTTTTTGTTTGTTTTTTAATTTTATATTTAGTGTAAAGAGTCGTGGTGGGGCTGCATCTAAGTAGCCTGAAGCTGAGGGAGAGTAGCTTGGGACAAATGACATCGGCACAGTGGCAGTAAGAGGAGAGCCAGAGGGGGTTTTGCTGCCCTCTGGGTAGGGAGCTTCTAGCCCTGGGCAAGGTGGACCTGGAAAATTACCCCTTTGCAGTACTGCTTCCAGACACTTTGTTTCATTGCAACTTGAAGCAGAACATGCTTTCCCTGCCTTCATACTTCTTACTCACAGGCCAGAATGAGAGAGACTCGTGTCTTTACATTGTCAAATTGGCTAAGAAAAATTATTGGTGTACTGATGCAGGATGGGGAATTCAGATTTGGTCTTTTTGTTGTGGTTTTTTGTTTTGTTTTTCAGTTCTCTTATTTTCACTTGGCGCTTTTCTGCTGCTGGTGGTTGTGAGTTAAACTCATACTGTTTCATACACTGCTACAGCACCACTTACATAATTTTTGGATGGTTTTAAAAATAGAAACTGACTTCATGCAGAGAAGCTGCAGAGGAGAGGACCGAGAGATGGAATGGTATTGATGAAGAGAACAAGGATGGACAGGAAACGTAGAGGGGCATGGGGCACTTAATATAGGTCGGAAGTGAGGGCAGGGAAGAGACCTATGGAGAGGCGTGTGCAGCAGAATTTCTCAGTCTTCCTGTGTAGTTTTTTGGGCTCAGCGAGAGCAGAGAAAGAGAGGACAATGAAACTGTAAAGAAGAGAAGGGATAGGATCTGTGCGAGATGAGTGTACCCAAGTGACAGTGAATGGTGATGATGTTATTCCAACTCTGTAGGTTTTTAAATACTTCTGTGGTAGTGGTGGGATATTTACCTTGAAGCTCTTTGATTTTTGTATGGGGAAAAAAGGTACTGGTTTTAGGAAATTAGCTAGATATCATAGAAACAAAAACTTTAAACTCCCAAAAGCTTTTGCTGAAGAATTTTACAAGGTGACTGCTATGTATGTTTTTTAAAAAAATAATAAATTGCTCCAAATAAAAGTATTTTCTTCAGACAGCAGGACCTGAGTTTAGAGAGTCTCACTGTGAACTTGGAAAAAGTCAAATTTATTTTGTCTAGGCTTGGGGGGAATTGTTCAGAAATTGGAGCAGGGGAAATAGGGTCTAATTCACCCTCCTTTTTCCAGTATATCAGTTTTTGTGGACAAGAGGATAAGGACTTCAGTCTTTAGGGACTCTTGCTCCAAGCTGATTGGCAGTGCTTACAATTGTACCAACAGAAAGCAATAAAACAAATACATAGAACAACAGTAACAGGAAGCAGATGTCTTGCTTTCGCAATTAAAGAACTGGAGAAGGCAATAAGAAAATAATGGCAACTGATTTGTACATTTGTGGGGAGGGGGGAGAGTGTATATATCTTGCTTACTTGTCAG
Organism: Aegotheles bennettii; assembly: GCA_013398125.1. NCBI lineage: Eukaryota > Metazoa > Chordata > Aves > Caprimulgiformes > Aegothelidae > Aegotheles > Aegotheles bennettii. The sequence goes on along the minus strand of VZRW01003626.1, from coordinate 45,028 downwards.
ACAAAATGGAAAACTCCATACTGGTGAAAATGAGAGCGACATTAACAGCCACAGTACCTTGCTTTGAAAATTGGGGTCATACGTGCTTAATTTTTCATTAGAAAGCATCATGCTGGGAGTCCTGCAAAATGGAATGGACAGCTTTTCTCATTGTGTTCTTGGGTCTGTTTTTCTACTTTGGATGATTTTATAGAATCAGTTACATCTCTGATTCAGCTGAGCAGAATGTGTGAAAACTGGGATCTTGTTTAATCTGTGTGTGTTTTGTACCGGGAGGGAAAGGTATCACTGAGACAGTTATCTGTGAAATACAGTTTAATGTTTTTTAAAAGCTACACATAAAATGGAAATAGATTTGACGTCTTTTAGTTTATATTCAGTTTATATTTGAATGTCACTGTTAACCAAAATGGTAATTAGTCACCTACGCAGCATCTCCATTCAATGACTGTAGTACAGGGTTTTCCTGCTGGTAATGTCTCAAGGCAAACAAGAAATGGGCTTTAGGAGAACTCATTCTTTGTAAGCATTAGTATAAATATATATATGTGTATGTATGCTTTGGGCAATTTGCCTTTCCCATGGTCACCATGTATGTTTAGCCACATGAAAATTAAATGCTGTAACAGTTTGTGTTGAGAATGCAAAAGTTACTGAAAGCGGGGTGAATGGAAGAAGGAACAGGGCAGACATCAGGTACCTTCCTTCCCTGCCATACCAGTCCAGATGAAAGCTGGAGAGTTGAGAGGGTGTTCTATTTGTTTTGTTTGAAAGAATGCTAACTGACATGTTTAAAACAGAGTGCACATCAGTGACAGGAAGGAAAGAAGAAAGCTGTAAACCTTCATTTCAATTTCTGTTCTGGTGACCTTTCTCTGTAAGGGCTACTTAAAAACAAACAACAAAACCAACAACAAAATCCTTTGTGCTCTGACACGGACATTAAGCTCCTTTTTGCCCTGGCTTAAAAAGCAAAAAGGCTGATTTGGCATAAAATACTTTAAAGAAAGCAGTGAGTATTCTGACTTTGAAATATCTCTGAGCCTGAGCACAGTGCTGCAGAGGAAGTGTTTCGGGAAAAATTATTCATCTGGGGTTTTAGAGTCAGTTAGGCACTTGTCAGTGCTGCTTTATATATATACACACACAAAGCTCAGAAGTCCTGTGTTTCCCTGATTGTATTTCAGGATGTGAAATATTACCCTTGTTTTCCTGATCACTGCTGTGCTTGGCAGTACGATGCTGTACCTTGTATTCCTGTGCTGTGCTGGCTTGAATCATGCAGAAGGAAATCTCACTCTGTGAATAACCTACAGTACATTGCCACAGGAGAGACACTGAAGCGCCCCTAGGAACCTTGATAGTCTCCTTGCTAAGGCTGTGTGGAGAGTTCTTCTGGCAGCTCAAAGCAAGGGCAGCTGGGAGGTTTTCACACTGCTTAAATACAGGGCTCAGGATTAAAAAAACAAAGCAAACACAAGACTTGCGAATAAGCTCTGGTTCTGAACTTTGTCAATTTTGTTTCTGGCTAGTGTGTTCATGTTGTCGCAGCGAAGGTGAAATTAAGTGGCTGCACTATAGTTCTGTCTCACACAAATCTTTAGCGTACCCACACATGGACATACACTGGCTTATGCATGTGGCACATTAACCAGCCTTTTACTGCTTGGCCTGCTCTCTCTCTCTCTCTCAAGAATCCTTTTCCTCCATGTAGGTGAGACTGGCAATGAGAGATGTGCAGCTTGAAACACTTATCGATCAATCCACTTCTGAAAACTCCATGTGAACTTTACAAGTAGGGCAACAGTACAAGTACTGCTACAACTTCTACTCTACTATGCATAAAATCTTTACAGAAGAGAAATTTGAACACATTTCTTTGATGTTTGTGAATAGAAAACGTATGGTTGAGACAGTACTACTATATGAGGTTTTTTTGTAAGACTGTAATACCTCAGAAGAAATGTTTTAATATTATCCTGCAAATGATTCTTTAAAAAAGAAAAGCATCAAGACTTTACAAGCTCTACCCCAGATCTGGTGACAGTTTATAGTCAGGCTGAGTGGTCTTACTAGATGTCTGGGGAGATTGAGACTGTTTTTCTCTGTAGAATGTTTTGTAAATAATGATACAAACTTCCATCTTTTTATTACTCATTGGAATAATTTCATAGATGTAAATTAAATTTTCCAGACTTAACTGAGGTGATGTGTATGTTATCTTACCCCCTCTCCATGTGCTTCAGATGTTACAAGCAAGCAGAACAAGACTGTCTTTGGAGACATCTGCAGAAGGGCTGCAAGATAAGCAGGATATGTGTTCTGGTTTACTTCTGGTTTAACAGCAAAAATACAAAGGGATTTTTGCTAAGCACTTGCAACTTTTTTTAGGCTATGCAGGAGTTTCTTTCATAATTTTCAAGCAAATCTAAAGTTAATGCTGGTGAGAGGTGTAAGTCTTCTCATGAACATCTGTCTTCTGCCAGTAGGATTACTGGGAGCATTCCTGTGTGCTTCATCCCTGTAGCAGGCTGTGTTTGTGCAAGCGTGGGCCTTTCTAGGGCATGGTTTTAGGGGATTAGGCCAGTAGTCTGCCTAGCTCAGTATTTTGTCTCAAGAAATGCAAGTAGAGTTTGTCCAAGGAGAGAGGTGTTTAAGCAACAAAGCATGCATACAGTGATCTTTTCCCAATTATAATCTCCCAGTGAGCAACAGTGTAAAAACTTTTGGAATGGAAGAAGAGCTAGAAGCGGTCTCAAAATCACTTCTCAATAGCTATGGATCCTCCATTAATTTATCTGATCTTTTTTTTTCTAAATGCCACTAAGCTTTTGTTTTCCACAGCATCCTGTGATAAAGAGTTCATTAGTCCATCCTGAACCTTTTTCTCTTAATGGATCATGTCCATTGTTCCTGTTTCATCAGCTGCTCAAAAGGCAACTGGACAGAGATTTCTGTTTTGGGATATGAAGAGGAGTGAGCAGCATGTACTTCTTTGATCCTCTTAAACTCTGAGAACTCAGTTTCCCAGTTTTTCATGGCAGACTTGCCGGAAGCTTGACGATCTCAGTTTTTTAGGTGCTTCAGCTTAGTATAGTATGGTCCCACTACCCAATCTGTAAATTGACCTGAGCTCGGCCTGGCTTGAGACCTGTATAGTTTACTATAAGTCACCTTCTGCAACCCATGAGGTAATCTTGTCCCTAAGTCTCAACTTCTGGTAAAGGATCAGCTGGATTACATTTAATTACATTTAAGCTATGGATCTGAGCCAGACTTGCAGCTTATGTGCATGACTGTTAAGTTACATTTATAAGCACTGATCAAATTATTTCATTCTAGTTTTCCATGCTTATTCTATCCAAGGCCATATTAATCTATTTGCAGAACATGGTGTTTTGTACCTCTCTGCAGATAACAAATTGTCTCCAAATGCAACTTATGGATTTTAATAATACAGCTTTTTTCCCCTCACTCCTGTTCTTTCAACCTTTGGTGCCTTTGGCTGTGTAAGAAAGAATGAAAGGAGCCTGCTACTGCAAAAAAGAACTGTGTTTGAAAGTGATTTGGAAACTTGTACAGCTTTATCTTAAGTTTCAAATAATCACTGAGGGCAGGAGGATCACACACACTCTTCTGGCAAGCTTTATAACCATAGGAAAAAGAGCAGTCTCGATACAGGTAAGGTGACCTTTTCTGACTCAGGTGGTGTATCACAGGAGGCTGTACTCACATTCTCAAATCCATTTCTTGTACTTTATAGACAATTAAGGCTGCTGAAACAACAGGTTTTCTTGACCAGCAGTTCTATTTTTCCATCTAGGAAAAATTTCCATGTATCTTGTATTAAAATACAGCTAAGCCTGTGACAGTTCCCTATGAAGAATGCTGGCTCATAGTATTGTTTAAATTTACAGTCTTGATTCTTCAAGTCAAAAAGGAGAATTTCTTTCCCTGTGAGCATAGATGGGCTTCTGGGTAAGATGGCTGGGTGTAGTTTGCATGGTCCTTTGGTCAGCTGGCAAAGCGCGCTTGGAGGAGAGAGTCACAAAGGTGCAAGGAATGTTAGGGAACTTTAGGATATTGCAGTGAGCATATTCCACTTGATATTGAGCTGTGCTTTACAGATATTCTTATAGTAGAAAGCTAAAATTGCCACTTTTTTTTTTTAAAAAAGGGCATATAAGGAAGATAGAATCTCGCTTTGAAGCCACTTCTGGGGAAGCTTTTTGAGTTGATATTTGTGCCTCCTCCCACTTCTCAACAGAAAAACACTTTTATCCTGTTTTGCAGAAGTCGAATCATTAGGATATTTAACTATTTACACAAACCTTGAGAGAAAGCATACTGTGTGCCAAAATAAAGCTGTACCCTGCAGTGTGGAGAAACCACAAAGAAAACCAGAGTTTGATGTTTGAGCAACATTCCGTTACATGCCCTGAAACTGGAGTGAATATAGTTTTGGTTTTAGCCAGCACTTAGGTTTTATAAAACAGAGATGAAAGTTGGATAGGTGGACATTTAGAGATGTGCCTGCACACCTACTATGTTTTTTAAGCATTCTACGTGATTGGTGTACTGTATCATACCAAATACACGGTGGTGACATTGAGAGACAGAGTGCTGCTTCTACCTATTCTGTTTCACTGATCCTTAGCATGGGTTTTGTACGGAAACAGTGTAGTATTTGGATGCAGACGATACACTCTAAATTATTCAGTGGAACAGAGAATACAGGGATATAAAAAAATCGGCTGCTCTTCTCTGTTTCATCAGGAAAAGGGGGAAAGACTCACCGTCTTTTGAGTTTTGTGCTCTTGAGGCCCTCAGAGGAGAAAGGGACTGTGACTTCCTTTACGAAATAACGAAACATTCAGTATCAGAAAGGTTATAAAATATTGGCTTCAGAGTTCTTAAAAATTCTTACTCTTTCAGACCAGTATTATTTTTATTTTTTTTCTCCGCCCCAGAAATCATAATTTATATTATATTTAAACAGCTTTCTGTGTTTCTGTGGACAACATTACTAAAACTGATAGTATGTGTCTTTTAATCACTTTCTTTCACTGGAAGAGATCTGCAAGGACAGTGTTGTGCAGGTAGTGGTAATACCAGAGTAAAATAATGTGTTACTCAACTGTGGACTTTACTTTGAGTCTGACAAACCCCAAAAGAACCTTACTTGTTGATGCTGTCAAAGTGACATTAATTGCACCTACTATTCCTGTGAATTAGCTATGCAAGTTTTAAATTCTTCCAGTTACAATGGCTGAGTTGTAAAGTAAACAATTACATACATATTAAAATTCTTGGTAAGGCCCTACAGTCCTGATAAAACTGATCATCCAGCTGGGAGGATGTGTCAATATGTATATTTAAAAAAGAAAAAAAAATCCTTAAATTTGTAGTTCCTGCTCTGACCTATACTTTTTTTTTCTCTTTAGTTCCTTGGCATAGCATTTCTTGGGATTGGATTGTGGGCGTGGAATGAAAAGGTAAGTCAAACTCCATGTTTTTTCTCTTTCTCTCTTTTTCTGATGAAATATTGAAATAGTAATATGCTGCACATTTTATGTATCCACACAGTTTCTAGTGAAACAAAATCAAGCTTCTCAGTCAAATATAACCTTGGCTCAGCTCACCTAGAGGAAGATGCTTGGCATCTTTCCCAAGAATGCCTTGGCAAGAAATCATGGCTGACACTTGAACGTAAAATAACCATTTCAATCCATGCACACTCAGACTGCAGCTCAGATAATAGAATACTCTGCTGAAGGCAGTATTGGCAGTGTGTCTCTGCTGCATGTGTCCCCAGGAATAGAGAGGGAGCCTACATGTCTCAAAGGACAGCTTTCTGAAGAAAGCCTCCTCATGTCTGCTTTAACATAGCACGCTAATTGTTTTTCCTCTTAAAAAAACCCAACCAGAACAAATAAAAAAAACCCCAAACCAAAACCAAGATGAACCCCAAAAAACAAGCTAAACCTGAGACAGGATAACTTGGTTTTCCTTGTGTAACTTGTTTTTCCTTGTTCTAACTGTCTGCTGGAACACTCACTGCTGCAAGACTGTAAAATCAACTTGGAAATGGGAAGAAATGGTGTGGGGAAAAAAGAAAACATTTGTGAACCATAGCCTGATTTTTAGTTTGCTTGCTGCAGAAGTTAGGAAGAAGTTGAAATATCAAGACATAATAGACAAAACAAGTATGTATGTGTTGGGTTACTGGATGAAGAGTTTGGCTCGATAAAAGACAGCAGCTAAAATTAAAGCCAGAGTTTCCTTTTTCTTCTTTGTTTAAAAGATTGAAAATAATAAAATGTGACTGATAATGATACTATGATATTCAGTTAGATAATGGTTTTTTTATTCTTTTAATGGAAAACACTGAGTAAGTTACAAATTGATATTTACTTAGGGCATAATAACTGGTGCTTGCAGCAGAACAAAGAACACATTGGAAACACTGGAGTTTTGCCACTTAAACATTCAGGACAAATTTTGCTGGTTCATAAGTGAGTTTTTAACTTAGATTCTAATTTCTCGGTCCACGTGCCTTGGATGTAGATAATTGCAAATAGTAATGAGATGTTAATTAACTCACACTGTGTGCACCCGTATATATTTACATACCATATGATACTCATTGTATGGCTTGAATAGGCTTGAAAAGAGGTGCTGTGATTTTTAAGGGAAGACATCTATAGTGTCTAAAATATACCAGTCCTACAGCTAGAGGGTGTTCTGGCAAAATAATGGTTTGTTAGGTTTTACATATTTTCTATGTGGGAAATCATTCCCTGCTTCCTAGGAAAAATGTGTTCAATTCATAGTTGCTAATAGCCAGGAGCCATAGCTCATGTTTTTACTTGAGATTTGGACATCTGTTATCAAGCCATCTTAAACCATTTTAATCAGATCCTGAAAGTGGGAGAAAATGCTGTGTTGTTTTTAAGACAAGCAAACAAAAACGACTAGAGCAGTTTAATGTGCATTAGTTCAGGCTCCATGTGTAGTAGATTCTTGTATAGAAATTAGAAAAGAAAATACTGTTTCTTTCCTTGAAAATGAGCATCTCTCCTCAGCTTCTCTAACTGTTGCGTCCTGTAGTGCTTAGTGTGGACTGCTTCAGTTCCAAAATGTAGTATAGATGTAGCTGAACTGCAGAGCTCTTGAGCACAGACAGACTTGATTTTTGTAACTGTAGTTATGGAAAAATGGACTAGTGTCAAGCTAATTTGAGACTGTTCTTTCAGTCAGCTCTCTAGAGGACAGGCAATGGTCAGAAGCTGCAGTCAGCATGATTAAGTTCCAGATACTCATAGGCCCCATGCAACTTAGTGGGGGGCAGATCAGTTACATCCCAGACAGAGTTGTTCTTGCTGAAACTAGGGAATTGTAGGTGAAGCCTAAGACTTGAGAGATCTGTAACTTAACTGAAAAGCACTTCTCTAGCTAGATGACTTCTCACCTAAGGCCTGAATTTCCCTTAGGCACTGTGGGACATTGTAATGGTATAATGTAAGACAACAAAGCAGCTTTGCAGAGAAGGACCTGGAGGTCCTGGTGTACACCAAAGTCGAACGTGAGCCAGCACTCTGCCTGTGTGACAAAGAAGGCTAATGTTGTCCTGGGCTGTATTAGGAGTGTTGCCAGTAGGTTGAGGAATGGGATTCTTCCCCTCTACTCAACACTGGTGAGGCCACACCTGTGCCAGTTCTGGGCTCTCCAGTATGAGAGAGACACTGACATACTGGAGAGTCCAGCAAAAGACTGCCTAGAAAGTTCCCTCTGAACATCAGGAAACAGTTTGGTTTTGGTTTTGCTTTTTGTTTTTGTTTTTTTTTTTTTAATGTTAGGGTGACCAACACTGGCACGGTTTGCCCACAGATGGTTTCCCTCTTTGGAGATATTCAAAAGCAGTCTGGTCCTAGGCAGCCGGGCCTAGATGACCACATGACCTCCAGAAGTTCCTTCCAACCTCAACCATTCCGTGAAGACTGCTTGCTGTCCCAATGAACTAAGTCTTTATCAAAGTTGAACTTGAGTTGAACTTGGTGCTGCTATTGTATAATGTGTAAATGTAGTTTTGTAAGGTTTTTTTGAAGGATTGGGTCTTCGGAAGGACTTCTCTACTGTATTGGTGGTGGGGAGGATTTTGATTTACTTCTATCTTGAATCATGTGTCTATCTTGAATCATTATGTCCAGCTCTGTTGTATTATAACTGGACCATCAACTTGTATATACTTTTGCTGCCTCACAGAATCTTTTTAAGATAAAAATATGGTGTGCCAGGCTACATTAAAAATGCAGCATGTAAAGAAATAATCCACATTTTTCAGAGTCCCATTTGCTGCTGGCTGAAAACAGTCTCAGGTAGATTTGGTGGCTAGTTTCTCTCTTTTGCTAAGTTGGCTTGAATTCTCCCCTTTAAACTTTGTTGTAAAGAAGAAAAAAAGCACACTATACAGCCTCATGACCTTCCTTACAGGCTTTGCAGGGATGCGAAAGCGCTCATTTGTCAAATAAGCAATAGAACTGGCCTGACAGCCAGTCAGCCAGTCCTAAACAAAAACTGGGCAATTAGCATTCTGAGTCATGAACCTAAAAGAAAGCTAGGGGGGCAGGGTGGGGGCAATAGACTCGGAGGATGAATAAAACTATCTATACATGGATGCATTATATAGCTCACAATCTCACAGTGTTTTCAGGCACTGTGGACTTGAGCTAGTACCATAAAAAAGTTCATGCATGGCAGCAGATTTCCACACCCCTGCCCCCCGGCCCAACAGTGACACGAACATTGTTAACATACAAAGAGGCTATACTAAGCCCAGGCAACTTATACTCCCTTTGCTCAGCATCAGGGAAAAAAATTGTATTTCACTGTCTCTTTTAACCACCTCAGGTAATTTCTTCCATTGACTTTTTAAAAATAAACTAGACTCGTACAAAATGTCTATTTCCCTCCTTGGTTGTATGTATTAGATAATGTGGTCTTGAGGCTTTTTGGGAGTGTTTATGATATGATGCCAGTAGGTACTTGGGAAAATAAGCTTCCTGATTCTCTCACTATCCAGAGGAGATTTCTGTTCAAGAGTAGTGAGACTAAGTGATGAATTGCTGTTATGTCTTCTGACACCTTGTAAGACTGTCCATGGAGAGGGGGTTTTTAGAAGGAAAGCACTGTGGTTTTGGGGTGTAGTTTAAGTAGGAGGTAGCAAAGGTAGAGATACTAAAGTGGGGAAAACTGGTATCATACCTCTGTGTGCCAGCATAGTATTCTTAGCGAGCAGGAGCTCTTAAGTTTGTATCTCAGGTTTTAAGCTAGACTTTTACATGTTGATGTAAGGTGACTTAGGGCCTGCTTTGGTGTTCTGGAAGAGACTCAGCTCCCTACTGAAACAGTTACAATTTGTCAGAGTTAGTCTGTCTTTCCTTGCCCTGAAATGAAAACCATAGTTGTTTTCAGGAAAACGTTCTCACTACTTTTACTGTCCGAGTGAGGGCAGACATCAAGAAGGAATGATACGCTAGTCACTCCATAATTGTTGTGCATACGTGTCTATCACATAGTTGGTTTAAAAACGATTGCCAGCAAGGAAACTGTGCATGTGTACTGCGGGTCCCTGTGGGCTGAAGGATACTCAAAGCATGTATCTTACTTCTAAGTTAGGCCTCTTTGTGTGTATTTTACAGTACTGGGGAGGAGAGAAAGTGGGATACTAATATTTGCTGTTGTGTTTAACTTAAATTTCAGTATGCAAAGATACATTATCTAAACAGGCTCTTAAATAATTTTACTAGTGTTCCAACACATTGTAACCATTAATCCTGTAAAACGTGAAAAATCTGTATCTTGGATGTATTTATGCCTGTTTTTCACCTATGGAACTCTGCTTTGTCATGGCAAGAAAGCTAGACTAGTTCTTCTCCTTCACTAGACACTTAAAAAATAAAGTTCTGTTGCTCTTGCTGTTTGCTGTGGGAAATGCAAAACACACAAAAATCAGGGAAGTAAGATTTGTAAACATCCCCCACCTAGTTTCTTGCTTGCAGAGACAAAATTCTGGAGTGGAATTAATTTGGCATGTTTCAATGGCTATTGTTCTGTTCCCCACGCTCATTCAGATGCACAGCATGGAGAAACTGCATAGATTTTATGACTAACAAAGAAGAGAGACATTTTTCCATTTTAAAATCATACATTTGGAAATACTTTTATTTCCTATCACCCCCATGTGTTTGTGTTTGCCAGTGATTCTAAGTTCTGCAGGTGAGCTTGTGGAAAGGGCTAATCAATCCCCTGTTTGCAAAGAAGAAATGTTTCAGGAGATTTTGTGTTGCTGAATATTTTTCTGACCATCTGCTTTTTTTGTCCCTCCAGTAATGGGATTCTGCAGTAGAGAAAGTTTTTTCCCATCTTGGAGGAAATAGAAAAAAATAGCTGATTTATCCCACCTTACTGGTGTTGGTTTCTCCTTTTTTACTTTTTCATGGCCCTCTGGGTTGTTGTTTGTTATGGAGACTGTTGTGTTGAGTCCTGCTCTTCTACATACACTCCTGTGGGCCAAATTCCGTATACTTTCACAATGTATCACCTCTTTGTTCCCTAGGATGATGATTCTCCCAAGTTGTCTCTGACTCTAGATGCCTTGAATTTTCATTACCAGGTCAGCTTTTCAAAATCGTTGCTGCCTGTAGTGTTTTCACTTGGAGCCGTTCTCTCTTGCCCTGCAGTATGCTGCTGCGCCTGTGAAATCAGCTGTTCCCGAGAGAAACAATGGCCTAGCAAACTTCTGAGACTTGAACAAGGCAGTGGATTCTCTACAATAACCACAACCACAGACTCTGGAAATATCACTAGTTTGTTAATGTACTTGTGACTTCCTTCTGTTTGGCCTCATTATGAACCAGGAACGTGATCAGATTTTATAGGTATGCCAACACTAGGACGTGGCTCCAACCAAGATGTCTGTGTTGGCATGCATATCTTCTGGGGAAATTAACTCTCTGGGTTCAGCATGCAAAGCCTGTGTCTGCTAAATGCAAGTAGTGTGGACCAATAGAGAGGAAGTGGTGTTACTCAGCTTGCACACTCTACAATTTTTGAAAGGTTTGAGTTTCCTTCAGTCTAGTCCTAGTGTGAACTCACAGACTGCATGCCTGCTAGTGGTTGGAGCATGAGTAACGTTTCAGGGGCACATCTTCATTTGTAAGTAATCTAGTCTGTGTGCTTTGAGACTGTTCCCTGATGTGAACTGAAGCACAGCTCGTGTGTAATCCCTTTAAATGGACTCTTGGATCTGACCTGAAATGCTAAGATAGATGTGCACCAAAGGTGGGAGCTGACGTCCGAGATCTATCTCTGGAAAGTAGTACAAATTATCCTGATGATCTTACAGAGTACAAGATGGAGAAGGGTTGAGGGGTACAGCCTTATTGCTTTTCTAAGTAACTGTTGCTTTGTTATTCTTTATTGATGGGATAAAGGCAAACAGTTGTGCAGCTATAATATCAAGAGGGCCCTTCTCAAGTGTCTGTCTTCAAGACCAGCATTTTTCCTTTGCCTGGTTCTTCCTTCAGCTGTGCATGTGATCCAACTTGTAGGGTGGAGGGCTCTAGTGATAGGAGAAAAAAAAGCATGACAACAGAGGATCTGTCACTGGATTCAGGCATCTCTCATAGACTGTTTTTCTGCCTGTGCTCTGTGTTTCTGGCAGGCCTAGCTTGGTTGCCTGATGTTTCTTGGTGTGGCAGAAGGCACCACCAATGGCTCTCCCCTCCACCCTTTTGTTGGAGAAAAGAGCAGGTCCTACTGTTTCACTTGACTTCCTCTTCTGAATTTGGCGTGGTGTAAGAATGTGAGATAAGTCTTTCCTGTTCGATGCCTACATCATTGTATCTTAGTGATTGAAGTGAAGTACATTTCACAAATAAAGGAACTTTTTTTGTAACTTCAGCATTTTTGATTCTAGTTCAATTACGAATGGTGCTTTTGTTGCTTCACCCGAGACAAATTTTGTTTTGTGGTGGATTAAAAGGTTAAATAATAATCCAGGCACTGTAATGTACAGGCAGGCAACTGAGGGTGGGGGAACAGAGCAAACAGACGAGCTGGAGATCATCCAGGGAACATGTCCTACTGGCTCTCCTTGTGGGACTAAAGCAGAGCCTTGGATTGATGCCATCATGAGAAGAAAAGTATTAGAGTATGTAACTTTGTACAAACTGTTTACTGCCAAATAAAGATTACTCACATGCCTAAACTACCCAGAAAGTTGTGTGTGTACCTCAGAAAAATGACCATACTTCCAAAATGAGAAAGTAGGTTTAGGAAAAAAAAATAATTCTTCCTTTCAAATGCTAAATAATCAGTAATGCTTGCAACTATTGAACAGTAAAGGTTGGAGTAGACTACTGCAAGAGTGTTGCTGAAAAAAATTATTTGCATTGTACAAAGCCTGACTTTAAGGGATTTGCAGGTGGTTTGTTCAGGTCTAGCATTGATGCAAGAGATCAGTCAACAAAGAGTCATCATGTGTTCTGTGAGTGACCGGTCAGCCTGAGGATTCAGAGTCTGTCACTGAGGATGTGGTGTCAGAATATTAGACTCCTGATCCTCTGCTCAGGCACCTCTGGAAGTATTCCCTTCTGTTTTTGGCTAAAGATGGGATGAAGACAGAATGGGTCACTACCAGGTATTTGTACATCTCTGCCAAACTTTTCCCAGAAGTAGCCATTTCAGCCAAAAATGCTGAATATGATGGTAATAAGCATTATAGAAACTTGCAGTGGATAGGAAAAGTATGTGCTTATAGGACTCTATGTTTAGCTCTTCTTAACAGTGAGGTAATATTCCCTGGTCATTGCCCAGCTGCTTGAAGCAAAATATGCTTTACTTTAAAATGTTGCACCGCTGACTCTTTAGAGAGCTTATTTGTAAGTGTCCAGAAAAAAATCAAGACTGGAAAACTGTGTATCAGCAGTGAGCAGCAGTCTTCTCTCGGGCTGCCTCTGTGCATCTCTAGCTGTAACCACAGAGCATTGTCTGTTTGTCATTCCTGCTGCTAGCTATTGTTTTATTGCCAGAGCCTCTCTGAAGATTGTATATCCTGAGATGTCTCTCCGGAATACTGATAACTTGGGATTTATATGCAGAGAGCACACACAGTACAAACGAGAATTACACACTGTGTGCTTTGCACTGTCAGGATGTATTATTTGGGGTTTATCCAAGCAAGGCTTATGATTGCCACATGTGGACTAGCAAAACATGCACATAAAGGTACTTTCCAAGGACAACAAACAATGGCAGGTAAAAGCTTGCTTTGTTCTATTTCAGTGCATGTCAGATCATAACTAACCTGAGGATTTGAAGCCTGAAGGATACCAGGAATTAGATGAGTGACTTTTGCTGGGTGACCCACTGACATGTTAGGGTGCTCAGAGACTGGCAGTGCTAGAAAATCAAGTAATGTGGGAAAGGACATGATCAGAAAGGCAATATACAACTGATTGACTAAATGTTATTGTCCTTGAATTCAATGGGAGTGTGACAAAATACAAGATGGTGTATTTCTGCTCACTAACACTTCTTTATATTATGACTAGGTTCACTAAGAGCACTGCCCACAAATGTGAGCTGGATTTTCCTTGGATTTTTTCTTTCAATTTTACTACTTTTATATGGAAAGAACTAGATTAAACATAGTAATTTGCTGTGTTTTTTTTTAAATTTGGGTTTGTTTTTTTTTTGCTTTTGTTCTTAAAGACAGACAAAGTGTCTTATGAAGAGAGACTTAAATTACTTCATCTTTCTTGGATGTTTTTTTTTTTTGAAGTAAAATAATTATAATACAAAGGCAGCATGCTTTCTCCAGTGACTGTTTTCTCACTCTACTACACTACAGTCCATTAACTTTGAAATCAGCTAATGTTAAAAGAAATGAGTAGTAGTGTCTGCTTTAAGGCAGAATTTCTTCTCATCTTACTGTACGTAGGCACAGAGTGGAAACGCAGAAGGGACTTAAAAAAATTGTGAAGAAGTCATTTTAGCCGTTTTTTTCCCCTGGGGCAGAGCTCGTGTTTCCTGACTTGTGTATGGCCAAGGCCATGACTTTCTCAAAGGTTTGTGTGTTATTGAATTACACTGTCTATTTTGCCTGTCATTCTTAGCCAGAAACTTATGCCTGTGATTTCTATGACAAATGTAATGAAACAAAAATAGCAGAAAATGTTTTCATGAGTTGATTTAAGTGTTAAAAGACAAATAAGTGTTCATTTCAGCCTGGCTTGTACCATCGCATCACTAGTTAGTTAGAAAAAAAGAACATGCCAACTCGTCTGCTTTGATAGCAATACTGGCTCTGGGCAACACTGTGTTATATCATGCCTTACGTCTCTTTCTGTCTTTTTAAAGAATGACAGTAAGACTGGTACTGTGTCATGTAGGAGGAAAGTGATGAATGTGATTATTTTTATGTTTTTTAAAATTTTCTTTTTCATCCCTCTCTGTCAAACAATACCCTCCTGTAGTAGGAGGGAGAGGCACCTGGTTTGAGAAAGTCATTCACGCTTTTGTTTTATTGTTCATATTTTAGGATTGGGTTGTAGTCAGGTTTTTCTTCTGCTTTTAGCATGCTGGCTTTTCCCAAGGCTCCTTGCTGTGTACACTGGATAAATTCATGTGTATATTTTATCCAGTCTGTCATCTGCAGAATTGAAAAGCCTTGAGCACTGTCTTCATTTACTACTTGCTCAGTGTCAGTTTTACTTGCGAAACTACGGAAATGGTTGCAGACTATGTGAAGTACTGTATTAAAGATATTGGTTACATGACTATTTATAGGTTCTGGGTGGTCCAAAGAGTCTGTATATATAAAACAAAAAAAATCACAAGTTTAAAGCCACAGTGAACAGTCATCTGTTAACAATGTTACTAACAACTTTTGGAAATGAGGTTATAAGAACTTCCTTCAAAATTTTTGCTTGTTTAGGGCTATTTAAAGAAGCAAAAAAAAGGGATATGAACAGAGTAAAGGATGAAGAACTAAATTCTGCAAATAAAGAGCTGTAGAGATCTATATTGTCTATATTGTTGCTTTTTAAGCCACAGCTTCATTCGGGAATTAGTAGTGAAAGCAGTAGTCCAGAGCACTCAGCCTGGGTTCAGGCTTCTTTGAGGAAGCACATGGAGAAATCTCTGCTACAGCAGCGTGCTTTGCATAGATCTACAGCACTGGGGAGATGAATGAGGGAATAGTGATACTTCAGCTATTTTGCTGCCAAAATGGTTTAGGAAACTGTAACTGTTCCTGTGCAAACTCACTGGAATAAGGAAGACTTTGTACTTGCTTCTTAATATGACCCATCTGTTCAACATCAGCCAAACTATGGTTAAAATACATTAAAAAAAATTAAATACAATAGTTCTCAGGATTAGTGGCATCAGAACCCAAGCCTGCTTCTAAGGGGCCAATAGCATTACAAGCAGACTGTGCTGACTCTCATGTCTAAAACACAGCATATGTAGTTAACCTTATTATAGGTCTAACCTAAATTAGGGCAAACTATCTCCCAAGGTAAGTCCTAAAACTGCTTTATGTCATTCTAAGAGGTTTAACATTATTTTCAAATTTTCCTGCTGATTAGTCTTTTTTTACTACTTTATAATGAGATTTTGGCACTAGACAACTGAAGTTGATTTGGCCAGGTATCTAGTTTGTCAAAATTTGGTGTAAAATTCATTGTTGCAAGATGCTGCAATCTAGGAGCTCACTTCTATAATATCTGTCAATTGTTGTAAATACTGAGCATAAATGCTAAATTAAAGGTGGTGTTTTTGCTATTGATCGCTTCTTGTATTGTGTGTAACTGTGTGCTTACATGAACAATGTATATGATACCTAAAATGCAGTGAAGTTTTGTACAAATAGCTATTCTGGCTCCTGGTGGACCAATTCTCATAGCTACAGAAGCAGCAAAATGCCCTGTGGGTTTCTCGCAGAGGGCTCTAGAAGCACATGTTGTTGTTTGGTCCACATGTTGATTCAGGAATATTGTACATAATCACCCTTTTCATCTCTTTTTGAATGCAAAGATTTTCTTAATTGTGTTTTCGTGCTGTACTGCAGAACGTTTATTTGCTGTAGTCTTCTACCTTTTTCAAAAGAAAAACGCAAGCAGAATTTGCACAGCTGAAAGCTGAACATACTCGTTATCCTTTGGCATTGTTTCTTTCGCAGGGAGTGCTGTCCAATATCTCCTCCATCACTGACCTGGGAGGCTTTGATCCAGTTTGGCTCTTCCTAGTGGTAGGAGGAGTTATGTTCATTTTGGGATTCGCAGGATGCATTGGAGCTTTGCGAGAGAATACCTTTCTTCTCAAATTTGTAAGTAGCCTTTGCAACTGTGGCATTTATCAGTTGCATAGCATAAGTAATATTCTCTGTTCCTGCTTAACTGTGTAAAGTTTTAAAAGCATCTTTGGGAGTAGAAGGTGTTATCTGATGTGAGGGTAGTGTTCTGTGAATCTCTCTTGCTTAACTGTTAGCACTTTACAACTCCTCAGTCTCTGGTGCTTACTGTTGGGTTTTTTTAAGGTTTGAAACCATTGACAGTAAGAATCATAACATGGAACTACTGCTTTTCATATGGATATAGCATAACATTTTGCCTTCCTGTCACGAGGAGCGAGAAATTTCTGCCAGGAATCTGCATGTTGGACTTTGAGTCCATGACAAGCTGCCTATGAAATATGAGGAGTATAGGCACACCATTGAATGGGACCCGTGTGATTTCTGCTGTGTGAGTGCCTCGCATGGTACAGAGGAGATAGGACTGTTATGAGGGGTATCCTCAGTTCTGTACCACTTAGCTAATTTGAAAAGGCTTCATTGCTTACTGTCAGTGCTGGGGCCTGAGAGGGAGAAAGAGAGAAGAATGTGCCCAGGATAGGTAAGGAAAATAGAAGTTGTCTTCTTGAGCTCTGGGCTGGACTGTTAGCTGGGGAAAGAGCTGCTGATACATAAACATACCTCAGTATCCTAAAGCCAAGTAGCCTGGTTCTGGTTTTTGAAAGACCTCCTGTGAGCTTTGAATGTGAGTATAACAGTATCATGTTCCATTTTAGATAAATTTAAGATTTATGATACAAACTCAAGGTTCTTTCCTCCACCACTCCAGCTTTCAGAGGTGGGCACAGAGGTGGTCTTCATAACCATTAAATGTTAATATATACATGAAAATACATCTAGTGACACAACTGCCTTCAAGTGACATATTTGGCTCCTACAGACATGTTGTATAAGGGGAGGAGGCAGTTAATTGAAAGTTACTGAGAGTTTCTGAGACATTTATAAAGCAGCTTGGGATAGTTTCTAGTTTGCTCTCGTCTTAAAAAAAGGGGAGGGAAGGCTATTGTAACACTTTTTTCTCCTCTTCCTTGCTTCTCTTAGCTTGCCTAAAATGAACCCATCTGCTGTACTAGAAATAGCTTCCTATGCAGCAGCTGCAGGAGAAATTAAAAATGCATCTGAACAAACACAGAGCATATTAAAATGGAACTCAAAGGCACAGTTGCAAAAGGGATGGACTTCCAGTATGCGAGGACCCCTGTGTGTTTTAGAACAGCGTAGGCTCAATAGAGATGCTTACAGAAAGTGGCAGATCATTAGTAATGCCTTTGGCATCCATTGCATTTGCATTAATCATAGCAGCCTCATTTGGTTTTAATGTGGATGTGAGTCATTCCATAGACATTCTGCTCTTAGTCATTAATTAATTTCTGCTGTTACCAATTTTTGCTTTGTCCACTTAGGCAAAGCTTAACCAATGAGGGTGTCTAAAGACAAAGTCACTTAGTATTTCACTTGCACTGTTGGTTGTTTATGCCTTTGAAAAAATAAGTGCCTCCATAGAAATTGAAGATAAGTTTTCAGAGGGCCCTGCAGGTGGTGAGTAGTCATCTCTGTTGAAATTTACAGTGAATTCTCTTGGACCTCTTTGAAAACCCCAGTGAAATGTCCAAAGTTTGAATTTGTTGACATTTTAATAATTCATTAGAATAAAGATCCCTGTACTACAGCCCTAATGGTATATTTTTGATTTATAATTTCCTGTGTGCTGGAATAGTTCGAACTTGTACTGAAACAGATAGAGCCCTAACACTGGACATATTTGTGAGCCTTGTAAAATAAGTTTTTGGTCATAAAGCAAAATGTTTTTAACCTTTTTCTTCATAGTTTTCAGTGTTTCTTGGAATTATTTTCTTCTTGGAACTCACTGCTGGTGTTCTAGCATTTGTTTTCAAAGACTGGATAAAGGACCAGCTGTATTTCTTTATAAACAACAACATCAGAGCATACCGAGATGATATTGATTTGCAAAATCTCATAGACTTCACACAGGAATATGTAAGTTGAACTATGTTTATTTTTTGGTAAAGTTTACTTTAAAGAAATGCCTACCTCTATTTTATACTTCCTGTCTGCTTGGTTTCTTCAAGGAACAACAGAAATATTCTAGCATATAATATTTTTGAATATATATGTATATTTCTCTTTGCAGAACTTTTGCAAACACATAGCACCTGTGAAAAGTGCCTTATTTGTTGATATATGACTAAGCAAAAAAAGTGGAGAGTTGAGGTGACTTAGTCTTGAAGATTTAGAGATAGTGTGTCAAATCAGTGTCTTGTGTTCAATTTTTTGGAACATTCTATTTTAGGGTTCTTGGAGGGAGAGGTGTTCAATATAGTTTATTGTAGGAGCTATCACAATCTGTTTAAAAAAAATCTTATTCTAAGCTTAATTTGGTTGAGATGAATGTTGTTGTAGTTTTAGCAATGTTAGAGGTGCTACAGCACACTGCAGAGTGGCAGAGATGTTTGGTTGGTCTGAGTGTTACACAATGCTACTTCTTTTTAAGTAGACTTAATGCAGTTGGCCCAACAAAGTGGACAACTCAAAGTTCTCATAGAAAAATCCCTGAATGAGGCAACGGCTGCGCTTTGGGGGAAAGGGTGAAGCCAGAGATGCAGATGCTTGTATGGGTTAAGCTCTGTAATTTGTAAGTGTGTGTAAAGGAGTCTTGCATTGACATCTGCACATAAGTTATTTTTCCAGTACCACCTTGCTCCAGTATTCAGTTCTTGCCTGTGTTGATGAACTCCTCTTTGAATTTGTCTCTGTGTAGTTAACATGGTTATGTGTTAGTTGAAATACTGTTTACTGATTTTTGTACATTCTGCAATTAAAACAATTTAATTAAATGTTTGAATTGCTTCTATATGCCTTGGGGGGGAAAAAATGAAAAGTGAGTAACAGTATGTGTATCCTTGCACTGGTTTGAATCTTGTCCAGTTGGGAAAAGATCAGGGATCACCACATTCTGAAAGCAGTGATCCGCTTGTATGCAACCAAAAAGGCCTACAGTCCAGTTTTGTAGCCAGTACATGAAACTTGCTCTCCTAACTGGATTAGGAATCTTGGCAGGTAAGTTGGAGACAGCGTGACTCTGGAGAGCAGGCTACTTTTTCAGCTAGCAGGGGTAATGCTTGAAGATAGCATGTTCATGTTTTGCAGAGGGAACTGTGCTACATCTAGAAAGATAGAATTGCCATTCCAGTGCTTTTTAAAACATGGCTTGTTTGTTTTTTTGATTATTATTATTTTTTAAAGAAGTTGACATAGGTGGATTTATAGGGCTAGCTCCTTAAATGCTTTAAACCATCAGTGCTCCGGTGATCTCAGCCCATTCTTTGTATGTTCAGCAAATTTTACCAGTTCTTGGTGTGTTCAGTGTGTTTTGCCAGAGACCAAGCCTGCTATTTGGCATATTTAGTTTTTTGATGATTCTGCCTGCCTTTGGTAAGGATGTTATTTGTGCAATGTGTGATGCTCAGGAAACAATGTGGTCTTACTGTCTGATGTACAGCCAGGCAAAGATTCTGGCAAAGGCGTAGTTACACCAGTGTAGCCCTTGACGCTGATTAGTTTTGTTGAGAATCCTGGGCCTGTTATGCTGAACAGAATCTCATACTCTTGGCTCTACTATCCCTGGGGCCTGAGCTTGTAGGCCTGTGCAACTATGTGGTGTTATGTACGCTTATTGGCTCACTCCATGGGTTTCTCCCTAGAAAACAGCATTGCAGGGGGTGAACATAACTTTAATCACATAATAATTTTAAAACAACTTGGAGTTGTCTTTTTTTTTAAAAAAAAAAATAAAAAATCAAGCTAGATTCAATGAAACCAGTGGGAATCTCAGATTTTGTTTTGAAAGCTGGAGGGAAACAGGCAGTGATGGTGCATGGTACTAAATGCTAAGATTTGTTTGTTCTGAAAGTCAAGAAGCTCTCTTTTCTTTGTTCTAGTGGCAGTGCTGTGGGGCTTTTGGAGCTGATGACTGGAACCTTAATATTTACTTCAATTGCACAGATTCCAATGCAAGTCGAGAGCGCTGTGGTGTGCCATTCTCTTGCTGCACTAAGGATCCTGCTGTAAGTGACAGGCAAAAGGGTAGCATGGGCCTGGGCCTGCTGTTTCAATTTTAAAACACGCAGTAATATTTCTTTTTGTTTTTTGTTTTTTTCCCTGGAAGTTATGCATGATCATTACCTTCTCACCAACCTATTTTTGGGGTTTTTTTTGTACTTGCAGCTCAACTTAACCACTAACTTTTCTGGAGTTAGCAAAATTCCAGAGCTAACTTAGGTCTTCATTGTATGCTGTTTGCTGCTTTTCATTAGAATGAGAGAACCGTGGGCTTGGCTCAACGTATGTATTAATTTTAGCAAGTATAAAAAGCAGAAGCCCTTAATGAGTTGAAGGATATGAGCTTTCAATTGAATATTGTCAGGATATTTCATTCTCTGCCTGAAAGAACAGTAACTCTTAAGATCAGGCACTCTAAAGCAGGTATTACTCATTATTTAATGCAGTGTCCGGAGGCTACAGCCAGTTTGACCCACTTAATGCTAGTTATGGTAATGACTGACAGTCTGTGCCCTGAAGAACTGACATATGTTTGCATTAGTATCTTGAGTTGGGACTGCTTGTCCTGCAGTCACCTGAGATTGAACTTAAGAGGTCAGAAATTGTTTGAGGGAGCAGCTTTTAGGTAAATCTTCATGTCTTTTTAAATAGTTATTGTTCTGGATCGTCAAGCAGAAAATGTTGGAGCTATGCATTACTAGTATGGACATGATCAAGAATGAAGGGTAAAATGTAGAGAAGCAGTTCACTGGCAGTGAAAGGCTTGGAATAGGGATGGGTGTGTGCACGGAAACTGTTATGTGGCAAACACGGCATACTTTTGACTTTCATATAGCTTAAAAGAAGCAGCCTGTGAGTGCTTGTATTATCTAGTAGTTTAGCTGTGGCTTTTTCGCCACCTGGAGTGACTTAGTTTCATGAATGTATGAGTCTGTAGCAGTGACTAAAGTTAGGCAAGTTGCCAACAGGCACCTCAGGTGCTTCCTGACAGCTAATGCAACGCAGTCGCTGCTCCTGGCATCCAGTCACTACTGCTGCTCTCCACCTCTCCTGGTAAGGCACTGTCACTTGCACATTCCCATTCCTCTACACTGAGCATGTCTTCACAGTAGTTTGAGTCTTTCACACAAACATTGCTGAAAATGTTTTAGTGAAATATTTAAACAAAATGGAAAGTAGGTTAGGCTCAAGCATTATATGCTTAGGATTCTCCCTACTGTTTGCCTGTCTGCCCACTCACACACACAGAGAGGTCGTCACAACCCAGTTTTAAAAATACAGTTGTTATAAAACCAAACCAGTGACAGCAGTACAAGGTAATTCTATAAATACATAATCCATGCTAAAGTTAACTCTCTCTTTGTGTGTGTATGGTTATGTAGTTTCTTAGGGGATGATGCAGCAACCAGAAATGTAAAGTTAAGCCTCATTCTTATTCATTGAGGGAAGCAACACACCTATCACCTTTAAAATAAAGACTAAAATATTAATATTTCTAAAAATATTGGAAGTTGTGCATATACTGGATATAATTGTAACCAAGCTGTGACTGGTTCAATTGCAGTGATAAACACATGTTTATTCTGTGGCAAAGCAAATTTGTCCCTTTTGGAATTCAGATGCAGTACTGGACTGATGCAAAAAGTTACGTAGATGCTTTATTGAACAGGACTTACTTTTAGTTTAACTTTTGGTTTAACTGAAATCAGGGAGTGGTAAGTTTAAGGTAAGTCAAAATAAGTTTCTTTTAAAAGGAATTAGGACTCCTGTAGTTGAGCAGGTTAAAATGTTCCAAGTTCTTTTACAGGCAAGGCCTAGAAAAGTTGGTTTATTTCCATTTCATTCTTCATGCTTTCTTTCAGTTCACAAGTTCCAAGGCTAAAGGCAGAAGGCTCTGATGATAGAGCAAGTAGGCTTTCAGTATAAAGAAGAAACCTTAAAATTCCTCTGCTGGAATCTTAACTACTTTTACAGCCTTGATGTGTGGCACAGTTATATTTTGGATCCTGGAACAAAAGCTTTCATCTCATTAAGAGTTACAAATTTTTCAAATATGAAAGGTCCATTTGGGGAATCCAGCTTGGGCAACTGTGACAAGATGGGATCTGTTGATGTGCTTCCTGCAAAGTGAGGAAACACTTAGAGGAGCTTTAACTGATGATAGGAGCAGACAGCTTTTTCCGTATGGCTGCTATTTAAAATCTATTTCTCTGCTGGCTGCCTTTCTCACTTCCCACAATTTGATTACATTGTGGTGTTCAGTACACCTAGCTAAGATTGGCTGCTTTTTTCGCTTCCTTGAGTAGTTCCTTCTTTTGCTCACTGTTATTATATGAGCCATGAGCCAGCAGCTTAATATTTTGCTGCCATTGTGGCTGACACCAAAAGTAGTTGCTTCATTTTATTGCCCTGAAATAACTGTATACAGAGCAAATGCAGCTTCAGCTTCCACTGAGTAGCACTTGTTCACTAGGAAAAGTATGCCATAGCCTATATTATCATCTGTGCTTTGGGAGTGCTAAAGCAGAGTCAGTAGGAACAAAACCCCTCCTTTCATATTGCTATCGAGCTCCTGTAAGAAAGAACAGGCGGTAGGAGCACACTACCCATCTCTTTTTTCCTCCTTAGTTTTTGTAAAGAAACTAGGTACTATATATTTTTCTACAGGCATCCTCTATATGAACTTGCAGCTTCTGCAACAGAACTGCCCCTTCTCACCTCTTCACACTGCACAGACTGAACCCTGAAAATGTTAACAGTAGTCTTGGCATATTTTTCAGTATAGACAAACCCTTTTCAGCAAAAGGTACTTTCACTAACAATAGATATTCCCTAATCCCTTTACTCTGACTTCTGAATGCTTGCATCTGGAACATGGAGTTCACCTGGGTGGAGGGCCATTTTTCCCAGCTTGCTGCCCTGACAGCTGGAAATATTTTTTGACCACGTGCTTTTGTTTGCTGCAAATAATTAATAGGAATGAATGGAAGAGAAAGGGATTTTTAAAAAGCAATATGGTAACTAAAGTTAGGGTGATTTGTCTTATTACATACAGGACCAACTCTGGGCAGCTGGGAAGAGGGTGTTTGGGAGACATTTCACTGATTGCCTCTCTCCTTTCTCTCTCTTCTAGGAAGATGTTATTAATACTCAGTGTGGCTACGATGCAAGGCAAAAACCAGTAAGCTCTTTTTATTAATGTGGTATCTTAAGGATGTGAATCCCTCTTGCAGGAGCAGGTTATTCTACTGATGGGATAGTTGAATGTAATTGTTTTCTTCCCTCTTCTCCTTGGCAGGAAGTTGATCAGCAGATTGTTATCTACACTAAAGGCTGTGTCCCTCAGTTTGAGAAATGGTTGCAGGACAATCTTACCATAGTTGCTGGTATATTCATTGGGATAGCATTACTGCAGGTAAACGTCACGTTCACTGTAATGAGTTATGCTGAAGAACAGATAAATAGAATGTGTGAAAGGAGAACTGTGTATGAGAACTGGAAATAAAGTCACTTGCACTTAGAAATACAATGTCTGTAGGTTTTAGTGAGGGGAGCTAAATGCGTGAGGCTTTCTTTGTGTTAAGGAGTATTTAATTTTTATCTGTAAGGATGCAATTTTTTCTTAGCTGTCTGCATGTCAAAACTGACACTGTGTTAGATAAAGATTACACAGAGATTTTTAAGACTATAAAGACCTACTGTTGATGGTGGTGCTTAAATGAGCACTGCAAAGCTTTTACAGTTGCTTTTGTGAAGCAAGTCTAGAACTGTTCAGTTTCCCAAAAACCAGTGGCACTATAAAAATACTGGAGTTACAAGAGTTTTTCAATATTCTTCCTTCTTCCAATGCTTACTATTAATTTGATTTCTGTCTGTTGCTTGTTTTCATATCGAAGTTCTGTGTAACCTAAGGAGTTTACCTGTGTGAAAAGAGTTGTCAAATGCTCCAAATGAATAAACTGTTGTCTCTTCTAGATATTTGGGATATGCTTAGCCCAGAATTTGGTTAGTGACATTGAGGCTGTCAGAGCCAGCTGGTAAAACTGCTGAAGTAACCACAACAAGACACTGGACAACTGAAATCCTCTGAAACCTCCAATGCGTCGCTCCGACACCAAAGCTGTATGGACATGGGTGACAGGGGAGCCTTCTCTCCCAAGTATTCTCAAGTCTAAGTTCCTGATATTGCAGTGAACTCATGTTTCTTTGGGGTGGGGGAGCGAAGAGTGGGCTATTTAAAATCTGCTGCTCACTGACAATTTTTTTGTTTTAAGCCACAAGTTTGAAAGCTGTTGAGCTGTGAATCTCTACTGTATTCTTGATCTTGAGTAACAAGTGGACACTTTTTTTAAATTGGTGTATTCAGTGGGACAGAGTTGCATTGTTGTAGTCTGTGGATATGCAGTTTATTCTTCATATCATGAGCTCTTCAGTAGCTGCCAAATACTCCTGAAGATCATCTCTCTCCTCACCACTCTGTAAAGGAACAATCTTCTTGTTTTCACAGCTAAACATAGCTACAGGCTTAAACCTATCAAGCAGGAAGCAACTTTCTATGCATCTATTGTACAGTAAAAGAAATTGTTTTTAAAACAAGGGAAATTTTTTTTATGCAAGCTTCCAACCATCTCCCTGTAGTACTTCGAGGTTGGAGTCAGCAAGCTCCCAGGGAGAATTGCTTAATTTTATCATTCTCTTTCTTCCTTTCTCCACCCTTGTATGAAGGGAAAGGAGTTTTATATTTGACGAATAAGGATTATAGAGCCTTTGGTTGCTGCCATACCTTAGAACATCAGTCTCTTAAGGCAAGGATTGGATATAACTGTATAAATGTATGAAAGCAGTGTGGATGTTGGTTCCAAGTGAATAATATTATTCAAAGAATGAATTATATATTAACTTAAAAAAATTCAAAACATATGTATCTGACATGGCTAAATCTTTTGTTTCTCGGGAATTTAGTGTAACCTAATGTGTTTAGGGATCTCACTAACATTAGTGCTTTGATGTACTTGTGCAAAACTTCCTTTAAGAGAATTCCTTGGTCTGTTCCTAGCTGAGGCTCTGGTCTTTCTATTTTTCTTTTTTTCTTTATTTCTTTTTACTTGCATGAGCTGTGGAGTAAGAATCTGTGACACTCCAGTGCTTTAAATCTGTGCATAT
The DNA here is from genome assembly GCA_013398125.1 of Aegotheles bennettii. Classification (NCBI taxonomy): domain Eukaryota; kingdom Metazoa; phylum Chordata; class Aves; order Caprimulgiformes; family Aegothelidae; genus Aegotheles; species Aegotheles bennettii. The sequence goes on along the minus strand of VZRW01003626.1, from coordinate 19,365 downwards.
GTTTTAATACAGTCTAATCCAAACTTATTTATTGGTAAATGCATGTGATTATGGGAAGATAGTATCCCATTCCCTTGGAAGTTGGAGAGAACAGCTTTTGCAAGAGTAATGTTTACCTCCAGTGAACAAATCCTTGCTATGGAGATGTGTCTCCCTTTGTTGCTCTAAATGCAACAAAAAGCTTTCTTGAAGTAATGGAATAAAAGTTTTAAAATAGAAGCACGTATTAGGCTCAGCCAAGACAGGCTCTTTTGAATTGGACAAAAGAGAGCAGAATTTGGAATAAAGCACAAATAGTGGAAGAAGAGTTAGATCAGACTCCATCCAACTTAGAGTTTTTGATTCATTCTTCTTCGCTAACAGTAGTGACTTACAGTAGTAATAATAATAATTATAATAATAGTGAACTTACAGACCTGAACATGGCTTGGGTAGTTTTATTGCACTTTGTATAAATTTAGCGTGTTGTATGACCCATGTCAGTATCTGCAGAACCAGTCCTGAAAGCTGTGAGCTCTTGGCCACTGCTTTGGTCGGACAGTGGTAAAGGGTATGAAGCACCTCTTTGTAAGAGCTTAGCATCCTTCTGAGATGAGTTTCCTAAAAATGAAGTATGTGGAGTAGAAGGGGTGAATTCGTTGCTTTCAAAGCTTCCCTGTTCTGGGGGGATGGATAGAAGTCTGGTCTGATGACATATTAAGGTCCTTTTTGGTCCTGTGACTCTTAAACATGTGAGTGTATGCACCCTTGCATATTTTGCCTTTCTGTGCTTTAGTTGGCTGTGGTTTTTTTCCCCTCTGAAGGCTGGTGGTAGGCACACCAGCGCTCCACAGATGCCACAGACAGTGCTGTTGTCTTTGAGCATTACCTCATCTTCTTCTGGTTAACTTCCACTGCCTGGCTCTGAATGAGGCAGCCTCCATATCCTTTCGTGTCTGCTGTTAAAGGCCAGCCATGACTCAGAGTAAATTTTTTTAAAGCCTTTGAAAGCAATTATAATTCACTGTCCGTAATAAAGTTGGTTCCACCTCACCACAGTGTTATGTTTTTCTTAGCCACTCCTCAACTCGAGAAGTTACTGGTGTTTGTTTCCCCCAGAGGGACACACCGTTTTGCCTGATAGCAGTAGGACGGACAGACCAGCAGTACCAGTGTTGCCACACTGATATAAGGGGTGCTTGGAGAAATCAGGGAAATGTGGTTGAGGAAGTGACCCTTCCACCCAAGAGCCTTGGTTGTGACCCAGTGCTGTGGTTTGGAAGAAAAGAAAAAAAACCCCTACATTACAGAAACATTCCTTGTTGCCACTGATCTTCAATACTGCTGTTGCTGGTCTGGGCTTCTGAAAACAACTACATTCTTCTACTTGAATTGCTGCAGTTGTACTGTATTGGCCTTCTGTTTTGGCATGCTGTTCCCGGAGTTCCAGTCTGCTGGATGTGCTGTTGGTAGTGTCAGAGTCATAGGAAGGTAAATAAATGCTCTGAGGTGAGCAAATCTTGTTCTCACTAATTGCACATGTACACACAAATGTGCAACTCTTCTGCTGAGTTCCCAGAATGACTGACTGTTCTTATAAACCCACTAAATAACTTACTTTTCTTGGGCTTGTCTTTATTGCTGCAGATGCTGATCCCCCCCCCTTCCCTGCTCCCAACAGATGCTCTCATTTTCCTCATTTTTGCATTTTTGTTTTGGTGGATGCATACTGAATGTTCAGGATTGGCTGTCTCTATTGCGCATTTAAATCCCACGTTTTTTGTCTGCAGATGGGTAAGATGTCCTAGAAATGCCCCATCAGCAGTTACTCAGCAGCTTAGGTGTCCAGTTTGGAAAGCTTGCGGGAGGCCTTGGACATCAATCTGTTATTGTCAGAGCCTGCCAAATGCAAGCAAGCTTTCTTCCAGAAAACTTTGTGAAAGCTTCAGGTGAACTGCAGTGGGAGCATGACTGCTGGCTACATGGGCTTATTATCTAAAGCAATAAGATGCAGCAGGAGGTACGACTTCTTGGCAGTTTGTAGCCTGCCTGATGTGGTAGTGCAGTAGATGTGAGTTCAGAGGTCAGTCTAATTATCTTTAATGTGCAGTAGTTGTTCAGAAATTTGTTGTTGGGCACATGGCCCTTGTGGAGTGTGAAACAGCTGTTTGCTGGGCAAGTTGTATGGGATGGTGGCGTTGCTAACGAGAGGTCTGGTAGCTCCAGCAGTAACCCTGACTTTAAAGCCATTTCCAAATTCCCCACTGAGCCCTGCCAAAGGGCATCACAGTCCTTGCTCCTCTGCTTTCTAGATTCTTTCTGTATTCACAGGCATCTCTGTTGTTTGATATCTCTCTCCTTTTTTGTTTTTTAATTAATAGCCTAATGGACAAATGCTTGATTTGTCTGTGTGTCTGTTTCAGTAGCATTAGGATCTCTTTGCTTCGAAATCCATAATTTTGATTGTGCCCCTTAAGAGTTTGAAGCTGTGGAGATGCTTGCTCAAGTGTACTTTGTCCTGAAAGGCGCCTCCTCTCCCCTTTGAGAGAGATGCTAATTGTAGTTCTGTTGTGTAAATAGTGTTTGAAATGTAAATAGTAGCATGCAGATTAAATGATTCTTGCACATGGCTGCTTTTCACTCTACAAGTGTTTATTCTAGATATGAAAGCTGCCCGCTGTGAGTGCTGCCGAGAGGCGGCCGTGCCTGCCCGGGGGTGAGGCGGGAGTGCTCTGGTCGCCTGCCCTCTCCTGTCTGCCCAGCCGAGCTGCAGTGGGCACGGCAGGGAAAACCCTGGCCAGCTGGCCAGGCTCAGCCTGACAGCAGGACCTCCCTTGCCTTTTCCCTTTGCTACTTGGCATGAGGACAGCATTAGACTGCAAAATGGAGAGTCATAGTCAGGACACTCTCCCAGCTGTGGGAGGTTGCCATCACTTGTGGCAGGACTAAACATGGTGCTATAAGAACTGTCCTGGATGTCAGTCTGTGTTTTTACTACTTTAGAGATGCCCTTGGTAAAATGGATTCTGATTAACAATGTGGGTTGTAAGAGAAACTCTCGTGTGATGTTTTTGGTTCCATTTCTTTCTTGCTGTGTGTGCCCTCTGGGTGCATTGAAATGGCAGGTCCGCAAATGCCTGCAGACGAGATGAGATCTCAACGGGTGTCAAGCACCATTGAAGGTTCCAGTCCCTCATACTTGTGTTTTCTTTCTGAAGCTTTCTCAGTAACTGTAATTGGTCATGAAGCTGTCTAAAGCAAAGAAAATAAAACTACCCTGTTGGATCTATTAGCTACCAAATTTTGCCACTTAAAAGGAACAAAACTGCCTCCCTTAACATGCAGTATAAAAATAAGTGTTGCGACTACTAGCGTGCACCAGGCAGCACTGCTAGCTGTCTTTTGTGTTTTGGCAATGTGACTGTGTTAATAGAAAGCTCCATCTGTATGTGTGTTCATGTTCACACTGTGTACATAGTAGAGATGGACCTGGTACTACTTTGAGCTCTGGTGAGAGTGGGATTTGGGTTTTGTGACTGAGACCTGTCTCTGGTATGTATATTCCATATTAGTTCCGATTGAATCTCTTCTGGTTCATCCTGGGGTGTATGACGAGGTGTTGATATTTACCTTTTGTGTATTATTCCTTTTTATACGAATGTATTCTCTTGTGTTCCTTTTTTTATCAGTTGTAAATTGATTGTAAAAGCCAACTACACTTACCAATTGGAAGTATCGCTATAACAGAACTGCATGCCCAGTAGAGTTTGACTTGAGCTTTAGTTGTCTGATTTTAGACTGGTTACCTTCAGTCTAGGAGAAGAGCATAGATCAGATACATAAAGTATTATTTGTCATCTTTAGCATTAGACTGTGGTATTGTATCACATGCTGATCTCAATGGATGTAACTGGAGTCTACTTAGGAGGTTAATGCAACTTCCTGGTAATTAATTTTAAGCTATTGAAAGTGGTCTTGATCATGCTACTTGTGTTTTTGGGTTTTTGTTTTTTAATAGAGGCATTTTTTAGGAATGTTTTAATACATTTATGATGGACAATACAATAGTTTTAATAGTTGTGCGGTATTCTGTATTTACTTGAAGTAAATCATTTTATATGCAATTTGTTAGATAATTACAATTTTATAAATAAAATTGCGTGAAATATGATGCTGTGAATGTGTACTCTTGATGCAGCACTTAACATTAACAGTACAAAGATACATTCATGCAAAATTCCTCTAGAAGACCCACTGGCTGCCCTCCCCCAAACTAACAGGAAATAAATCCCCAAGTCTCTCATATATATACAAAGTAGAATATTGTGTTCTAATTAAGTCACAAAACACATTGTCACACTGCCAGCAGCTGCCTTTAAATGAATAATAAACTAATACATGAAGAGCACATCCCCACATGAGGAGATTCCATATCTACTACCAACTGTTGTTGAAGTCTCTGGCTAATGAACATGCTCTGCTTCTCTCTGACAGGTTGTTGGTGTTCCTCAGACTGCTGCGGCTGCTGGTTTATACAACTGTTGGAGTTCTCCCCATAATCATTTTAGTGACCCTGAAGCATTCAGAAGTTGCTGTTTTGCAAGGAGCAGCACAACGGGGATTTGTCATGACTTAATTAAACTTCTGTAAAGAGAGGTGGGAATTTCACTTCTAAGTGCAACATGTCCTTAACAGAAGCAGTGAGAGCTGGCTGATTTTATTGTTCAGGTAAAAATGGATAACAATGCCTTGTGCTTGTTAGAAGAGGAAGCAGCCCAGTTTTAGTATTCAAAAACTGTAGAGCAAGCTAATCCAATTCAATATCTCAAACACAAACCACCACCATGACTGATTAGAAGCGCGCCTCTATATCCAAATTGAAGTTTGCATCTGTCGGGCATATACATGTATCTGAACATACAGAAATGACTTGGCAAAATAAGAATGCAAAGGTGGAGGCCCTGGGTAGGGAGAGAAGAACAGAAGTCAACCAAAAAGAAGCGAAGGCAGGGGCATTGTCTAAATCTTTGTGACACGCAATAGATGTGACACACTTAGATAAGCCATTTTCACGATGGAAGGGGAGACTCGGAGTGGTTACCTGCATTCTGACAAACATAAGACTTGCATACTGTTTCTTGAAGTAACACAGCAGGGAGGCACTGCCTGCCCTGTGTAGTTTGGCAGCAGTGATCATTTCAGCTTGGTTTGCTGAGGCAGTAAACAAATGACAGGGCCTGATGTTCTGGCATTGCTGTCATAAAAACAGTCTGAGCAGCAGATGTCAAGCTTTGCTTGGATGTAATCTGTCTACTAAACATCTAATCAGAACTACTGTCAGCAATTTCAATTCAGTTGACTTCAGTCAAGTGAGCAGTGAAATGCACGATAGTATTGTCCTTAGATCCCGTTTCTCTTATTAAAAGAGGCTCTGAGGATAAATGATTTACCAGCTCCATAGAAATGACCTGCAGGCTGTAGCACACCTTGGAACAGCACAACATTTGTGTGGCTAGATACAGTCTTTTCAGTTACCTCCTCCTGCTGCAACACACACCTGTCTTAGCACTTATGCAGACTTTCCTCCTGTGTACAGGCTTAGCACAGATTTTGTCTAGAAATGTAAGTCACTTGATATTCCATCCAGGGAAACCGTCTGAAAGTGGAGGTGTATCAGCGTTGGCCTGTTTGCTGGCTGTGACAGTGTTATCTGGTAAAAATTTGGTGATAAGGATATGGCTAAGGCTTAACCCAAGGTGCAGTCAGACAACCAGGTGAATGGGAATTTTGTTAGTGTCACAGTTTTGTCGGTTACGATCAGCTTGTGTGTGCACTTGCAGTTTATACCGATGTCAAAAGGAATAGTCCTTTTCTAGAACCAGGTAAGTTATTGACAACCGGTCTTTCAACTGTATTTTGGTATCTATTTAAAGCAATGGAAATTATTTCTGTGTCTAAAAAAACTTTGACTCATGTGGGTCTACTATGAACTGATTGTAAACATGCTGGTTATGTTCAGCAGTGCAGAGGTTCTCTGTTATTGGGAGCCTGATGTCACAGGGTCCTGGTTTGTGTTCACAGCCCTATACTCTGTCAGTGCCTTAATTGCACTATGACTAGAAAATGTCTTTTGAATGTTTTTTTTTTAAATAAGAGGCTATTGTACAGTTTAGTACTAGAGGCTTTTTTCTGTGTGTGTCTGGCACTGGATTAAGTGGACGTGGAATCTCATCTGCTGTGTGAATACTCCTGTAGGCTCGGCTGAGTTTTGGTACAGTCTCGGAGCTTAAACTGGCTCTTTGAGGCAAGTTTCTTTCCATACCCAGCTTTTGTACACAATCCCTTTCCCATCATGCCCAGCATCTTCCCATCATGGCGTCCATGGGATAGCCAGTGGTTTCATGGAGTTGAGAAGTGAATTTGGGAAGGTAAGAAGCAGTGTTTCTGAACCAGGTGGCATTGAATAGCATGGGTGTTTGGCTTTTGGGTTTGTCTTCTGCTGAGAAAAGAGCCTGAAGCTTCTGAGGCTGAGCAGCACCGAGAGCACTGAGTTCACTTAAAAATGTTATAGATCTTACAGTCTTTGTGGATTGTGGGCTTGATCAAGCTAGGCAATGGTATCGCAGTGTCAAAACTAAGAAGTGCTGGCTTGCTGGAAACTGCTATCCTAACTGCTGCCTGATTTGCCAAAGAGTTGTCTGCTGGTTTGCTTGTGTTATGGTATGTTATAAACCTAAAAAAGAGCAGCTGGGAGATAAGATGCTTAAACTGGCCATTTCCCAACTTGTTTACCTAGGGAAGGAGAAAAAGGAAGACTCTTGCATACTGCATTTCTCTCCTGATGGGGTTCTGTTGAAAAGTTGCTGCAAGATACGCCTTTAAAATCGCAGAAAAAACCCAGCAAATAAAAAACTGCAAGCAAGCCTAGCAGCACTCATACCCATGTGGCCTTATGGGATAAAGATTGTATAATGTATTCCTGTTAAAACGTGTGATTGTTAAACCACACAATGCCTCTGTGTGGGCATACACAGTGAAAGGGGTTGGAATGGTTTCCTTTGTGTTTGCTCAACTGAAAGGCAGTGATTGCGTCAGTGCCAGAACCAGGAACGAAAAGGGCTCCTCACCAGTGCATGGTGGTGCAGTTGTGGCTTCTGCGTGTGAATATATATATAAAAAAAAGGGCAAACCACAGGATAAAGTGAGAGCACTGAAATTTTTATTTGTTACCTCTAGGTACCACGAGTTTAACATTAATAGGCAAGACCAGTGAATGACCGGCAGTACATTACATTCAAACCTGAATCTCCAAAGCACCAAAAATGGAGCTAGATTTACTTCTTAATCCTATAGTCAGCACGCTAGCCTGGACTTGCTGCATCTTGTATTGTCCCTAATTTAGTAGTACATTGTTATGCAGTTAGGGGGTGTGAGGAAAGAGTCATTGTGTAGTACCACTTCTACGTCATCATAGGACTACAACATGCACATTCTACTATGTGGCCCAAGCAACAAGAATACAAGTAGAACAGTTACGGGTGGAGACAGGTTCATGATAACACCGCCTATGAATTTGTAGAAACCTTTTTGGACTGGTACCTACAGCAGTTCATTAATTTGTGTGGGAACATTACACGCATGCACGAGTGATACAGTGGAAAACATAGCAGGAGCGGCAGCAGGACGGAGGACAAAGGTGAAATCTGTGATGGGATGCATTGGAAACAAGACCTTCCTCAGCTTTCTACAGCAAGTCTCTGCTCTGTTAGCGAAGCCTGCTGGGCAACAGTTTTGTTCTCATGGCTGCGGAGTTTTGATACAACTTCTAGAAATGCCATGCTCTGCACTTCCTTTTGAAGAGGTTCTGGAAAAAGAAACAGTAAAAGACGCGGTGCTTAAGAACAGAAAAGCTTGGTAAGTGTGAGAAACTTTTCTACTAAACCCAGTACACACATAAGCACACAAATGTGTGTGTACACATAATGTTTTTATTTATTTTTTTCTCTCCATCCTCAAAAGTAATTTAAAACTCTCCAGGGCTTGGGGCATGCACAAACTCCACAGAGATGAATGATGAAGCTGCTGCATAGCACTTAAGAAAATTCACCTGGATTGGCTTCTGAACTTAGGAAGTACTTTTAGTGAAAATGTTTTTCCACTGTATTTCTTAAACTAGCCTGACAAAGTGAGCTTGTGCTGAAAGGTTCACTGCATCACTTGTCTGTATCAAATCAGCTCTGGTTGTTTGTGTGAGGGTGTAAAGTGGGTAAGATGGTTCTTCAGTGGATGTGTCTCCACTTGGTCACTGTTAGGTGTCCACTTACAACTGAGCTCTGAAGATAATATGGATACATCAGGTGGTGCCCTGTTCAGTGCAGTACATATGTATACAGCACTTATGTTTTACGCAAAACTATGAGACACTGTTTTATGATTCTGATCCTGGATTGCTTGGTACTTTGTATTAATAAGGAGAGGTTGGGAAAAACAATAAAATTGAGTGTTTTTTAAATAAACAAACAAATAAATAGTTTTCTCAAAGCCCTGTACTCTAGACATCTCACACTTGAGATCTAAAGCAGTTGGTTTTGTTTCATCCTCTGTTCATGCCACTGTAGTGAACTCCCACTCAGCAACAAATACCAACATATATTTTTGATTCCCAGGTGCTGCTGAGGGCTTAATCCCTGAGATTCCCAGGAGAAACCCCATCTGTTTCAGATAGCTATGCTGTATGCTGTGCACATTTACTTTTTTCTTTTTAATGGCAAACTGTGACATTTGTTTCCTTTCCTGCCTACTTTCTTGTTCACATGTTTTCAGTTTCCTTGCAGTTTAACCCCTACTGTGTAAGACCTGGGAACTCTCATGCTGCTATGCACCTGTACATACAGCGCAGTATTGGTAAAGCTGTTGGAGTGGTTCTGCTGTGTAAGCACTTTCTGCTCACTTGCAGCTACTGGAGAATTAAACTTGCCAATAATTAAACCAGTGCAATCACTTCTAGTCATTATGGAACTATACTGGGGTCAGTTACTTTAAAATGGCTACATAGGTCTGTCTATAGTAGAATGTGGAGACATGCAAGTATAAATGCTCACTGTGTAAAGACAGTGGTGAAAGTAAGTTAGAAGCAAGAGCTGGGAGAGAGATGTATTTCAGTATTTTCACATGTAAAGAGCAGGCTAGGCTCTTTGATCTCCCCCTTCTTGGTTAAAATAGTTAAAAAAGATGCTCAGTTGTTACTCTCGTGTACTTGCTGATTTTACACAGGTCTGTTCAGCAGCAAGCAGGTCAGCCAAGTGATGGGACTTAACTTTACAGCTGCACATTGCAATCATGTGCTGCCTGTCCCCTGTGAGCTTGGGAGCAGGCTAAGATGCCTCGTGTCTAGGTATACAGTCAAAGCTTATAATGTATTGGCAGACTGAACTCTGCCTGTTGGATAACCCTAAAAAAACCCTAAGACAAGCCTGCTCCTTACTCCAGTGGAATAGAGACAGGTATTTGGCTTTAAATAACTGTCAATCTTGCAGGTGACAAGATTCAGGGCAAGGAAAATGCAAGTGTCGGGCAGACTTTCTGAGGATGATTATTTTAGTTGGAAGCAGTGGGAATACACACAAGAACATCACAGTGAGGCTGAGGAGGAACCTCTTTAGAAAGGCTTCTGCTCTAAAGTGGATGGATAATCCCAAGCACGAAATGGCTCAAGAAGGTTGTGAGTAATAAATAAATTACATGTCTTCACATTAAAATGAATGCTTAGTGGGAGCTGAGGCTTGATAGCAAATTTTGAGCAATTTTTGTACATCGAGATGTATATACTGCTCTACAAACAAGTATTTGTTCCTTTAAGATGACAGTAATACAGCATTGACTCGCATCAGATACAGATCTGTACGGCTCTCCTACAGATCACCAGTTACAGTAGGCATGGTGAACTGTGTTTAAGAAATAAAAAAGCAACTTTGTTTACAGAGACAGCACACAGCTATGATAACTTTCAATCAATTCAGTTGAATTGCTGTAAACTCATCTCTGGGGAACCTTCAAATGTTTCACACTTGGCAAGTTGTGCAAAAAGGCTCTGAGTTTCTACCTTTCTGTACTTAATCCAGTTCTTTGTCATCCTAGTTGTCTGTAAATTCCTGAAGCCTTTATGGAATGAAATTTGCTCTCCTTCCACAGAGTTAAATAATTCTTAAAGAACTGAATGACTGAGATTTAGCCACTTCTTGAAATCTCAGCTGGAAATAAAATTTCCCCGTGCTAACCTTGCTCTTTGTGTTTTGGGTTTTTTTGTTTGCCCACACATCGGTGGGAAGTTGCAATATCAAACTATAGCCTGCTGCACCTTCCTCAGAATAGCCTGACCTTTAGCAGATTGGAGTTTATGATGTCCAGCACTGGCATGTGTTAGAGCATGTCCTGCTTGTCTTTCACAGCAATGTGCACAGTTGTACCTAGTGGGCTGAGCTCATGAAGGCTGCTGAGGGAAGGGCTCTTACTAGTGAGGTTAAGTGTGAGGATCCCTCCTGAAGCAGGCTTATAGCCTAAGTGGGTACCAAGTACTCATCTGTGTGCACATGGGTCCTTGCAAATATTACCTGTATCTTTGTTTCCTCCCATTCTTGTAGGAATTTAAAACTACAAGTGAAGTGGCTCCTTGCAAAATGACTGAATTTTTACTTGGCTAAGTTGACCAATGAAAAAAAGCCATCACACATGAATTGTGGGGAACTTGCAGCTAAACATGAAAATAAAGTTCTTGTTATCTGCATATTTGCAAAGAGACCCTGATGCTGTACAGTTTGAAATGCCTTTCATTTCTCTCCTGTTGAAATTCAAGCTAGCTCCATCCTGCAGATGCCAGAGTCCAATTTCTGCTGTTAATATCCAAAACTGAGTTAACAGCCTCTTTCTTAACACTGTAAATAAACACTATAAATAAAATGTCATAGTAAATTGAACCTGTGTGCGTACATTTATTGTGAACCAGTCTCTGAGTGTGTTTGCACACGCTCTACATTCAGATTAGAAGAGAGAACTAAGTTTAAATACACAAATCTAGGAAAGCTGCCTCTCCAGAATACTCACCAGATCCTATAAGGGCACAGATCAGCACCATGGAATTGTATTTTATTTCTGGAGCACTCCTGTCATCTGAGAGCAGTCTGTGTAGAATCTGAACAAGCTGAGCATTTTCAAGATCTTTTTCAGCAGTGACTGAAATACAAGTGAAAATTTGTAAATCTGGAAGTATTGCTTGCTTTGATGCTTCTGTGTGTTGGCCATTTATTGAAACATGGATGGCTCACTGTAGTGGAAATGGTGCTGTGGTACATAACTCATTGGCATAAAACTGAAGCACGTGTTAGCTGGTATGATGGTAAGAATGACAGCTCTTGCTATAAAAACGTAAAAAAGCCTAAGTGTTTGAAAGGACAATTGCAGAGTTTAATGATAAAATCCAATCTTAAATGTGCAGTGAGCTGATAGAAAAGGCACTAGGCCTTCTAGCTGTTTAGGCCTACACCTGCAATATTTCAGCTTTCAAGACTTCTGTTGCCTGAATTTGCTTTTGGAAATTCTCAATAGATACAGATGGTGTAATTCTTGATTCCATGGTAGAGGGAGCTCAGGGTCCATTATAAAAGCTGTGAAAATCTTCATGATCAGAGTGTGAGTTATGTCCTCTGTAGTTTTCTAACATTATATAGTGAATTCAGACTGGAAACCTTTAAATGTCTGAAGACAAGACAAAGAAGAGTAAGATGATGTGACTAGGAATATTCTTCCTTTTAATTAAAACACTGCCCTGATGCATTGGCAGTGATTTGGAAGTTGAAATAGTGTTCCTGCAGTATGTGATGGCAAGAGATGAAATCAAAAGCAAAAAATATGTAATGTTGCTTGTTTAGTTCTTTATCTTAGTTAATAAGTAAGCAAATAGGATAAACAAAAAACTCCTGCTGGGCATTTATGTTTTTATTTGGAACGCTGGAGTACTACAAAGGCAGGTCGAGATCTAATCATCTCTGCCTTCATACAGCAACTCTTACAGCTATTTCTGTCGAAATTAATAAGACATTTTTGGGGCATTGTCCACCTCAGTGTATATTCTCCAGCTCTCACTAATAAGCTAAGTGAAAGCTTTACTTTAATAAGCCCTCTGAAAAGGGGATTAACCATTCCAGTCCAGGAATGTAGTCAGTTCTCCACTCTAAACCACTATTTTCTTAGCTGGTAGCTTTCTGGGTTTTACCCAGAATCTAAGTTACGTTGAAGGGCCTTCCTAGACCATGTGGTCACCTATCAGAATGATGGCACAGACACTGTGTTACCAGCAAACTCTAGTTTTCTGCATAATCTTACTGTCTGCCTATGTCTGCATGAACTGTCATGTATTTTTGTGCTACTGAAAGGTGCATGGAAGGAGGAGGCGGTTCTGTGTTGCAAAAGGAACTCGCACAACTCTCCCTCTATTACTCCTCTTGGCGACAGACTGGAAAGAAAATGGGTAGAGTTAACCACTGGGATACTCACCTAACTCTAAAGCTGCTATTAATGCCAATGCAACGAGAGCTTCATTTTGCATTATTACGTGTTCGCTGGTTGCCATGGTTACCAAATGCTTGATGCCACCACTCTGCACAATGGTCCTAATTACATCCTAAAATAAATAACACAGAAATGAAAAGTTTGCATTGCATACAAATTATATTAAATAATGAAGCTGACATAGTGTTACCTTTGGGTGAGAATGCTTGTTGGCTTTATGCACGTATAATCACTTTCTACATAAATGTACATACACGTGGGCCTATAAATTATCTGCTATTATTCTGGAATTATAAGATACAACCTGTTAACCACATGACTAAGACACATGTAACTAACTCTTTTCCAGGTTATACTATGGACAGTGGACTCGGACTGCTTAGGTAAAGGTACTTGGTTGATGAGAAGGTGATGGGACGGACAGAACTCATCTGTCCCACAGTTTCTCTTGGTGTCGTACCCTTTGCCATGTACAAGCAAGCTTCTGTTAGAATTTGGAATGAATGATCATTTCTAATGATCCATTAGAATCATAAGAAGGAAGATCTGCCCGCTGTAGGAGAAGAGCAGATTCCAGATAATCTAAAGAACCTGAAGGTGCACGAGCTCATTGGACCTGATAAGATGCATCTATGGGTCCTGAAAGAACTGGTGGATGAAGTTGCAAAGCCATCATATTTGAGAAGTTGTGGCAGTCTGGTGGAGTTCCCACTGACTGGAAAAGGGGAAACATAACCCCCATTTTCAAAAAGGGAAAAAAGGAAGACCTGGGGAACTACAGGCCAGTCAGTCTCACCTCTGTGCCCAGCAAGATCATGGAGGAGATCCTCCTGGAAACTATGGTAAGGCACATGAAAAACAAGGAGGTGGTTAGTAACACCCAACATGGCTTTGCTAAGGGCAAATAGTGCCTGACAAATTTGGTGGCCTTCTATGCCAGGGTTACAGTCTTAATGGACAAAGGAAGAGCAACTGGTGTCATCTACCTGGACCCAGCAAAGCATTTGACACTCCCACATGACATCCTGGTCTCTAAATTGGAAAGACATGGATTTGATGGCTGGACCACTCAATAGATAAGGAATAGCCTGGATGGTTGCACCCAACAACTCAGTGTTCAAGTGGAGATCAGGGGCGAGTGGCATTCCTCAGGGGTTGGTATTGGGATTGGTTCTCTTTAATATCTTTGTCAGCAACATGGACGGTGGGATTGGGTGCACCCTCAGCAAGTTTGCTGATGACACCAAGCTGTGTGGTG
>VZRW01003625.1:0-12893 GCA_013398125.1 Aegotheles bennettii | reverse complement strand
TTGATACATCACGGATTTTCTTTCTCGAGACCGGAGTCATAAATCATGAAAGGTTTTAATTTTAAGATGCAGTTTAATTTAAGATGCAGTTACCACTGGGAGACTAAAACCACAGAGCTATAATACATACAAAGATTAATATTTCAGTTTTCTACAAAAATGTGGAAAGCAGATTAATCTAATCAACTTTTTTGCTTCACAATGTCTTGCTTTGCTATCAAGTTAGCTTAGGTACATTTACTTTCAACAGTTCCCAGGCTTCAGTCTTGAAAGTACTGACATTCACCTGAAAAACTATGTTGCTGAGAGTAAATGTTAATTTCCTATGAAATGAAATGGACAAATATATTCGTAATAATGTAACTTAAGAAAACTGAGTTTTAAGTATATTTAAGTAACTAGAATCTGAGATATTGGGACTATCCCAGGGAAAATACAGTCCAGGGAGATAGAAAGAAGCTTTTGTAAAAAGATTTACTGAGAGTTTTGGTTATTACTAGCAGTCTTACTTGCAGACTGAACATTTGGTTTGCTTTGTTCTTCCAGGGAATGTTGTGGAACATCATATGTGTGAAGAAGAGGGGAGTTTGAACTGGTTAAGGCTGTTTTATCAGAGCTTCACCCAACAACTGCTTTGAAAAGCAATAGGATTTAACTCTTGCAGAAGAGTTTTCCATCTTCCATGTTGCCTTTTGATTCTGATTTGACTGGATGGTTTGCTTTCCTTAAAAGCCTTAGACTTACTGTGTATTTGACTCAGTCACTTAAGTCATCATTTTTACCACTGTGAGCATAGCATCTTTTTATTATTCATGAAACTAGGGATCCGACCATTGTCATCCTTGGCTGAGGCTGGTGTTATAATTGGATGTTGGCAAACGTGGGCTGTGTTATGCAGTGCTTTCTGACTGAGTTATGTCAGGATCTTCTTTGGGAGGGTGCTTTTGTATTTAACTAGGTGAGGAAATCAGAGAAACCTTGAAGCCTGTACTCCAACCCAGTAGACTAGAGTCTGAGAGTATCTTTTGGGTGTGTAGCAATTTGTAATTTTAATGTTTGAAATACTACTAGGACAGCTATAAAGTTTTTCCTTTCCACTTTTGTTCAACGCTTGACAAAAAGTTTATCCTTTTACAACATACACATCAATTTATTGTGTGTGTTGAAGGTGGAGGAGGATTAACAAGGACCTTGAACCTCAGAGAAATGTGGTCTTCCCTCATGTATAGCTTATTGCAGTGACTCTTCCTACCCCAAGACAATTCTTCATTGTCTCCTTGGACCTGAACCAGGAGTTGTTTAACCTTTCTTCATTCCTTACCCCATTTGCCTCACACCTCCTCCCTGATCCCACTTTTTGGTGTTGTACGTTGCTTGGAGAGGCCCTGTTGCTCTATGCATGCTGCCACCAGTCATGTAGCACCACCCAATCAATTATAAACCTTTCAATTGGTGCAAGTACATTAGGGCCAGGAAGGAGGATTTGTGGGATTTAGGTGCTAGGTCTAATTTCTCCCTCCTTTTGCTGTCTCCCATAACTTCTGTACTGCTGACAGGCCTTTCTGCTAGACTTCAATGGGAACTGTGTTTTAAGTATGAGCTTCACTGTGGTGGGTGCAGGCCTTTGCTCACCCTGTGCTATGGGATCGATCAGTGATGAGGGGAAAAGAAGCCCACGCTTACCTGAACAAACCTTGCAGACCAGCTGGTGATTCTCGGTGCTGTGGTCTGCTTCCTGTCTGAGTCAACCAGTGATTCAATAGAAAGGACTAGTCAGCAGAACAGAAAATGCAGAAACTGGCATGGTATTCAAGAATAATTGGGCATATATCCATATCCTTCCCAAAGGCCAGAAAGTGAGAGGTAGAAAGCTTACTTACCATGTTGGTAAAGAGAACTTACAGAAAGGAAAGACCAAGAAGAAAACGAGATAGAAAAGCTATGTGCTGTTCTTAAACCGTAATTGTATGTGGGTTGTTTAAAAGCATTAAGGAAATTGGAGAATTCAAGCTGGAATTGGCAAGGCAGGAGGCTATGAATTTGGCTGAGAAACCAGGGAGCTTTTTTATGAAAGGACATGAAAATTCAATGTGCTCATAAAAGAAGTAAACAATGGCAGGGATGGGCGGGAGAACCTACATGGAGGCTTTAAAAATTGTCATGTATCCGTCCTCTCAAGCTGGAGATGAGAGAAATGCCATTGAGCTGCTTGAATAAATTTTTCAGTTCACTTTGCTCTACTTGTCTTCAGAGCATGTTTAACATTTGTTTTAACAATCCAGACAAAACCGGTTTTTACTTAAGGGGACAGGTAGCAATCCAGCTTTGATCATGGCAGTTATCAGAGGATTATATCACCTTATAAAATAACAAACATAACTAGAAATATTTGGGGGCTATAAATTATACAAGCTGGTATGAGTGTGTTGGATACCTCTGAGGGAGAAAGAGAATACTTACTTCTGGCGACTATTTACTTCATAGCTACAATAATAGTTTCGTACTCAGATGTCGTGTTACATAAATACAGTAAAGGTTATTGTGATGCCTAAATATTTTGCAGTGTAATCATGTTTATATGTAAGTTTCCTAATGGATATGAGTTTTGCAACAGCATTTTTTAATCTACAAGGATCTCATTGGCACACACAAGAGAAAAAGCTGAGACTTTTCAGTAAAAAATGGACCACTGTGAATGTTCATACATTGAAAGAGGAAAAATTCATGTCAGGCTGCCCTTTGCTAAACAAAGGAACAATGTTTTGGTTTTTATTTATGTACAGCTCTTACTGCTGGAAATAAACTGTCTATGTCGGAAGAAACTGGAGGCTGGAGTGTGGAGCAGTGTAGTTCATGCTGCTCATTTGTTTCTGTAGGCTTTTCTGTTCTTGGTGCTTTCTGCTTAGCCGCTGCCTTATCTATAACTTTCTTATTCTCCAGAGTAAGCAGAACTGGCATATTAAATAAAGGTAGCTGAGTAAAATGCATTGCCTACATTGTGACAGGATTTACCAATATTTGTCAAATACAATAGCTAGTCAAATACCTTTGGAAAATGTATCATTTAATGGCTACCAGTGTCAAAGCAGTGTATTAATATGTTCAAGACATTTTTATCTTTAGTGCTCATTCAAAAGTAATTTATTTTTTTGAAATCTTTAAAATAAATATGTGATTTTGTGTGCCTAGACTTCTAATCCTTAAACTCCTACTGGGCTGTGACAGGAACTCATACTTCTGAAATACCCACAGGCTGAAGAGACTCTGGAACCCAAACTTCCTGCTTTTTGGAGGAGCAATTAACAAAGATTGCCTCTTTGTCCTGTTTAGTTATTTTAGTTGAGGTTTTTTGTTACTTTGTTGGGTTTTTTTGGAGAGTGGTACTGTGCAGCCACCTTCTCATCTGACATGAAGAGGATATGCCCTATATTGCCAGGTGTGAAATAGTGACACTAAACTCTGTTGCCCTTTCTCAGTAAAGCCATGTTTGGTGCTTGATAATATTATAATGTTAATTTTAAATTTACTCAGGTTATGCTTAGATATGAGACATGTTGAAAAGCTTGCTCAGGATGGCTGTGCTCCTCTCTGAGCATGGTTGGAAGCAAAAATTTATGTATCTAAGGATGCTGACCCTCCAAAGTGGCTAGATAGGATTTCTACATGTCTTGATAGAGTTTAGGTACCAAAGCGAATCTGAGCCACCGAGATCCATTTGTGGATTGGGTAAATCATATATACATCGTATTTTTAAAGGTATATTGTTGGTACACTGAGACTCTGATCAGACCTGCACCTTATTAGATGATCAAACAGCCATGTGGCAAAACCATGTCTCTTCTGCAGCAGGTTAGGTGATTTCTTATCTCACCTTCTGTACATCTCCAGTGTAGTTCTCTGTATAAGTATGGACTCTAGGCTGGAATCGAACTGTTCATTCCGAAGTGTATAAAATACAGACATTTCAATCAAAACAAAGCAAAATATTGGTGCAACATTAGGTTATGAGGATGGAAAACTTTCTTTACGTATTAAAAGAATAATCAGTAGATTTTTTCAATTATAAAAGTGTGTGTTTGAACCATTTTTCAGTCTTGAGTGCTACATGGGTTAGCTACAAGAACAATTGCCTCACAATTTCTGACTATCACAACTTGTAGTGTTTTGGTTCTGTTGAGGCAAGGTGACTCTGCAATTTGGGTTGGTTCACCAAACCCTCAGGGTTCCAAGGAGTTAGATAGGATTTGGTCCTGATTTAGTGACAGCTTGAACAACTGAAATGTTTATCTTCCAATCAACTCAAACCTATTCACTTTGGGCCATTCCTAATAAAAGTAACTTGTACATTGTTGCAATCCTGGAAAGAGCAACGTAATACTGTACCGGAGGCTTGCTGATAGCATTCCCATCTTTTGACCTGCTCAGTGTAAGCAAATATTTTCCCTTGAAATTTGTTCGGTTTTTCTTTACAGTACTAGAAATTACATAAATTATGCATATTTATTCCCAGAGAGGGAAGGCAAAGTGCATTATCAGAAAGGGGTTAAGCAAGTTCTTCTAACTTCAGGCTGCTCAGAGGGGTGTCCATATGAAGAGTCATCCTAAGCAGTCTCTGTAGTCAATGAAAAGAGGAAAAGGGGCTCCTCAGAGAGGGATTTATTCCACCAACAAAGAAAGTGATTGTGTTCCCAGGCGAGGCAGTCTCTTATATGCTTACAGTGAAGTGGAGAGAGAGGAAGGCCTTACGAACTGAAATATGAAAAATCAGATCATTACACTGTATTGACTATGTAAACTTCCAGAAACTGAAATGTTAGGAGGACATTGGTAAACTTTCCCTTTCATCAAACGTGAGCTATGCCCATGGCCTGTCAGTTGCACATGTCTGTGTTACATCAGCTGATGGACGCTGCGGGAAGAAGGATCACTTCATACATGCCTTGTTTATTTTGTGCTCTTTACTCCATGTGTTCCTGGACTACCCCCATCTTAGCTCATCAGCCAGCCATGGTTGGTCCTGTCCTCTGACTTGCAACGGTCATTCTTGTGTATGTATATATTTGAAGCTGATTTTATGTAGATATGAAAGTTGGGAGGAATTCTCAGATGACAAACTTTCAGGAGAAGTCTCAGAAGTTTCAGTCTTCAGATAATCAATGGACACTTTTGTCATAAACCTCACTAAAAGAAATATGTTTTTATACTAGGTAATATGGCAGTAAGCTGTTTTTATTGGTAGTCATAAAGATCAGCTTAATGGTGTCTTTGAATTAGGTACATTTTTTACTCTAATTAAACTTGGGGTAGTTGTGACATTGCAAGTCTGTAAATATGTAGTGAAAATATTTACTTTTGAAAAGATTAATCTTTAGTCCTATTACATGTACCTTGCATAATATGCGAAAAAAATCTAAGAAATACAACAGATGATACTTATTTTAACAAACACCATGATTTATTTCAGTTTGTTAGTCTTACATTTAGATCTTACTGTGTATTTCCAATGTTTGCCTCATGTTCAGCATTGTGAAATCTNCTGTTGCCCTTTCTCAGTAAAGCCGTGTTTGGTGATGACTGTGTATTTCCAGTGTTTGCCTCGTGTTCAGCATTGTGAAATCCGTTATGAACTGACATGCAGATTTAGGTGGAGTTTCTTCTAGACAGACTTTCTGCTCTGAGCTTCAGAAGGACCGGAGTAAAGCACCTTTGCACCCTGGCTGATGTCATTCAGGTGTTATGCAGGACTGAACTTTTAATTGACTCCGGATGGGATGTGGCGTCAGTACCATGCTCAAATCCTGTGGGCTACTCAGTCCTTTTGTTGCTTGTGGAGAATTGTTCTGTGTCAGTGTGCCCCATCTTTGACATGGCAAAGAAAAAGACAAAATGCCCAGCAGTTGTTACCTGTTTCCTAAGGCTCATGATAGCTCTCCCGTGAAGAGGATATGGCTTTTCTAAGCTAGGTCAGGTGATGAGAAGTTGTGAGGTCAGGGGGAGTTGTGGTGCAAGCCTGCAGCTGGGATGCATACGTCTTCCAGCAAGGCTCCTTGGACCACGTGTGCTAAAAGGCACCAAATTCTGGGCTTCTGCAGTGTGCTGCAGCCTCTTCTCAGCTCCAGATTCCCATGTGTGATGTACTTCTGACTGCTAGATCAGCAAAACGCCTGTGGCAATGCAGACTTTTGGTTCTGGAGAGAAGTGACAGTACTGCATGTGGGGTGCAAGAGTTCCCAGGCCTGCAGAGAGGGCAGGAGGGAAGGTGAAGCTGGGCCAAGGGGGTGGATATCACACATAAAGTGTGTCATTTGGCACACCTGCTGGGCAGAGCCATAGGACCTCCTGAGGAGATGCAGGAGACCTGTTATACAGATGTGTTGTCTTCATGTTTTGCATTCTCATTTTTTTACAAATTGAGTGAGATGGCTTTTGCAAACATCCAGAAAAATTAATGGAAACTTGAAAGGAAGGGCATAACTTCACAGTATTTTCCTTGATGGGATAGTGCCATGAAAATAACACAGGTGAAACACATAAGGGATCTGTATTAAATTATACGAACACTCTGTCCATACAGACTAGAATATAAAAGCAGATGTCTCTGAAAGAAATTGGGTATAAGCTCAGAGCAGGACAATTGTTCACTGTTCAGTCAGGCAGGGTTTATTTCAAAGGCATAATGCAGTTTTAGCAAAACATACCTTTATTTTCCAAAATATCTGTACTGAAAAATAGACCTTTGTTGTTTGCAAAGATATTCTGCAGAAAAGTGTATAAAATAGAAGGGAAAGAGGTGGTAGTGGCATTTAAATAGAGAAAGCCAGGGTTTGGCTAGCACTTCTGAGAATAAAGCGCTCATTGATTAGAAATTGGTGAAGGTCGCCGCCATCTAGTGATGAGATGTTGAAGATGTTGCTCAGAACTAAACAGTACCGAAACACCAAGTGTGTTTTCATCTGTGTCTGTATTCACTCAGCACACTAGGTGCACCTTGAACCAGTGTTTTTTTCTTTGTGTGTCTTGTGGCATAAAAGTTAACTGGGAACAGCAGAGACTATTGATACTCAGTGTATTTGTTCCCGTGGGCTGCTCTGGCATTACAATCCTAGTGCAGGGCACTGATGTAGCTGACAGTGTTTGAGTGCAGTTCTAAGTGAAAATGGCAATCCAGCAACTTAACTATGAATAAAACTCCAACTGTCAGGGCAGTGGAAGTTACTCACAAACACAAGATGGACAGTACATGTCCACTTTTAGGAACTGTCCCCTTGTGAAGCACTTGGCCAATGCCATTGTTTTAGTTTAAGAAATTTTAAAATATAGCTGAAGTGACCCACTTCTTGTTCCTGGCTTAGTAAATTGTTTGAGCACATGTCTCACTAGGGATGTAAATATTCCTCAAGTGTTTTAATCTAGGTTGAAAATTTCTGCAAAACTAGTCACTGTTGTCTGAACACAAGGACAGTACAGCATACAACCGGTTTGGGAAACTTGCATCAAGATTTGCATGTTTTAGAAACTCTGAGAACCTGGTCTGCACACACAAAGTCTACACCTGGCCAGTGTCTACAAAGGTAACTTTTGCATGTTTGCTGTTGGTTTTTAGTAGACATGGTTCCTTGGGTCTCATCTGTGTCTGTGTGATTTATTTCAAATGCCTTTACTGTTTAGAGAGCAAAGAGCATGACAGAGAAGGAAACACTGCAGCGAGTGAAGACGGGCTTTTGACTAACAGCTACTATGCTGGAGGTGTTATTCAGATAAGAGAGCCAAAGTATCTACTTTGTGTAGTAGTTCAGAGAAGCTTCCAATATTGTGAGGCTCACCCAGATGTGAAGCTGGAAGGAACTTTAAGGGTCAACAAGCCAAACCCAGAGATGCCTGTACGATTGAAACATTATGTCCATCTGAAGCATTAAATCCAGAAACCCAGCCCTGGCTTCACTATTTGTTCCTGCTAAACCTGCACCTCAGACATCCTCTGCAGAGAGCCACAGCTTTTCTCCCACCCCAAGCCACATCTGAGGTGACAAGCCGGTCTGACCGGTGCTCCCACAGCCAGTGACACCCATGGGTGAAGGCTGAGTAGCCCGAGAGAGGCAGAGGGGCTGTGCTGCTTTAGCTAGCAGTTGCTCAGAGGAGCTACAGTAAAAGGCAGCAGCACCTTTTCACCATGGACCTCCTGAGCCAAATGGCTGTACTTCTGCCACATAACCCAGCCTGCTGTGCACTTGTATCCTGGGTCCCAGTGTGTGGGTTGGATCCTGGAGAAGTCACTGACTCCTTAATAAATGCTTCACAGAGGAATATGTGGTGTTAGGGCCAGCTTTCTACTTCAAGATTTTGCATCCCAGGTTCTGCCCCAGTTCAGATGAAGAGGCTCACTGATAAGTGACTGTAGAGCAACTCCATTGACTGAGGTGAAGGTATTGCCCTAGCAAAATTATAGTTCACATGAAGGTTGTGATGCTTCCTCCAGTTTGCATACATGCTTTTGAATGCCCTTCAAGCTGCAGGCACTGGAAATGTCCTGCTGACAGAATTACAATAATTAAGCCTTCTGGCCCCAAACATGTATGTTACTTTTGCTAAGTCTCTGTTTTATGAAAGAGGAGCAGCTTGTGTCTCTGTAATTTGCTTCCTTTCCAAAGCTGATTGCCACCTAACCACCAAAATCTGGTGACCTTTCTGGGGAAGGAACATAATCAAAAGTGTCATCAAGATACTTAATCTGATTCATTATCTCAGCATGCATCCCTTCAACAGCAGGGTCATGAAGGAAGAGAGCATCATCATAACAATGACCTTGACCAATCTGCTAGACTTCTGATTTCCCCACATGAAATTGTGCCAGCAGCACACATTACAGCAATCAAACTCAATCTGTTTTGTACCACTAGTCTAAGTTTATTATAGCTGACTTGCAGTTCTAAAGGGCCTGTTGCCCAATCATCTAGTTTAACTATTACTCCAGGGACAAAGCTAAGTGGTACAAAGTCAAAATGGCTCGAGTATGATGCAGGGAATAAGTCTTTTGGAGCTGCTTTTATGGAAACAGACCCATTTTTGTTTTGTGCTGAAGGTCAGCTAAGGTAGTAGTCTACTCTTTGGGTGGATCAGTGATAGAAGGAGGCAATCCATCCAGCAAAAGGATTGATACTGCAGTCCTTACAAGAATAACCAAAATCTGATAAGCTGAACAACTATTGAACTGCAGCTAGGGAAATTGTTGAAGTCTGTGGGTTGATGAATCATGTGTGGATAACCAAAGTCAAAGGCCCTCAATTTCTAAATATCTATGGAAATGCATCAGGACATTTTAACTCTCTAGCCACTGTCTGACTGGTGGCATCTATACTCACAATGTCTCCTGGGTCTAGCACTACTCAGTATTTTCAATACTTATCAAAATGGTGCTGTAGTGTTTGTAGGCAGTATCAAGCTGGAAGGCGTGCTCAGAATACAGAAGGACAGGATGGAATTCAACCTTAATTTAATGAATTAGAAGAAAGGTCTGGGGCAAAAAAAGTAACTGTGAACAAGATGAACCTTGTTGACACCAAATACAGGATACCAGGGGAAGGCAGGCATAAAAAATGGTAAAAACCCAGATTTGGAAACAACGGACTAAGTAAGGATGAGAAGCAGAATAAAAAAGGACTAAAAGATAAAACTGATTCTGCTGGATTGTGGCATAGAGATCTAGTGGAAAGAGAAAGTGATGGGAATTATTTTTAAGCTGTGAAGTAATAAATTTGCTCTACTTGACACCAGGAAGGCTTCTGCTGCAATGCTTATTGTAGTACTAGGGAGGGATCACAGCTTCAGAAGTTCAGTGAAAAACCATGAGACTGCTAATGAGAGAATAAAGCTTTATGACTAAATATTGAAGAATTTAGAGTTATTTAATCTGCAACAAGCTGAAAGGTGGTCTAGCCTTCAAATAGATGGAAAAGTTGCAAAAATAGGAAATGCCATTTTCTACATGCTGTATGGGTACGACAAGAAACTGAATTTAAACTGCATCAAACTTGAAGTTAGACAAACCCCAATATTTTCTTATAGCAAATATAGGCATATACTAGTATGTATGATATTCCTAATATCCAAACTAAAATCTACTCTCTTGTAGTTTGAAACCATTACCCCCTCATCCTATCACTCCATGCCCTTGTAAAAAGTCCCTCTCCAGTTTTCCTGTAGCCCTTTCAGGTACTGGAAGGCTGCTATGAGGTCTCCCTGGAGCCTTCTCTTCTGGCTGAACAACGCCAACTCTTTCAGCCTGTCTTCATAGCAGAGGTGCTCCAGCCCCCTGATCATCTTCCGGGCCCTCTTCTGGACTCACTTCAACAGCTCCATGTCCTTCTTATGTTGAGGACTCCAGCAGTACTGGACATGGGGTCTCAAGAGAGCAGAGCAGAGGGGGAGAATCACCTCCCTCGACCTGCTGGTCACACTTCTTTTGATGCACCCCAGGATACTGTTGGCTTTCTGGGCTGCAAGTGCACACTGCTGGCTCATGTTGGGATTTTCAACAACCAATAACCCTAAGTCCATTTCTTCAGGGTTGTTCTCAATCCATTCTCCACCCAGCCTGTATTTGTGCTTGGGATTGTCCTGATCCAAGTACAGGACCTTGCCCTTGGCCTTGTTAACTTCATGTGGTTTGCGCAGGCCCACCTTTCCAGCCTGTCAAGGTCCCTCTGGATGGCATCCCTTCCCTCCAGTGTGTTGATTGCACCACACAGCTTGGTGTCATCAGGAAACTTGCTGAGTGTGCACCCAATCCCACTGTCCATATTAAACAGTGCCAGTCCCAATACCAACTGCTGAGGAATGCCACTTGTCACTGAACTCCACTTGGAGATTGAGCCATTGACCACAACTCATTGAGTGCAACCATCCGGCCAATTCCAGCAATAAAACAAAAAACAAAAAAAATTATTCCAGCAATAAAACATTAAGCCATTAATGTGGGTCTTGGATGTGCTGGGAGACATGAGGCTAAAGGCAGACTGACTACAGTCACCTCAGCAGTGCTTACATGCTTTGGTAATGTGCATCCTGGAGTGGCCAGTTACTGTCGTGATATGGACTTTCTGTATTTGAAAGGGCTTTTAAATTTTTCAAACGTTTTTCTTTTATATTTTATTGACTACATTTCTCTCTTGGAAAAATGAGTTATTAATGTTGGTCTGTTGAGATGACTGTATGCTAACACTTTGCTGACCCTGACTCTTTCCTCAGCTATTAAAATACATCTCAACTCCCTTTTTCTCAACTTTGTGTAATTGTAGATGATGAAAAAAATTCCAGACTGAAAATTTTCTGATGAAAACAGGGTCACAGTTTGGGGCTGCATTTTTCTCAATTTGTATCAGTTCTGTTAATAATAATATATAAAAAGCACTATTAAATATATTAATATATGCTTTTAATAAATATATAAAACATAACTATAGATCAGTAAAACAATGTTATTCACTCTTGCACTTTTCAAATAGCATAGTAGATATTTGAGCAGGTCTTATAACAACTGTATGAAGTAGGTAGAAATGCTGTAAACTGAGGTAGATAGAAATTAAGTTTGTGTTGACACTGGAAAAGACATTTTAAGGAGTGATTCTGTTACCAGTATTTTGAATGCATATATTGCTTTTCCAATGCAGCAGAGAAGAAAATACATAGGTGAATTAATAATAAAATAGTTGATATGACTTTTAAGCAAGGCAATGACTCACCAGAAGCCTTAGCTGTTCTATAGAGAGGATAGGTGCATCTGTAATCTCAAGAATTGTGTACATTTGTACATATTGTGTACATCTCCTATAGGGCCAAGCCTGCATATCCTTTGGGCTCCATCTCTCTGTGACACAACTATCTTTTTGGGTTTTTTTTCTTTCAGTTCAGATAATGAGAGTTATATGTTGCTGCTCACTGGAGTGACGTTTGATGGGGACCTGGGCAACCTGGTATCCACAGGTGGGGGACTGATGGGGGTGTTTGGCTTTAGGGGCCCTGGGATAGAGTTGAGGACCTGATTAAGGTTGAGAGATACCAGCCTGGTCCCACAGTGCCTCCTGGGAGTTGTTTCTTGGAGGAACAACCTCCAGAGCTGTGACAGGGTTTTGCCTCAAAAGAAATGAGTTGGTGTTTCCTTTTCCTGAGGAAAGCCCAGGACCAAACTACCTTTTGTGGGCAACCAGTGGACCAGGACAGAAGTGGGGAGAGAGGTTATTTGGCAGTGTAATGTACCAAAAGCAACTTATCCACAGCCACTGGGGGAAACAGTAATAGTTTTGTGATATCCAGATGGGTGGAAAATGGAAGAACTGATCTTACAATGTTGGTTTTAATGTTTAGTCACAACTTTTTATTTGTTCAGCTCTCCTCAGTACTGAGTATTTTGCCAGAGAAATCACCATACTGAACTTGGTTGCTTGTTACTGTTTGTCCAGTTCTGATGAGTTTTGAAGACTCTTTTGCTAGTATTAAATTATCAGTGGAGAAGTGGGTACGTGTGTTTCATTTGAACTGAACCACACCTGAAACTGTTTATTTTTTTGCTCAAGAAATACTCTAACAAATCAGTTAACTTGCCTAGGCTTTTTTTCATAGCACCCTTTAATTGTTGTCGGCATTTGACAAGTTGCAGTACTGAACTCCAGCTATGTGCAAGTGCTATTTTTTTAATCAAGTTCTATGTAAACACTGCATCATTAAAATAATATAATAAAAATTTAATATAATGAACAAGTAATTATTATAATTAATAGATTAGTTACTGTTTATAATAATTAAAGGTTTTTTTTATTTGGAGGGCTATGACAGGAGGCTCAGCCA
Source organism: Aegotheles bennettii (assembly GCA_013398125.1). NCBI lineage: Eukaryota > Metazoa > Chordata > Aves > Caprimulgiformes > Aegothelidae > Aegotheles > Aegotheles bennettii. Next base: position 53 of record VZRW01003625.1, on the reverse strand, counting down.
TTCACACACAGTCGTCTATCCTAATGTCCTTCTGGCTTTAGAATCATAGAATC
>VZRW01003623.1:0-14908 GCA_013398125.1 Aegotheles bennettii | reverse complement strand
AGGTGTTCCAGACCTCTGATCATTTTTGTGGCCTTTCTCTGGACTCATTCCAACACGTCCATGTCCTTTCTGTGCTGAGTGCTCCAGAGCTGGACACACTACTCCAGGAAGGGTCTTGCCAGAGTTGAGGGGGAGAATCACCTCCCTTGACCTGCTGGTCACAGTTATTTTGATGCAGCCCAAGATACACTTGGCCTTCTGGGCTGCGAGGGCACATTGTTGACTCATGTCAGCCTTTCATCTATCAGTACCCCCAAGTCCTTCTCAGCAGGGCTGCTTTCAGTCCCTTGATCCCCCAGCTCGTATTGGTACCAAGAGTTGTCCCGACCTGAGTACAGGACCTTGTACTTCTCCTTGTTGAACCATAACATATGGCCTGAGTTTTTTTCTCATTATGGCATAATTAACAAAGAGCCACTGTGATCCATGTGGTGAAAGTGCTAAGAATTAACAGCTACAGCTGAAGAAGATTTAAAACTGGCTTTCAACATAGCAATTAACCTACAACACTCAGTGTATCAAGTTATTCAGATACCGCTGAATGTTCAGTGAGAATTTTCAGAATTAGTAGGAAACTTGGTAAGTTTTGCAGAATCTTAATGTTCAAAATGTACTAATTCACTTCAGAAAAACACATTTTTAGAACAGCAATCTCCAAACCAGCTGACTACATATGCTATTAAATTTTAGTAAATATGATAACGAACTCTTTGCTGTATCAGCATTTATTTTAAAATATAAGGTACATAATAAGGTACACCACTGTCCACACTGGATCTTTAATTTTCTCACTTATATCCCTTGACACTCATAAAGACTCCAAAGGCAAAAATGTATTCTGGAAAATCTGCTTTGATCATATATTTTCCAACATGCCTCTATCAATGTCTACCTTTTTATGTCTTTTTAACTTATTGCAAAATGTTTCTGTAAGGTAAATTTCATCCAGGAAATGATACTACTTATGAAAAGAATCAAGTCTGGAAAATCTATTTGTGTTCCTTTTGATTTAAATCATTATTATTGAGAAATCGTTTGGTGTCATTCTTTTTCAACTAAAACCAGAATAGTACTCCAAGTGTGAGTATGAATAAGGAATGGTGGGTGGTTGGAATTTTAATTCGTGTTTTTACAGCTTCATTTGAAAAGGTTTAGTGTAATTAGAAGAAATCTGAGAGGCCTCCTGTATCCCTGATACGTGGCCATGACAATAGGGGGCAACATCAGATAGGTTACGTGAATGATACTCCATGTTAGCAAATAAATGCTTTCAGTACCTATAATTAAAAAAAAATCATGCTTCCCCTACTCTCTCTGTATTCAGTCACTTGCAATAGTGCAGCACGATGATCACAGGACACATGGCAGCAGTTTTACTGGGGCTGTGCAAGCTTATGAGTTACAAGGCAACCATCACTGATCACTCTCAAGACTTACAATTTCAAGCTCATGAAATAACAAGTTTCTCTTTCATCTTAATGACATTAATGCCTAATTTAGGATTAACAGCCATGAAGTTTAGAATGAGATACTAATTTTAGTTTTTATTTATTTGGGGTTTGTCTGCCTTTTAACATTCCCTTAAAAACAGTGAAGCCAGTAAAGGTAACCTCCTCCAATCCATCTGTTTCCTACTGAGAGAAGTACACCAGTTCCCAGCTGACTGGCTGACCATGTGGTTCAGGCTGAAAGCAATGACTAACATGACTACTCTTTTATGTTTATAGTAAATTTGCAGGCTTATTTCTGGTTCTTTTAATGATTTAAATTACAGAAATAGATGCTGCTTCTTCAGAACATTCCAGTACTTTTCACAGTGAAGTAAAGTGATCCTCACACAGTGAACTTTAAGCTGTTACAATCCAATGACTTATGCCAGGATGTGAATGTTATTGTGTATGTGAATAGATAGGCAGTGAACAGACTTCCATTTGTTTGGTTCAGTACTTAACAAAGCCACAGAACATGAATTTAAATGAAATAGTATTAAACACTGTTGACTTGTATAATATGAGATAGACTGAGATAAATATGAAATAAACTGTAAATCTTTTTATATATATAATTTATCTGTATGGGGGCTGGCACATAAAATTGTTTAATTTTTCTCCTTCATTGATTGAGAAGATTGCCATGTTGTACAAAATGTTTATATAAATAAAACACAAGTTGAATGCTAAAGCATTTAAAAAGGTCAGGTATTTTAAAAATTATTTTTTCTTCCAGCATGAGAACTACAAAAGCAGTCACTGCAGTCCTGATCTCACAGCTCCTTTGATCTCTGAGAAAACAAAACAGATGAATTTACATTAAGTATGCCAAAAGCAAAAATGTTCCAGTTTATTTATAAATTAAAAGGTAACCATTTAGACGAATTATGTTCCTCTCAATTTGAAGCACATTGAAAAAAAAGACCTTTCTTCATGAATTTGCAATGCTTAAAAAAATCAAGATTTCTCAATCTGGATACTGATATCAACATTCTTTTCTTCTTGTTATTTCTTCTTTCTTTGATAGTAATTTGAATGAAAATTAGGTAGCTCTATAATATTGCATTACTGTGTGATAATTTTTAAAATTACTGAGGTGAGTCCAGGAAATAAGTCTATGATCTGTGAAGTTATGAAAAATTCTACAAGTTTACACTGTAGATGACCAAGAAATATGTAAACAGCCTGCTAAGTTGTTGAAAGTTTCAGAACCTGGATGTGAACCATGAATCACTCCCAGTCCCATAACTCCTCCTCCCACCTCCTGAAAACCCGACAAGAAAATTAAAATAATACACAATAAAAACATATAAACAAACAAACAATAATAATAATAATAAAACAGAATTGGTGATTTTTAATAGTTTAAGCTGTAATGTGGGCTAAACAATTTTTTCAGTAATACTAATGAAACTCCCTATCAAGGTTTCCCCAATCAAGTTAGAGACGGTTTAAAAGTCTTTGTAAGGTATAAATACTTCTCTGCAACATATATATAAAGGCAATAGAAATAGTTTAGGCTTTCACTAAAAGTACTGATGGTATTGATAATGTAGTCTCAATTATTTCTAAGATTTGAATTTTTGGACTTCTAAAATGTGCATATATTTTTTTTTACCTCTGCCTTAGTATATTTATCCTAGATCAAGTTTACTTAACCCATATATCAGTCCTTTCTGTTTGCTGCATGATCATTGTTAAAGAGAGGCATTCCACTTCAGTTAATTCTAGAGTGACAGCTGAAGAGTGTGAAAGTTCTGCATAGGATTTTCTTCTATATCTGAAAAAAGTAGTTTTTAAAAAACCAAACCAAAACAAAACAACAAAAAACCCCAAAACAAAACAAAAAACCCAACCCAAAACCAAAACCCAATGAAGGAGAAAACCTCCAGCATACCTAAGGTAGTAAACGGTCTCTTCTTTTCTTACTCTGACCCAGTGTTGGTCTTTGGTAGCATGGTGAACAATTCTGAAAATCTCAACATTTCTGATTTTTTAAAAGATAGTAAGTCTTCACCTCAAATACAGTAAAATTAATTTGATGTTACTACATGGACTAAATTAGTATCACTGGATTATTTTAGTGGTGATTCCTTCTCACTAGAATCAAGTGACAGGGAATAAGTGATACTATTCCAGGAAAACATAATTCCTTGAAAATTCCAGTTGATGAATATACAAAGGCAAATCAACAAGCTTGTGCAATAAACCTCATAGCCAGTGCTCGTGATGTTAAGGAGGACAAACCAGCAAAAAGGACATGCCAGGACATGACCTTGTGCTAAATAATGAACTATACGTTATTTCAGTTGGAAAATGCAGTAGATCAGTTACCAACAATTTATGTGGCAGTTGGAATTCCTCTATGTGTAGTGAGAGACAATTGACACTCTCTAAATCTCTCTTTTTGAAAAGAAACTGATTGTATTATTCATCTTCTGACAGAGAACAAAATAAAGAAAGGAAGGAGGGGAAAAAATCCCAATCATAAAGCTTTTAGTAGAGAGAATCAAGCCTATGTAACATTCAGAATAAGTATTCAGTTTCCAACTAATCCAGTTTCACAGTAACTGTCTTCAGAGATGCATACACAGAAAAGAGCTTTGTGCTCTCACAGATTCCTATTCACCATTTTGCTCTCCAACTACAGCCAGGACATTCTGTCCCTCCTACCTGAATATCAGAAGACAGCCTCCAGGGTTTTATTCTCTGAAACCAAAGAGTTATGTAGAGTGCCAAGTATTTTAACTGATCAAATGGTTCTCATTACACTTATATATGTCAACATCACAAGTGTCATGTGTTACGCCATACTGTTAGGAGAAAGTCTTGAGTATTTATGCTGAAAAGAAACATCACACTATATTTTAGGACATCTATATTACAGTGTACATTAAAAAAGCCTAGGTATAAGTCATTTTTGTTCCTTTGATTGTTAACCCATCCATTTTAAAAAGTAAATCAAAAAGGACTGTAGTCTTATACCAGTACCCACAAAAGCTTCATTATTGGTGGACTAGTAATTTGACAATGAAAATCTACATGTTTACAAACTTAAAACAGCTGTAAGAGAGGTTTGATACAGATTTTAACTAATTTAATTCCTCTTACTTATGCTTTAAAGACTTTTTGTTTCACACTTTTCCTTAATAATAATGTAATAACAATGTAACTTAATTTACAGAGAGTGGTGGCACTGAAGATAAGGGTCTGTTATGTTACCTGCTTTACTACTCTAACACAGCTGAGGGATGTTTCACTGACTATGTGTCAAGACGGAGGGAAGGACAGCACACCACGACTAATGTAATCAGGGTGAAGTTGCTTTATTCTGGCACAACTGCCACCTTATATACAGTGCCTGAGGTTGTATTCGACATTTGATTGGTTCTAGAGCATCAGCAACATTCTTCCTATTGGCCAGGGTGTCAGAATATGTTACAAACAGTCTAATTCGTGACATTTTGTATCTTTCTGCAACTTAAGCCTAAGCCCTACTTTCTCAAAGGGCAGCACCAACAACATGGCTGTCGGTCGTCTTTGTGACTCAGCATAAGGGCTTCAGTGCTTGGGTTGCTCACAGGATGACCCTCCATTTTCAGCCATCCATCAGCTATGTACAGTGCTGGTAATATGTCAGTCACCTGTGTAGTTAAAAAAATATTCAAAGTCTCAGATTTTTTGTCAAATCTTTCAACTCTTTCAAAACAATTGTACTATTGGCATAAGCAGAAAAAATATGTAGTGATGCTAGGAACGTGATCACCTCCTCCAGTTACTCTGGCCCAGGACTCTTTTGCCTGGCTGCTGGAGCCCAGTTCAGTGCTCTGCAGACCCAGGGTCTCTGTTCAGGGTGAGGAATGCAACTGCTGCTTTCCCCTTTGTGGATTCAACCAATAAAGAAGATGAGCATGTATTCTGGAGACACACAGATAGGCAGACACACACATACAGGTACATAGATTCACACAGAAGACAGTAAGACACACAGATACATACAGGACATTGACACAGCTGGTCACATAGACTGCCACAGATAAGGCACTGCCCTCAACAGCAGCCTTATATAGGAGTCACCTAAAATTGAATTACAGACAGCCAAGTCCCTACCTCCCGTTAGGCTGGCAGGGACAGAAGGTCACTAGACCCTGCACACACATGACACGTTCACAAGCACATGCACATTAACAGATCCGTTGAGTACTAGCTCAGCTCCTCTGCCTGCCCCATAATCCTCCCCAGACACTGACCTCTTACCCAACACACAGGCCCCCAGCTTGACAGATGGTCTAGCTTGGTGCTCACTACCAAACCTGCAGCACTTACACCCTTGTCCCACAGGTTCCCCACATTTGCAAGTACCCCTGGATGTACCAACATGGACCTTTCACATACAATGTGGCCCAGACCCGCGGACCCCTATACCTGTGTCTCATCCAGATTGAGGTTTGCTGGAGAGTATGCACACACACACCTGGCACATTTGGTTTGGGGAAGATGCAGATGGTTGGCTCCCAGTCAGCAGCTGGCATCAGGCACATGGGCTGTGACCCATGGTACTGCTTCAGCACCTGGAGCTGAGTCCCTTGTTCATATCACTCACACTAGTCCCCCCAGTATCTGTTTTTTTGGGACATACATTGTTTCCATCTGGGTGGCTGAAGCTTAAAGACTGTCCATTCATTCCAGTTGCTGACAGCATAGGCCAGGGACGCCTTCATCCCTGGTCTGACTCCAGTACTTGACTCCATACACATTTTACTCATACGCTTACTCAGCCCTGGAACTATGACCAGCAAATCAAGGGAGGTGATTCTACCCCTCTAATTTGCTCTGGTAGGATCCTTCCTGGAGTACTACATCCGGCTCTGGAGCCCACAGCACAGAATGGACATGGGGTGTCCCTGCCCATGACGGGGGAGTTGGACTAGATGACCTTTAAGGTCCCCTCAAACTCAAGTGGTTCTATGATTCTGTGATTCTGTTATAATGTAGCTCTGACAACTGGCTAAGCTACTCCCATGAACTCTGTGGCACAGGTATTCTCTAAGGAATATAGTATCCTTTCTTTTCTGTGTTGGTGTTTGAAATCTTACTCTTGAATCCGATGAGGGATCTTAAATACACTAATTCTTCATTGTACAATTTTGGTTTAATAACATGCAGTATATAACAGCCTTACAGTAAGTAGAGGAGTTTGATCATGCATTTGAAAACTGAAATGGCTAGATAAATGAAGCAACTTTATATTCTGATAATCTATACTTTTGAATTTATCATTTTGACAGCAAATGAGATATGGTCAGTGTTAAGATTTCTAAACTAACAGGACAGATCTCTAATGCATGAGTTAAAAGTGAAGCAGGTAACAGTTATATGTTAGCAGTGACAGGTGTTTTTCTGTCTCTGCCCTCACACCTCATATCCCCATAATTTTTTTACACATTTTTTTGACTTACACTCCTGTACTGTGCATACCAGGGTCTCCTATTCCTCTTGCAATCAGACTTTTACACTCACAGCAGAATATGATCCTTTTCCTTGCAGCCTTTGCTCCAACATCACCATTGTTAAGAACACAGAGGGACCAGTCTTCCCTGCATGTTGCACATTAGGAAATTCAGCTTCATGGATAAAGAAGAAACTCTTTCCCCAGAGATCAGTAGTTGGAGTATTTCACTTGACAGAAACCAATAGCTGGGTAAAAATAAATCATATGTCCCTGAAACCTACTGCAGACAACAATGTTTCTGAGAAAAAAAAATGGGGAATGTTTTGGTATTAAGTCATTTGTTTTTACTGATATGTTCTCAGAAGTAGCTGACACAGTTTAGGAAAAAATTTCAAAATTCCAGTATAAGGCAGGGAGTCAGTATGAAATACTGACATCTTAAAGATTGATTATTTATTTATTTATTTATTTATTCATTCATTTATTACATCTGCCAAGTTATTAGCAGCTGGATAAAGGAAGCTTGTAATGGCCAGGATCAGGAAAGTCTGACATCATGCTCTTTTCGTAGATCTAAGAGTTACTGCACCACAATTTAAAAACAAAACAAAACAACTATTAACTATAAACTGCCATAACAGAATATTTTTCCCCTCAACATATAGGATTTTACAAACAAAGTTACAGTCATTCAAGTCATAAAATGAGCTATATTAGATTCTGATCTGCTGTCATACAAAGGGTCACATATTTAATTGCATTATGAAGTAAAAAAACCCCAATTTCATGCAACTATAAGTAATACAATTCCATTTGTTAAATGTGATTCACATCATCTGCTTGTGTGACTGCTCCCCATCTTGAAAGGTTTTGAAATGCTGTACTTCAAAACATGATATTCACATGTATTGTAAAGTTACTTAGATGAAATTTAGATATATTATTGATGAATTTTCTGTCTTCCTTGATAGTCTGTAGTAATTAATTAATGGAAACTGGCAAAGTAAGTAGTAATTTAATATGGTATGAGAAATTTTGACATTTGCAAAAAGACTCACCTTTGAACTAGAATTAAAACTAGATTTTCTTGAAATTTTTCTCTTAAGTTGCTCATAACAAAACTAGGTAGCTGGTTGATCCACAGGGTGTTTCAAAAAGATGGACCCAATTTCAAAACAGGTCCATCTTTTCAAAACACTCTGTATTATTTTAGAATTCTCGAACCCTCTTTCATTGACAACATTGTGACCTGCTCCAGCAATGAGAGCATTTGACTTTTCAAGTGGAAGCAGAGTGCTCTGGTGAAAAAATTTTCTGTTTTCATTTGATCTGACCTGGAAAAAATGTGAATTTGCTACCCAGGACTAGTGCATTCTTTCTAAACTTATGTTAATAAGAGTTTATTATACACCACCCATATTCTACAGCTTCCTTTGTGTCTATGTGTGTTTCTGTATATGCCTTACTGACTTGGGCATGACAGTTGAATATTTGCTCTTTGAAAATAAGGAAAAAATGTTGTTTTGTCTCACGAATCACATTTGATAGTGTACAAGATCAATTGTAATATCGAAAAATTTCTTAAACAGCTTAATGTTGTAGTTCCTTAGGACACACACAGAAAGGCCCACATGTTGAACATTTCTTGATGTATAATTTGTACGGGATGCTTTATTATCAATGTATGACTGAAGGCAGTTATCAACATGTCTCAGAATAAGAAATTTTTGGATATCAATGTTGTTTTTTAACTTTTTATTATCTGAAATGAAGAAAGTGTAAAACTAGATCACTTACTTTGCTCGTGTGCTTCCTAGCAATTGTTTCAATCTTCAATATCTTCACATTTATTTATATGACTTTTTTGAAATATATTTTTGCAAAATCTATGGGGTCACACCTGTATCTTATCTGTTATCTTCCTGGCTATATAATAATCATAGAAATATTTTCTCCTAGTAATCAGTGGTAAATAATTTATGAGTAAAATGATATATTAGATGTTGTGATTAAAAATGCAGGACTGTTTGCTTTGTAATCATTTGCTTATAATATGTTAGAGCCTTGTTGCAAAATCAAAAGTTAGGTTCTACTGTTTCACATACATACCATAGCAGTCTAGACACAATGTTATGAAAAGATGTGGGAGCAGGAGTGAGTGTATAAAGATGTGGTTTGTCAGAGGTTTACCTGAAAGACATTAAACAGAAACTAAAACATGAAAGTAGAGCTACAGATTAGGTCCTCTGAACAAAGCAGTAGCCATGATACCAACACTACGCCCTTTCCTAAATTTATTGCTGATAAATTAAAAAAGAAACAAAAAAACAACCCTACACCTTGTCCTAATTTAATTTTATGTCAGATGAAATAATCTTTCTTTGGCTCTTGACAAGTGATTTTCTTTTCTGTTATTCCTTTATTTTAGTAAGTTCTGCTAACAGTACATACTAATTTACAGGTGTGGGCAGAGAGGAAAACAGGAAAAGACTTCTTCATAGTCTTTTGAATGACCATAACTTCCTCTAAGGAGGAATTCAAGGTTGTATGTTCCTTGTGTATAAAGATACTTATTTAATCTATTGTTTTGTACTGTATTATTATTATTATTATTATTATTTGCTTTTGAATGACATATGAATCTTTAAAATTGTCTGCCTGTATAAACTTAATCTGAGTGCTTTCCACTTCCTCAACAGCTATGAAGTCTGAACATTTTAAGTTTTCTAGTTTTCTGATTTGAAGCTTTCCTCTATAAGCATGTATTAATTATTGTTATTACTGCTGTTTAGAATCATAGAACCATAGAATTATTTATATTGGAAATGACCCTTAAGATCACTGAGTTGAACCATCAATTTAATGCTATCAAGTTCACCAACCACGTCCCTAAGCAAGTCTACATGTCTTTTAAATACTTCCCAGGATGGTGGCTCAATCACTCAACCCTGGGCAGCTTTTTCCAGTGTCTTCACCCTCTCAGTGAAGAAATTTTTCTTCTCAATTAAGATTTTTTTCTAAACCTCCCCTGGCACAACTTCAGGCCATTTCCTTTTGTCCTATCACTTGCTATTTGAGAAAAGAGACCAACACCCTACTCACTACAACCTTCTTTCAGATAGCTGTAGAGAGCAATAAGGTCTTCCCTCAGCCTCCATTTCTACAGATTAAATGACATCTGTTCCCTCAGATGTGCCTCAAGGGTCTTGTTCTCCAAACACTTCACCATCTTCGTGCTCTTTGGACATGTTCCAGCACCTAATGTCTTTCTAGTAGTGAGACGCCAAAAACTGAGCACAGTACTTGAGGTGCAGCCTCATCAGTGCTGAGTACAGGGGGACAATCACTTCCCTAGTCATAGAATCATAGAATCATAGAATCATAGAATCATAGAATTATAGAATCATAGAATCATTGAATCATTGAATCATTGAACCATAGAATCATTGTGGTTGGAAGAGACCTTCAAGGCCATCCCGTTCAACCACCTACCTACGTCACCACTGAACCATATCACACAACGCCACATCCAGACACATCTTGAACACCTCCAGGGATGGTGACTCTACCACCTCCCTGGGCAAGATATTCCAATATCTAATCACTCTTACAGTGAAAAAAATTTCCTAATATCCAATCTGAACCTCCCCTGGTGCAATTTAAATCCATTTCCTCTTGTCCTTTCACTACAGGCACGGCAGAAGAGACCCACCCTCACCTCACTACAACTTCTTTTTAGGTAATTATAGAGAGCAATGAGGTCCCCCCTGAGCCACCTCTTCTCCAGACTGAACAACCCCAGCTACCTCAGTCATTCCCCACAAGACATATTTTCTAGTCCCTTCACCAGCTTTGTTGCCCTTCTCTGGACAGCTGCAGCACCTCAATGTCTTTTTTGAAGTGAGGCACCCAAAGATCAACACAGTACTCAATAGTCCTGTTGGCCACCCTAATTCTGATGCAAACCAGGATTCTGTTTGTCTTCTTGACCACTTGGGCACGCTGCTGACTCATATTCAGCCAGATGTTGACCATCATCCCCAGGTCCTTTTCTGTCAGGCAGCTTTGCAGCCTATTTTACCCAAGACTGTAGCATTGCATGGCATTGCTGTGACCCAGGTGCAGGATCCAGCACTAAGCCTTGTTGAACCTCATAATATCAGCCTCGGTTCATCAATTCAGCCTGTCCAGATCCCTCTGTAGAGCCTTCCTACTCTCAAGCAGATAAACATTCCCACCCAACTTGATGACATCTGCAAATTACTGAGGGTACGCTCAATCCCCTCATCCAGATCACTGATAAAGATGTTAAAGATGACTGGGCCCAGTACTTAGCCCTGGGAAACACTGCTTGTGACTGGCTGCCAATGGGATTTAACTCCATTCATCACAACTCTTTGGGACCAGACATCTAGCCAGTTTTACCCAGAAAAGAGTACCTCTGTCCAAGCTATGGTCAACCAGTTTCTCCAAGAGAATGGTGGGAAATGGTATCAAAGACTTTACTAGAGTCCAGGTAACAACATCCACAGTCTTTCCCTCATCCACTAAGCATGTCATTTTGTCATAGAAGAAGATCAGGTTAGTCCATCAGGACCTGCTTTTCATAAACCTGTGCTGAGTGGGCCTGATCACCTGCTTGTCCTGAATGTGCTGCGTGGTAGTGCTTCAGATGACCTGCTCCACATAGCCTTCCCTGGTACTGATGTCAGATTACCACAGAACCATTAAAAGATAAATGATATATATCTGCTATAAAAACTATGTAGTCAAAGACACAAATTCTAGAAAGTCGTACACATATGAAAACCTACCATTAATGTGATTAAGTTCATTAACTTGAATTATGTTACTCATATTTAAAGAAATGTAAACTGGAGGAGAAATATCTCCCTATGACACACTAGACAGTGTTCAGTTAAATGAATTGATGTTAAATTTATGTGTTATTTAATTAAATAAGCAAAAGTATAGAATATTATAGATTTAAACTTGTCCAGGTCTATTTCAGATGAATTCTCAAAAATGTTTTATAGAGATTTCAACTCAGGCAGATCACCATAACCCCTTACATAGATTTCAAAAGTTGAGGAACCATTGCCCTTCTTATATTTCCTAATTTACACCTTTAGAAAAAATGTTTAATCTACATTTGTGTTCTGAAAAAACAAGGGGACCATGTAATTTGATTCTCTTAAAATAATCTGACTTTATGATTCATTTAAAATAAGACTGAGAAATTACATAGGTTGAAAATTACCCAGCCCCAGCAGAGTTACATGCATATATGATTAAAAGAAAAAATCTGTTACAAGTGGAAATTAGAATCAAAATATTTATTTTGGATTTGAAATCAAATTCTAAGCTCTATAATATTTTGAGAGGGTTTAATTCTTTATTTGACGACTCCTTATCTCTCCTGACCAGAAGATTTATTTTAGGGTTGGTTTGCTGGATATCAAGTTATTGATGAACTAAGCAAGAAAAAAAGTACTGGAAAGGTCAGGATCATTAACTGACCCCTTTGATTTGGGGAAGAGTGGCTTGAGAGCTGCTCGGCAGAAAGAGACTTAGGGGTGCTGGTTGACAGCCAGATAGATATGAGCCAGCAGTGTGCCCAGGTGACAAAGAAGGCCAATGACATCTTAGCTTATATCAAGAATAGTGTGGTCAGCAGGAATAGGGAAGTCATAATTCCACTGTACTCAGCATTGGTGAGGCCGCAGCTCGAGTACTGTGTTCAACTTTGCATCCCTCACTTCAAAAAGGACATTGAAGTGCTTGAACGTGTCATGAGAAGGGCAACAAGGCTTCTTAAGGGTTTGGAAAATGTATCTTATGAGGAATGACTGAAGGACCTGGGTTTATTTAGTCTGGCGAAGAGGAGGTATAGGGGAGACTTCACTGCTCTCTACAACTACTTGAAAGGGGTTTATTATGAGTTGGTGACTGGTCTCTTCTGTCAAGACTACAGTGAGAGGACAAGAGGAAATATACTAAAGTTACAACAGGGGAGATTCAGATTGGACTTTAGAAATATTTTTCACCCTTAGGGTGATTAGACATTGGAACAAGTTGCCTAGGGAGGTGGTGGATTCACTGTCTCTGGTGGTATTTAATAAGCACCTGGATGACGCACGGAGTGATATGGTTTAGTGTTTTAGGGGTTATTATGGTGGTGCTGGGTAGACGGTTGGAATGGATGATCTTACAGGCCTCTTCCAGCCATAACAATTCTGTGATTCTGTGTGATACTATGATTTCAATGGGATTTTGCCCTAAAATTTCGTGTAGGCAGACCTTCACTGCCAAGTGGACACAAAAATGTTAGCTCAGGAACATACACACCAAATTTGAAAATACTAGACAGTTTTCTCAGCTAAAACAAATGGCTGTTTACTACTTTATGGAGCTTAGCTAATAGTGATAGGTGCATAATGCAGAACAGGAACAATTTTAAACATAAAATATTTATACAAAACTATTTCAATGAGACCTTCTGCTACTGTTACATATGTTTTCACATGGTCCGGTGAGATTCCTTATTTCTTTCCAATAGTTTATGCTCTTTTGTATTTTTAAAGGATGTTCTGGTTATTATGTACTTTATAGGCATTACAATTAATTTTCCCTTCCACCTTACTGTATATGCAGGTATACATAGATATGTATATATATTACAACTTGTTTACTTGCCAGTTTATTATATAGCTGATACTAGAAGAACCAGAAGCATTTTTTTTCCTAGAAAGATTTTTTTTCCTTTATATAGCAATGTCTTTGAAAGCCACTCCAAAGATTAGAGAACTTTTCAAGAAATAGTTCTCAACTGTTTCAGGAATGGGATTAGGCAAGTCCTGGAAACTTTTAGGCAGTGGAGAGATTAGAATTCCTCTATAGTAAATATGAGAAGAAATTAAAACATCTCTTATTTCACATTCTATCACAAGGCTCATTACTTACACAAGTATGTTCTGATGTTGCATTCCCACAATTTTTTAAATACCCATTATCGGGGAAGTTGGTTTATAATATAAGTCTTCAAAATCTGACTGTCAGCAAAGTGACATAATGTATTAGTCTTTCTCTTGAGCACAAAGGGCTGTTTCATTTTTGAGTGAATCCTATTAGTGTAGGAAATTCATCTATTCCTCTCCCTATTAGTGTGGGAAATTTATCCATTCCTCTCTCTCGCAAATTCACCTTGCCACAACTTGGAGTCCCCAGGAAAAGTTGGAGTCATTTGGAGCTGTTGTTATTATGTGGGAATGTGTTCCTTATAGGAGTAATTCTTAGGTGTTATGTTATTATCCAGCAACTGCGTGGACAAATTGATGACTTAAAAGCCATTATTCGGCAGCTATGTGGGGAAATTGATAATTTAGAAGCTGTTGCTCGGCAACTGTGTGGGGAAATTGATAATTTAAAATCTGTTGTCTGGCAGCTATGTACAAGAGTTGATGAAATGGATGATTTCAAAGCTGTTGTCTGGCAGCTATGTACGAGACTTAAAAATTTGCAGGCTGCAGTGATTTCAGCTGTTCCGGTTGCCTCGAGGCAGGAGATCGTTTCCCTGGCCGGTCCCGAGGTATCAGAGGAGGCTGCGGCAGCTAGAGATAATGTCCGTGCCCCCACTGGCTCTGAGCCTGCTCTAGTTGCTTCAATTACAACTCGTAAGAAGCATATAAAGAAAACCGACAGGCCTGTGTCAGATAACCCTGAGCCGGGAGAGGGTGAAGTTGGCTGCAGCGCTGGGCCTTCACAGGATGTTGAGACAGACCACAAAATTGTGGTTAAATCTATGTCCTTGAAAGAAATCCGGAGCTTGAGAAAGGACTACTGCTGTAACGATGGAGAGCCCATTATCTCTTGGCTACTGCAATGTTGGGACCTTGGGGCAGATTTCGTGGACTTGGAAGGTCGAGAAGCCAGGCAGCTCAGGTGTGTAGCAAAGGATGCAGCTTTA
>VZRW01003621.1:129621-185473 GCA_013398125.1 Aegotheles bennettii | reverse complement strand
GGGTCCCGCCTCACAGGTGTGCAGCAGTCGCAGCCTTGGAAAGGTTGCGCCTGAAACCCTGTCAAAGGCACACCGGTGCCTCGCAGGGGGCACCGGGGGCTGTGCTTCCCCCTGTCGTGTCCTGCTGGAGCGGTGTGACACTGCTCGGCCTCCCCAGGCCCCGCGGAGCCGGTTTGTTCCGTGCGGCAGCGCCCAGCTCCAGCCGGGGCGGCGCAGGATCGGGTGTTCCTGCCCCGCGGGTGTGACCTTGGGTCTGTGAGACCCCTGGTATCCATCAGGTCTGGTGGCATTGAAAAATGAGCTGAAAGACAACGGGACAAGCCAACAGAGGAACGGGCAGCATGGCTGTGTAAACCTTCTTTTCCTAGAAAGCCGACTGAATACAATTTGCAAAAGACTTCTGAATGTGACTGTAAAGGGTTATAAGATGTGACCCAAAGGGTTGGTGCATGGTAATACATTCCGGCAGGCTCAAGAGACAGGTGGGGAAAAGCTGGGCATTTTTTAAGTACTGTAAAGAAATGTTTTATAAACATACATGGTGAAACCTTGCCTCTGTTGAAGTAAGGGAGATTTGTTCATTAACTTCAACAGGGCCAGGATTTCAGCCAGGACATCTGAAAAGATGATGTTAAGCTTTAAGAAACAACTTCAGGAAAAGAGTGACAAAACTGGCCATACTCCAGTGGGAATTTTAAAGCAGAGAGTTCCTGGCTGGGATTTTAACAACGTTTGTACTATACCTCTTACCAGGAGTTGGACCCACAGCTGCTGTTACAAAAGGCAGCTACATTTTCCCAGCTATTGTTCTGGGGTGAAATATAATTACATTCAACTATTTCATCTGGTGTTCAGTACTCTTACAAAACATGGAAAGACAATATGCTTGCAATAAATGTATTTGGCTGGAGAACGAAAATTAGTATTTCACTCCATGTTGAAATAATGTAACTTCTTGTTCTAGGAAATCTCCCCTGAGAGCAGAATTTTATAAAGTTTGTTCATTCAAAATGAGAAAGGGTGACTAGAAGTCTAGACAATTGCTTACTTGTTTTAAAAAGTTCCAGCTGATATAGGTAATAGATGTTCCACTTTGGTTTGCTGCTAGTCCTCTGGTTTTATAATCATATGGACCTATTTTAAAGTGTTTTCTTTCACGCCCTGCTGCATCAAATGAATATTCAAAATGAAAAATCAAAACAGTGGACATTAAAAACTCAGCTGGATGGGACCCTGAGCAATCTGGTCCAGCTGGACCTGCTTCACACAGCATGTTTGACTTGAGACCTCTGGAGGTTTATCCTGCCCTGTATTACTCTGTGTTCAAAGCCTCACTGAAGAAAGACAGGAAAGAGAGCACCTGATTGGAAGTAATAAATAATGAAGCTAACTTGAAAAGGTGCTGTCAAGTGAAAGATTAAATATTTTTTTCCAATATCTTTTTTTCACTAAGCTAATGATACTACACAATCTAATGTATTTTATCAATTGTCTTAACTGTCCATCTAGTTAAGACATATTTTGAGTTGTTACCCATATTTTGACTTAAAATATCCCACTTAGACATGCAAATGGACGTTATACTGGTTTGGGATGCTCACATGTCAGGACAAAATCTTAGGCATCAGTGTCAGACTTTAGAGCATTTAGCTGCTAATGAAAGTTATTACTGCCTTACAACAGTCTTGAAAAGCTCAGCCTCCCCTACTTTGTGTTTCCAGAAATTGAACTATATGTTCTGCTCTTTCACAAACACCAAACAAGCATTGATGTTATTTGATTATGATTTGTTTTACAGACTTTGCTCATCATCCAGCCCTTCAGTTAAAATTCATTGATGCTCTGCTTTTTAAAATACCTCTGTGGTTATCAGGTGAAACTGATTATAAAGAGCGTGAAAAGGATCAAAGTTAGGAATTACGGAATACTTTCTAAACAAGGTTAGGTAATTAATTAGTGATTTAAGCAATTCAAGTTAGCAACCTATATATTAGTGTGTCAGGGACAGAATTGTGTCTTTTATCTAGTACTAAATCACTCAACTTTTGAAATGTTGAAGAAATACTTCTTTTTTGTAAAATGTGTTCTAAGTGTTTCAGTTAAATTAAGTCTATCAGAAGTAAATATTCCTCTGTTGCTGTCTGTGACTGTTATGCAACAATCTGCCATTCTTTCTGTGTTATTATGTGCATTCTACTGAATGAGTAATCTGATTAAAATCACCAGGACTACTTGGATTCTGCTTGGAAAGAGTAAGGGCAGGGAACTATGAATAAAGGCAGGCAATTCTTAGTTTATTGGTTCTGTATGCTGGTTTATTGTTTGCTATTTTTGTGCTTACATGTGTACATTCATTATTACATCTAGTCATGTGAGGGAGTCGTATTATCTGTGTGACACACTGCTTCACTATGGGAGTCAGGGCTGCATAGCCTACTCCTTTAATCAAAGGCATCTGTGAGCATACAGGAGGTTCAGCTGTGCGCAATAGGCCTTAATTTATTCCATTAAAACACAAACAGATATGATCCTGTAAGGGGCCAGCATTCATACACTTGCACCTGAAGGGAAGTGGAAGCAGGGCCAGTCCAACAAAGAAATTATGTATTGTCCTCTGCAAATTACAGGACAGGAAATGTTTCTATGATTTATGGTATTACACATTGGGATTATTGAAACATTCAAACTAATGTTCAAAGTTGCTGTTAGCTCAGACTTGATATACCCATTTTCCAATTAGAATGGGATAAAACAAAATAGTCCACTGAAACATGCATGATTTATTTTAAAATGTTTTAAGATCATGAACAATGTGTCAAAGGAGAACCTACAATTAATATTGCTATCACCAGCTAAGAAATTCAATTGAGCTGCAGCAACTGTAATGCTTTTAGTGCAAATATTTATCTAAAGCATATTTAAATATTTATCCAGAAAGTGTCAGTCTATATTTCTTTAGTCAAGCTTTTCTGGTTTTCCCACTGTAGTGCATCAAGTCTGAATTCTACTCTAGTGTGGATGTATACAGAGAAAGTGCAGTTATGTTCTTACAGGAGGTGTAAAAGAGTCATGAAAAGTGTCCGGAAAGGAGTTCAAAGTGTACTAATTTTCTGTTTTTTAACGCTTTTCTGTGTATGAATCACAGAGGGTGGCACATATTAACTGCAGAATTCTTACCTGGACAAATGCTGGCACATATTAGTACATAGTTTATACTAGTTCAATAACAGTACAGACTTATTTTTCTCTAAAGGATACAGTGGGATTTTGCCGTATGCAGAAGTTCATTTTAAGCTACGAAGAACAGCTTAGTGGTCTGAGGCTGTGACTGAAATATCTAGACTTTCTGGAACCACAGATATGACCTTTCCCAGGACTTACTGTCCATCATTTTTAAAGCACTGTAGTAAACTGAATACCGTGCAACTGCTATGTTGCAACTGTATACAACACTTGTCTACAATGACTACTGTGGTTACCTAACATTAAAACTCCACATGGACAGGAACCCCGTAGCACTTCATACAAAATTTGGGAGCTTACTTTGGGAAAAAAAAATCTCAATTTTTTTGCCTGTTGGTTTTACAGTGCTCTAATCTACTGTGTTCCTAGTCTATGTTTCAGAGGTGCTATGTTACATGTGTAACTGTAGATTAGTAATCATGGAGCTTTTACATGAAAGGATTTATAACGATAATTCTGAGTTTTCATTGTGGAACTTTGCATGAAGGATTTGCAAACATGCAGCAAGAGAAAAGTCAGCACAATTTTGCCCATTTATTGGCATGGAAAGAGAGGCAGACACAGGAGTGGTGGTCTTGCTAAAGCTGACTAGCTACTTAGCCCCATGCCCCAATACAGCTTTGGTCTGCCTTCTGATTGAAAACTCCCATCTCTTAAGTCATTTGTTAAAGCCTCAGGCATTGTCTTTAGCACACCTTCACATCTTAAAAGTCGTAATATTTAATGGCCTTCACTTTCATTGTGTCCTCTTCTGAGCCACATTATAATAGTTTCATTAATATTTCTTTTAAATTGCAGTTGTTTTAGGAGCAGCTGTAAGTATCCAAGGCAATATGCAGGAACAGGTGGTGTTTTTTATTTTCTCAGAGCTGTGACAACTTCTGATATCAGGAAGTATAAAGAAATTGTTAAATAATGTCTTCAGTGGCTAACTTTCTGGCTTAAAGTCTAACAAGGTGCAATGAGAGCAAACAACAAGATGCTGTGCATAGCTCTATTTTGTTTCCTGAGTTTTCAATTTCAAAAATGGCAGGAAATGCACAGTGGAGTCTTTGGAATCAAAAAGATCTCAATAAGACAATGCCTAAGCACAGGGAAGGTTAATAGAGAAAGAATCATATTTATCTTCACAAAAAATGTACAGGAACACTTTATTCATTTACATGAGATTGATTTCTTTGTAGTAGTAACATCGAAGAAAACAGACAGTGAATATCTCCTTCCAGATACATATGGGCTGTAAGCAAGGGAGACAGTGGAAGGCACAATGAATTCAAATTAAACAAACTGAATCCATTTTTTGTACCTTAGCTAGGCTATACTTTAATAGGTACCTGTGCTTTCGTATTTCCTTAAACCACAGTGGGATTACTAGTAGCCATGAGAAAAGCAGCCACTTGGACAAGGAAAAGACAGGCAAAGAAAACTGACAGTGTCACAAACTCTTTAACCTGCATACTCGGGACAGGGAGAAGGACTGACAAACATTATGAAACGGTTCAATATCTGTTTCCCCTGATTTTGAACATTAGCTTTCTAAAGCAAACTTTTCCATAAGGAAAAACATATTCTGGTTAGACTGACATCTTATAAGGCAAAAAAGATGATCTAGTGTCATCTGGAGAGTGGCCAGTTTTGTAAGAGACAGACAAATGTTTTCTGCCTTTTCTGGTAAGGGATTATATTTAAAACCACAATGTCGTGCAGCGTGGCATTATGTAACTGCCTAACAAAAACTATCAGATATGGGCATTCTGTTGTTATTTTTATATACATGTGTCTGCCACTAAGTTTCACAATCAGTATAAATGTATGGATGACACCGGTCTTTTTCTTTTTTTTCTTTTTTCCCCATGTACAACTGCCCTAATAGGGATTATAATTGTGCACTGTCAGCTGCCCATTTGGAACTGGGGAAAAAGTTGGGGGAAAAACTGAGGGATCATTACAGTGACAGTCAGTCATTCTCAAACCACAGCAGAACTGCCTCTGCAATATCCGCTTATTTCATTATCTTTATTTTGGCTCTCGCTTTTTTTTTTTTCAGGTTTTGTGCTGTATTTTCAAGGTTGCACTAAGTGTATTTTTGATGGAGTTCTCTTATACTTTGTGTTTAACTATGATTGTGACAAAGGCACAGTCCATGTTAAAAACCATAAAGTAACACCAATTAATTCAATAATGTGATTCCAAAGATTTACACCAGTTTGAGTTTAATCACTTCACTCAAAAAAATTAACACGTAGCCTTACCACAGAAATCCACTTGAGAAACTATTTGGGTTTTTGCCCTTAAGTGGAAAGAAAGTGAAGCTAATTCAAACCTGTCCATTCCAGATTTTGAGGTGATTTCAAAGGAAGGCTGTGATCTTCCTGTCCATGTAAATCAACTTTATCTTTTTGAAGAGCTGCTTATTCAGTCAAGTTCAGAATGAGTCTGTGGCACACCTGGAACAAGCAACCAATCCCTAACTACACTGGCAGGATTTCCACCTACCTTCAGAAATATAGCTCAGAGATGATGTGGGCTATTTGGATTCCTAGCCCAAGTCAAAGGATACTTTGGGACCAGTGGAGTATGAGAGAATAGCACCAGATCTAACCACTAAACAGGCGAGTGTTTTAACCACCATAGCAAATATTCCTATGAAGCTTTCTGGGACTAGGTGTTTTTATGGTACAAGCTTAAGTACTGAGGTGTCATTAGTTGAGAGGAGCAACAGATCTTACCTAGATACCAAATCAGAGGAGCAACAGATCTTACCTAGATACCAAGTCAGAAGAGACTGTGATGTTAAGGCATTCTTGGGATCTGTTCCAGAAAGTTTCTTCTATTGGGAAATATCTCTGCCTTGGAGCAGGGGGTCTTTGTTCACAGAGAATGGCCTCTTGTAGGGGAGAAAGGTGGTGTCCCACTGAAAGTTGGGAGTGTCTCCTCAAAACCAACAAGGGCCCAGGGAATGATTCCCTCACTAGCAGCACACTCCTGGAGATTGCCTGCAGCAATATGCAGCCTTTCCCCCTTCAAGATTCAAAGAGACCCTCAATCCTCAGAAAGGATGTGTGTGCCCATCATGAAGGAGAACACCTACCTCATAAGAAGGCTGGGTGTAAGTTACCATATTTGAAATCTGTCATGTCTTGCAGTAAAAGGAAACTCCTGGAACTGAAGAGACTTTTTTGTCCAGAGGTAAAAATATCCAATGCATTTACCTCTAGCTATATAATTAATGACTGATCAAGGTTGAGTACAGCATATGCTGTAAAAAGAAAAAAAAAAAAAAAAGAAAAAAGGCAAAGAAAGCTGACTGCAGAGAAATCAGCAAGAAAAAACTGAGTGGAAGTAATATATACTGTTACTTAAGGGAGAAGGCTGAAGTTTGCTAGGTAGGCAGCAATAAAGAAGCACAAACAACACTGCCAAGCACTTCAAAGCAGACAATTCATAAAGCCAAGATTTACTTTAATAATGTGACAAAAGAAAAACTTTCTTCAGGTGCAAAATCTGTTTTTTCAAGACAAAATCAGTCAGGGATAAAAAACGGCATCACACTGATCACTTTCCCAGTTTCAATCTCAATTGTATCATAAAACCATTTCCTATTGCAGCGACATTCTGGTCCACATTTGTTTGAATTGCATTTGGGGCAAGGATAGAAGCAGCCCAGGCAGTTCTTTTCCAGGCAATCACACAAATCGATGTTATTACAAAGCAGTCTGCCATGTTTGTCATATTTCTTTGTAATTCTGCAAAAGAGAAGAAAAAGTTATTCTCAGAGAATGCTTCAACGTGTTTGAATACTAAACAAGCAAATGTGGAAAACATCTATCCAGGAACAAATATTTAATCTTTAACAACCTGACAGCATAATGAAATACCAGCGTTATATACTAATTGCAACAGCCACTGTTATTAAAAAGAAAAATGTGCCAAAGAAGTAAATCAAAATTCTCTCAAGTCATGCAGAAAAAGCTTGTTTTCCCAGCATAGCTAAGTAAACAGCATACCAGACACTTTTTAAATTAAAATGTAACGTAATAATTAGCACATCTTACTTGGGCTTATAAAAAAAGTCTTGTTTCATCTGTGACATGCATGCTTTCTTTTTCTGCTCTCTAGTTTCAGGATTGAAGTCAGCTACCTGAGGTCCTGGATTTTGAAAGGCTAAGCATTTTAATTCTTTCTCAAGTTGTTGCTATAAATAAACAGAAAGTTTATAATTAGTACAATTAGAACAAATATTTATTAGCTGCCGAATGTCATCACTGGCTTTCAAATGTCATTAAAATTAATATTCTTGATAATTTAAAGCAACACAGGTAGAAAATGAAGCAAAACTCGACTTAAATTAAGATCACATTGTTTAAAATGTTTGCTTATCTGTTAATTGAGTATTCCTTTACTAGCAGTTCCTATGACTGACTGTGCATCCTGACAGGAGAGGGAACAACCATGACTGAATACATGACTCTGGCACAGTGGCATGGAGTTTGAAAGTTGTCTTGTGAGAGGCGGAATCATGTACCTTTTCCTTCAACTTTGTCCATAACGTGAAAACAAGTACTATGATTATAAGCATCTCAACTGAATTTGCCTTTGTCTTCACAGTTTCCTCAGATGCCTAAAACTCATCTTTGACCAAACAATCTGGGGGCAAGAGAAATCTTTGGTGGAGCAACTAGTGCAGGAAGTGCCCAAGTGAGGAGTATGAAAAAAAACAGAGAGAAAAATAAAGAAACTGAACTGAGCATAGTTTTTAGGAAATAGGAGAGAGCGTTTTCTTGTGTATTTTATGGAATTCATGTTTGCAATCAGCTAAAACTGCTGAATAGTTTTGGAGGTTTAAACATCAGCTCTGTGTACAGCCATTCCATGTACTGGGCATTCCATGCCCATTGTCAGTCATGTCTACAGTCCATGCGAACAAACATTACGTCAAACAATTTATCTTTGGACAATGACTGTGGGCTTGTCATTCCTTACAAATATATCTTTTCTCCTCTTAGGTAAATGGAGCTGACTTGCCACCCCTCAGCTTCCCTCGAGGGTGTCATTCCTCTCAAGAGTCCACAGGGATTTTTCACAGACAAATGCCTTCATTGCTTCTCACAGAGAAAGCAGTGGCAGTTCAATCCAGTCTGCTGATACAGTGATTTAGAAATACCCATGCACTTGAGTGTACTTATTTAAAAGGTGGTTGATGCTGTGTACCCTCCTGAAAATGTACAGACAAATCTCACGTGCCTACATTATTCAGCTTGTGAGTCTGGGGTCGATTTTCAGTGCAGAAAACATGCTTCAGCATCATCATTTTCCATGACCATAAATTTTGCAATTTCAAGCTGGAAACAAATAATAAGCTATGGGGATAGCCCTCTCTCTAAGAGTACTCTCCTATTTCCCTACTTCCCATTTCATTTGAGCTCAGAAGTGCTGTTAGCCTTCTAAATTACTGCACTGCAAACTTGACTCATTTCACTGTTGTTGTTCCTGATATTTCCCTATTGAATCCAGCTTTTTATTTTTGTTTTTATGGAATAAATTGAGGGCAATTGTAAGTATTGTGATAACAAAACAGTACTGGAGAAGTCATACCAATTGTTTTTGAGTTACTGGCCGGTCCTCAGCAGGAGAGATATTTCCTTCTGCAGATGTTTCCCAAGCAGAACTGCTTTTCTTGCAGTTTTCTTCCACATGATCACTCATTTGATCACTCTTGTGAAATATATATGTAGATACATGTTAGATATATAAAGAGATCCACAGACTTTAAAGTGAAGGTTTTAAGGTAAACAGGTGATATCCATACCAGGCTTTTATGTGTTCTTAACCAACAGCAAATGCAGAACAAAATGTGCCTCAGTATCAGCCTCAATTTTAAAACGGTATTAAAATAATATAACTAACATAAACAAAAGCCAAGTGTTTCAAAAAGAGGGACACACCCGTTTGAAATGGACTTTCAATTGAAATTGGGTCCATCTTTTTGAAACACCCTATGTTATTTGTTAAGCAAACATCAGAAAATCTCTACGTATAAGTAACATAGAAATTTAAATTAGCGCTGTCGACTCTGAATCTGTTACCGACACGGCTTCACCGCATTGTCACCCTTAACGCGGAGGTGAGGTGTTCTCACAGCACAACCGGCGGTGCGCAGTGCAAACGCAAACAGCTCGCAGGAGCAGTCATTTCGCGCACCAGCAGGTGACACTGTTGTCCTAGCTGCGCTTCTCTCGGCAAGGCTCTAGAAGGGACCGGAGGAAGAGGGGGGAGCAGGAAGGGCTTGGGCATATTCTCTGACATTTTTCCTAAACACCCAAAGCGTGTGTGAGGGCTGTGACCGTAGTAACTAAAGTATGCGCTGCAGATTCACAATTTTTTTCCTGAAGACTTCAAACAATGGACTAGAAGAAAACCTCTTGGCTTTTAAATCTCAGCCCTTAGCTCTTCAAAATGTTTTGTGTATAAATAGAATGCATAGCTTTTAACTTTGATAGGAAAAAAGTGCATCACTCACTCTGCTAGCAAAGCACCCAGGGAGAACTGTGGGTTCTGTGAGTCTGTCCTACAAGTGCCATCCATCATTTCTCCCCTGACACACAGAAATAGTGGTTGCAACTGTTCAGGATGGATGTTAGCTACTTCTTTTGACCTATCCTGTGAAGCTACTTAGTTAAAACTTGTTATGCAATATCTGCAGATCCAGTGCCTCAGACTTTAGCCCCAAACACCAACAGAAATACTTAAGCTGTTTTGAAGTTCCTTCAACAGTTCCCCACGTGCTGCCCAGTCTCTCCCATTGCCTCTGAAAGTGGTCTCTGCCAGTTACCCTGCACTTTAGGATTGTTGCCCAAACCCTGTCCCAGAGGTGATTTTCATTTCACCACTGCCAAAGGGCCAGCACTTCTCTGAGAGAAGCAGGAGAGGAGTCCAGGCTTTTAGTTCCCTCTGTTGAAGGGCAACAGTCAAAGTGGAAATAGCAATGAGAAGGAAAAGACCTTGTAGTAACGGGAGGGGACACTTTTTTGAGAGAGGCAAAGAACAGCTTTCAGCCTGTTTCAGAGGAGATCTCACTTTCTCCTCTTCAGTGACCTGAAGAATGACTGAGATTGTGACACTCTACAGCAACAGTTTAAGTCCTGGTACTCAAGCATCTTTTTAAGATTAGAAAAGGAAAGTTATTGCCAGGTAATTAATATCTGCTGTATGGGAGAGCCTGCTTTCCTTCTGAGAGTTTGCTAGGGACCCACAAATAAAACAAGAATGATGACCACTGCTCCAGGGAAAGTGAGTATTGCTCTTCATTTGCACTCAAGTTGGATTTCTGATAAGTATTTGTTTCCTGCATCTCCTCTTTTGTCCAGCCATGCACCCCACATTGTTAAAGCACTTTGAGTATATATGACCATCATCCATGCCTGTTTCATTACAGTGTGCAGGGGTCAGGAGCAGAACAGCCATCAGCAGCTCCAGTGTAAACATGCAGTATTCCCAAGGGTCCTCTGGTTATGTAAATATTTTACTATTTTAGAAACTACATCCTAGCAGTTATCTGGAGGAAACACCCAAAATCAGAAGCCACTTGTGAAATACTGGCAGAAAAGGAACGAGCATCTTGTTCTAAGCATGTTTCAAATGCCCTTGCACCTCAGTGAAAATATCCTGCACAGAAAATGTAGCACTTTTCTATCTCCATATACATTCCAAAAATAAAGTGTTAAATGTTAATCTCTAGGAAAGATATTAAAAAATGAGGCAGAGTGGACTAGAAAACTGTGCAGGATTCAGAAATTGGTGAGACTCACAGGACTGATTATCCTCCATAGCATGTTCTGAAGCAACACAGGGGAATAAGGGAGGCTGAGAGTCAGACATCCACTCTCAAGTTTAAAGAACCAAATTACCCAAAGGAAAGTATTCTTGGTCCTAAAGCAGAGTTTTTTCATCTACTGTTTTTGGTCTGGCTGTAGTGATAATCACAGAGCAATGCATTGAACACTAGCCACTTCTGTAAAAATTTTAACTCAGGACAACCATCAATAGCACTCTTCCTCCAGCCAAATCTGTGTTCTCCCACACCTTTTAAATACAGACAGTACTTCCTGGAGGTGATCATTCATATCTCAACAATCCACTGTGGCTGTAGTATATGGCTGAGAACTGGCAATTTCAGCACAGACCCTTGGCACATCTGACAAGGCTAAAAGTAGATTAAGGGAGAAAGAAAATCAGAGCCTGTGTTACAGTAAAAGATATTTGCTCTTATCCAAGAGACAGATGTTTCTGCTCAGAGAACAGTTTCAGAAGATGTTGGGATTTCAAAGGAACTGCATTTGTTTATGATTTTCATAAGAGAAATATTTTCCTGTATCTACTCTGTCAAGAATTTAAGATTCTTATTTGTGATCCTTGCAGATTGCACTGCTAAGTATTTTGGCTGGTATGAAATGTAGTGATCAGCATTCCAGATACTTCAGGTTGCTTCATCTCAGCAGCCTAAAGCTAGTATATCTGCAGGGCTGGCCAGAGTGAATGCACATAGTTTTAAAGTTGTATTTTTTCATGCCATTGGACCCTGTCTGGCTGAGATCTGTAAGCATGCTCATTACCTTCACCTGGGCAAGACAAGATGCTGTCCCTATGGCTTTATTCCCCTATGCCCACAGGGATTAGACTGACCTATTGCTTCTTCCTCATAGCCTAGTTCTGCAAAGATGTCTGTGGGCTAAGAAACCATCAGTCAGTGTTGTGGCACATTCACATATGCATCTTGAAATCTCTATAAGACATCTGGTGCCAGCCAAATTAACAATGAGAATAAATTACTTTTCCTCAGGATCAACTATGGACTGAGCTGTAAAGATGCGGAAAGACCACTTGCCAACTAGTCCGTGCCTTCTCGCACAGCCCCAAATGTGCATGTGTGTTCAGAGATGGCCTTGAAGCTAGATTGGAGATACACACCAGGTAAAGAAATAGGTCTTGTCCTTGTAAGTCAGCTAGTTTCCTAGAAAACTGATAAACGTGGTGACAGATCAATGGCCCATTCTGTGACAGGAGTCTGGAGAAGCAAATCCAGCCCTCTCCCAATCGAATAAATAATCCCCAGTATAATAAAACAAATCATCATGAGTTTTCCCCTCCCAAACCAAGAGCCTTTCTGCTGTATCTGGACGTAAGGGATCCTTTAGCTGAACTCCAAGAGATAATTACAAAATCATGTTGCATCTCGTGGTTGTCATGCAACAGGAAGAAGAGGTCTGCCAGACTTACATTCTGAAAACCTGCAGTTCTGAAAGGGGTATGTTCAGCTCAGAGAGAGAGAAAGAAGGTCCTCCAGAATTTTAAATCGTACTTACCGAAGGAAGGGACTAGCACAGCGTAGGTTTGCTGCTGCACAGTTCCTCTGATAGTGGAAGTATGACCTCAGCCCCAGAGTGACTGAAACAGAAGACAAATGATCAAAATAGTGCTCCCCAGAGAAGTGAGCTGAAGACAGTGCCAGGTAACTGTCTTAAAGGACCTCACACTTTCTGTCTTAGTAATTATGGCTTTTAAATAGTACTTAGCACAAAGAGTGGAAATAGAGAAATTATCTAAAATGGGATGAGAGTCCTCATTTATTACTTGCATCTGTGGTATATTCACAGGGCAAATATATTTCTTAGAGATTTATTTTTTCTTAGACGTAAGTAAAAAAAACCTGTGATAACTACTGCATTTTACAAAAATGGAGATCGTTTTAGGACCTGGGTATAGTAAAGGAATATTTTATCACTTTAGACAAACATTCTGGATTCTGTTCACCATCTCCAACTGTCAAAAGTCATCAAATAAACATGCTCCCCAGTACCTAAATTGACAGTGCAACCTCACAGTTCATCTTGCTGCCTTTCAGAATTGTTTATTGCACTAGTGGAGACAACTCAGGCTTCTCCTGATACCTCCAGCGTGCTGCAATCAGTTAGGGCTTTCATTACTCTTCCCTAGAACACAGCTAAATCCTAATAAACATCCAAAACAAACAAATAGCCCAGCATGTCTTAGACAAATAGCCCAACATGTCTTTTTATCTTCATCAGCTGTATTCATCCATTCTCTGAGGTATTCCAAAACCTAGTCTGAGGGCAAGTAAATTTATTATTTACCATACTATTTTCTTTCCCTCTAAACACTTGTCATGGTTTAATGCTGGGCTGGCAATTACCAAATGACAGATGCTCTCTATTATCCCCCTCCCTTCCCAGAAAGAGAAAGGAAAGAGAATGAGGGGAGAGATTTATGGGTTGGAAACTGAACTGCACAGCTTTAATGAAACAATAGTGGTGAAAGAGAAAAATAATGAAATATATAGAGCTATATACAAAACTAGTATCACCCAGTACTCCCTAGGCTGCAGGGCGGCCCTGGGAAAGTCCCAGATGGGCTCCTGGAGTCAGCAACAGTTAGGAGCTGGGTACAAGGACATGTGGGGTCAGGGACGCATGGATTGGGATCAAAGGCAGATGAACAGACCGAAACCTACAAGGATGCTGGCCATGGACGAAGAAAGCCTGACCCTCGTGATCCCTCACATTTATACCGAGTGTGACACGTATGGGATGGAATACTATGTTTGGTCAGTTTTGGTCATCTGTCCGGTGCGCTGCTCCCTGTAGGAGGGTCACAGTTGTGACCCCTTTGCTCCCCTTTCTTTCTGGAGCACAAGGTGTTTGGCAGAACTATGCAGTGGCCTTGGTTCTGCATGCCATTCTCCAGCAGTAATGATAAACATCAAGCTTTATCAGTCCTAGAGGCAAACACTGACTGAAAAATGTGCAGTTAATTTCAGCAAGTGCAGCTACTTGGAAGAGACTTAACTGAGAAGTAAAATTACTAGGGAAAAATGGTTCTATCCTGGCTCAGACCAGGACACACTTTTAAAATCGAAAGCTGATGTAACATTCTAGCAACAAACCTTAGCTAAGTGATTTAAATGCTGCTGTGCATACCTCCATTTTGTTTCATAGACTGTTTTCCTTGTCATGAAAAGCAAAACAGAAATCTCTCAAGGGAAAAAAAATCACAATCTCCAAGGTATTCATACAACAGCAAGACACAAACAAAACCCTACAACCTGTTTTATTCTCCTGTAATTTTTTCCAATGTTCTTCCAGTTTCTCCATATTCTACATGATGGAGAAAACAGGAATTATTAACTCTATAAATAAAAAAATTAGAATTAAACCACCTTATGCCTAGTATCTCCTTTATATCGATTTTGCTGATACTTACACATGTATACCTGAACATTTTCTGAGTTGTTTGTGCCTGAGTTATGATATTTATCATGGCATACATGCTAGCGTGCCACCTGCAATCTACTCAGAATAGTTTTCACTGACTGGGTGTGAGGCTACAAGTAAGTGAGGATGTACATGTAGATTAAAATCTTAGGTGACATTTAGAGAGATTGATGCTGGTGGAGAAACTCCTAATGATTCCCTCTGGTACAAGTCTTCCCCACCACTAGCTGTCCCCATGAGGTGACTGTAAGTACACCTCGGAGATATGATATAAATGTCCCTACTACAGGCAGGCGGAGGGAGGTGCGGAGGGAAGAAAGAAAAGCAGATGAACTGTTACAGGTTCGTTAATTTTTTTAAGCTTCCTGGACATTATCCAATGTCAAGTTAATTGCTTCTTGTACATCTTAGTGCACTCTGCCGCACAGTGTGCTCAGTAGCATCCCTGCAGCTGGTAAAACGGGGCAGCTGAAGAGAAAAAAATGCATTTCTCAGTGTTAAA
This sequence comes from Aegotheles bennettii, assembly GCA_013398125.1. Taxonomy (NCBI): domain Eukaryota; kingdom Metazoa; phylum Chordata; class Aves; order Caprimulgiformes; family Aegothelidae; genus Aegotheles; species Aegotheles bennettii. Next base: position 170,440 of record VZRW01003621.1, on the reverse strand, counting down.
AACCGAACTGTAATGTTCCCATTGGAAAACCGTTCCTTGGAGTCCTACGGTTTCATTGTTAAAACGTTAGCACAGAGTGAGGTCTTAGTGGTGTTCCTCTCGTTTTGCAATTCATTTCCCTCTCCTCCTTCCCCCACCCCTATTTTTTCTAAACTTCAGGTTTATTAGGTGTTTCTACCTCTTTTTTTCTGCGTTCTGGAGGTTCAAATCAGCAGCACTGATGGGAGAGGAGAGGCAGAACTGGCAGGGGGAAAGCACACGAAAAGCAGAGACATCATTTCAGTGGCTGAGATGCCGAGGGGAGGCTGTGAAAGGCTTGTGTGAAGCACAAGGGGAGCGCAAAACACCTTTCGGCAGTCCTGCAGGCGAGGTCCCCGCCTCCCCTCCCACTCGTGGGTGGCTGCTCCCCACACACACACACACACACACACACACACACACACACTCGCCTTCCTTTACTGCTCCCCCCTCCCTGCCCCGCTGAGGTTACACCACCGTCCCCCCGCAGTCGTTATCTNGCGGGGAGGAGGTGCTGCGGGTGCCGGAGCAAGTAGGTGTTCCCTGGCGGGGGGGAGCCCTCGCCGGCGCAGGGAAACACCTCGAGGAGGAGGGAGAGGCAGAGAGAGCGGTTATGGACTGACCTCAGCCCCCATGCCTTCTTACCGCTGGGCTGCTCCAGGTGGAGGAGTTGGGAGTGAACATGACCCTAGGAAAGAGGGAGGGTGGGAGGAAGGTGGTGGTTTAGTTTTGGTTTTGCTTCTCACTATCCAAGTCCATTTTAATTGGCAGTAAATCAAATTAATTTCCCCAAGTCAAGTCCGTTTTTGCCCAAGACAGGAACTGGTAAGTGATCTCACTGTCTTTGTCTCAAGCCACGAGCTTTTTCACCTTATTTTCTCCCCGCGTCCTTGTTGAGTGAGAGAATATCAGGATGGGCATCCTGCAGCCAGCCAAGGTCAGCCTGTAAAGGGTTAAACAAAAATAGACATAATTGTGAAATTTTAAGAATAGGAAGTAAACCAGGATATAGCTGCAAACACTGTGTCTAAAACAATGAGGGTAATTTAGGAGCAAACATTACAAGATGGGGAAGTAACACCAGCATGCGCATTTAATGCAATCTAATGTCCTGAATTGAACTGGGGAGACTGCAGGAGTTGTAAGAGACCCCAGTTGTGCTCCAGATGACCACCGAAGCTCCCTGTCATATCTAAACTGCATGTGCAGTCAATGATGTAATTATGCTAATTAGTTCCAGGGACTTGTATGAATACAGAAAGTAATTCTAAGAAATGTAATGCATAGGTACCATGTAGCTGTATAAATGTAACCTCATTTATCTCCGACAGCATGCACGTTAGGAGGAAAGATCCCCTGTGCATCCGGCACCGTAATAAATAATGCCTGCTTCCTAACGCTACATTGGTGTTAAGGAGTTTTATTCCCAATTTCAGTGATCAACTCACCATCTTCACTTAGGTCCTCGCCTCAGAGAACATCTCATCACAAAGAATGACACACAACGGCCTCCAAAAGACCAGAGTCCATTGTCCCTCTGTCACGGGAGTGATTTTGACCAGAAAAGGGAGAAAAGGGACTCAGCAGAAAGGGACTTGGGGGTGCTGGTTGACAGACAGCTGGATATGAGCCAGCAGTGCGCACAGGTGCCAAGGAAGCCAATGGCATCTTGGCCTGCATCAAGAACAGTGTGGTCAGCAGGAATAGAGCAGTGATTGTCCCACTGTACTCAGCACTGGTGAGGCTGCACCTCGAGTGCTGTGTTCAGTTTTGGGCTCCTCACTTCAAAAAAGACATCGAGGTGCTGGAGCGTGTCCAGAGAAGGGCAACAGAGCTGGTGAAGGGATTTAAAAATGTGTCTTATGGGGAATAACTGAGGGAGCTGGGGCTGTTTAGTCTGGAGGAGGCTCAGGGGTGACTTCATCACTCCCTACAACTACCTGAAAGAAGGTTGTAGTGAGGCAGGGGTTGGTCTCTTCTGCCGTGTCCATAGTGAAAGGACAAGAGGAAGCGGCCTTAAATCGTAACAGGGGAGATTCAGATTGGACATTAGGAAAAATTTTTTCGCTGTAAGGGTGATTGGGTATTGGAATAGGTTGCCCATGGAGGTGGTGGAGTCACCGTCCCTGGAGGTGTTCAAGATGCATCTGGATGTGGCGCTGGGTGATGTGGTTTAGTGGTGATGTAGGTAGGCAGTTGCACTGGATAATCTTGGAGGTCTCTTCCAACCTTGATGATTCTATGATTCTAATTCCAACACAAACTTGGCTGCACCTTTTAGCAATCTCCATACATAAACAGGTAGTCTCACAATGGTTAGAATTTTTCTTTGCAGCCACGAACAGCAGGGGAGAATCATTGTAGTCATCACGGCAATGTTTTCCATAAATGTATTTAGAGGGTGCCAGTGAAAAATTGTTTATATTAACCAATCTGGGGTTTATTCCTGGTCTCTATCTTCTTGGGTTTCCTGCATTCCAACATAACATTGTTTTCTACATTAAGCTGAGCACCAGTACAGTAACTCTGTCGTAATACTAGTACTCCACAAATAAATGAGTTGCATGCACTGAGGATCCCATACTTCTACAACCACAAGCTAATATGGTTTGCTAATACTAGTGGACTGAATTCTGCCTGTCACCTCCAAAATGTTGCACAAGCAAGATGATTAACCCTGTGTCTACATCAGCGAACATCTCTGCAGTAAGAATGGAAACACTTAGTGATGTTCCAGAAGGGTTAGTTTAGACTAGATGTGCTCTAGTGCCATGGACAAAATTACAATCAGATGGTGGTGTCTCTCAGTTGCACACCAGGAGCTTATCATTTCCTAGAGAAATTTAATCCAAAAAGAATCCAATTCACATACTCCAAGACTGTCCTGTTGAAGCATGCTAAATGGAAACGACTGGGATAGCCTCTTCAAAAGCACATTCCTAATCAAACACAAATGTGAATGTAGACACATTCAGTACAGATCTGCTAAGGAAAAATAAAGTTTGAATGACAAGGCATTCATTTATTACAATTAAAATTTGAGGTTTCTTTAGTCCTTTCCTCCCTACAGCTCTGAAGCCATTCTCAAGATTATGTTTCATGGCCCTGTTCCAAATCACTATCCTCTTCACAATTTACAAACTCAGAAATGGAGAGAGACAGATAAAATTACTTGCCCAAGGTCATAGTCCAAATCATAAGCAAAACAGAACATAAAACTTTCCCAGATTCCTTGTGTGTTTTTGCCACAGTCTTGTACCACACCTTTCATTCTGATATTCAGAAAAAAACAAAGGATTTAGGACTGTATCTATATGTTAGATAATTATTAACAACACATCCATATTAGCAACTCATGGAGTAGGAAAATAATTTAGATATACTGTGAAAATATCTCTCTCATTTCTTTTGCTGAATCTTTCTTTACTTTGTGAATTATCTTAGCCTGACTTTCCAGTTGGGAAGACAACCACAGGACTCATAAAAATGTGCTTTATTTTTAATTACATCTTAAAATGAATACAAAAATGCTAGTGAATCGCACTGTAAAATATGTAATAACTAATATATCCAAGTCAATCATCTACATTTTTCTGTAACCAGCTGGCAACTTTGATTAGCAGTTCTCTTCTTTCCATATTTTCAGATTTTGTAAGCTCCAGTAGTAGAGTAGTAGCCACTCTCTCATCCTCTTCCAGTGTAACATTATAAAAAACCTGCAACTGAAGAAACAAACACATGAGCTTAGTTCACATAACTTCACCTGCAGCAAACAACCCTGTACCTGACAGATGCTTTAGACAGAACTGCATAGAACAGGGGGAGATGGCAGAGACGAAGGAGGAGATGGGGCAAGCTCACTGAGTAACAAGGTGGGAGATCTCCTTTTACAATCCCTCTGAAAACCCTTTAAAATGCATTCAACTTTACTAGTACTGGTGGTACCACACAGTGCCTAGGACTAGTTGGGTAGTAGAATCCTCTTGTGGTGCCTGTTCTACAATCACAGAACAAGAAGTCTTTCCTATCAGTCTAACGACTAGAAGACAAGAGAGGACTGAAGAACAGCAAAGGAATATGTGGGAGGAGTGGGAACTGAAGAGAAATAAGACAGATGTCAGTATGACAACCAGCAACCTAACATGCCAACAGCCCAACTCTTAGTACATTTCCTGTAGACATCATGGCAAAGGCGATCTCTACAGACAGATTTTAAAGAGGAAAATCAGACAGCTTTGGTAATATTTATTGGGACTCAGTTCTAAACCTGAAGGCTAATTTAAAGGCTTCCACTGGGCTATAGCTTTTACCATCACAGGGAGTTAACTTGTCCTAAAGAACAAAAGGTGAAAAACTTATAGTTCATGAATATTCAAGACAGATTTCTTTGGTTTTAGGAGCTCACTCAGAATTGCTCTCCTCATTAAGCATCCTTTCTCAGTTACTTGCTGTATGCATGCATCAATCAACAGCAAAAAAGGGAAGCAGAATTTTTCTCGTAATGACAGATACTAGCAGTATGGGACTGGCACAGAGATGTGGGTCACATGCAGTCAGCACAAAAGCTCAGCTGTTGAGAAAAGAAAATATTTTGAGAAAGAATCTAGGGAGACTTGGACTGAAGGTGAAAGAACAAGAAAAGAGAATGAAACAAGCAGTGTTAGTTATTAACTTGTTTCAGGCACTAACGTGGATTATTGTAGAGAATAAAATAAGACTGCCTACAGCCACCTCCCCCCAGTCTTACACCTTTCAGCAGGTTTCCCAAAACCCATTCCCTCTTTCCAGGTGTGCAGCAGCTCAATTAGAAAGTATTGTTCATGGACTCATCTGGGTTGCCATGCAGCCAAAAGGAAAGAACTGTAACACATGTGCAGGCCATCTGTTTGGCACACACGCAGGCAACCTCTTATGCTGCAACCACTTGGAGGACAACATCTATCCTTGCACAAAAGCTCACTTTCCTGCCATTTAACAACCAACTGCACACACAGACTGCAGAGCTGTGGGTGTGTGTTCATATGTTTATTTTGCAGATGAGAAAGTATCATTTTTTTAAATGTTTCAACACAGCAATATTACACAATACATTCTATGATTTCTTAAAAAATATTTACAAATCTGTATTTGCAAAGTGGCAATAAAGCTGAAACTAACTGCTTCTCTGATTTACCTCTTGTATCTGTACATCTGTATTAACAAATCTTCCCATGACTTTTAATACATCGTGTAATAATTCCTTCCCATACCTGCAAAATTGAGATAAAGGTCCTTCAAACAGCATGTTAGCAAATATACTAAGTTTCATCTCATTTGAAAATATTCCCATTATGGAGTGATTATTTATCATGTTGGAAATACCAACTAAGCTAAAGTTTGTAACTGTGTACTCTTTTTCCCCTTTGAATGAAACATAATTAGCATTCAATTTAGAAATTTGAGCAGGATGAAGCACACTAATTACCCTTCATTTTAATTTCCCAGGAAGATTTGGGATTTCTATTTTGGTAACATGGATTCTTTGTTTAAAACAGATAATCTTCGTGAGCCCATGCAGCCAAACTGAGCTAGAAAGGCTAACCAATAATGATTCCAACAACTTGGTGTTTGTTGATATCTTGAGGATAGCGTATAAATAATGCCCACACTATTCTTTTAGTTTGAAAATAGTGGGCCAGTTTTTCAGCAAAATTCTCATCAGTATGGAATACAGAAAAATTCTGTAAGGGGACAACTTGGTGTGACATAAACTTGCTGCAGCTTGCCTTTTTTAGCATTAGCAATACAGAGACACATTTGAATGCTCCCAGATGGCTGGTCTTGGTTGTGCTGCCACTAATGTCTCCTGATGGACTCTTCTGCCATCAAAGACAGCACAAATGTACTCTGTTACAGCCCTGCTGCTTTTCACCATTGGCCAAGGAGAGAGGAATTCTCTGAACAGACATCAAAATGCTTGCTTTGCTTGAGAAAGGTAGCCCAAGCTCACCTGCAGTTCCCTGCATCAGTGCAGGTAGGCTGGAGATGGGTTAGGACTTAGGTCAGGGAATAATACTGTAGTTGGTCCTTGCAGGGCTTGTAAACCTATATGCTCCAGTCCTCCATCTCTCCATACTTTTTGGAAAAGAGGTTACAATCTTATTCCAGCAATTTACATCCATGCTTGTGAAATACTAGTGGGTAAACCCATTCCTAAAGTCAGACTTTCCAGGAAATTTAACAGTTAAGAGCACTGAAACAATCATGAACAGACTAATTTTTAAAGTATTCTGTGTCTGACATGAGGTCTTCTTTGGCCCTGACCAGAGTTGAATCCTCTGAAAATCCTGCTCTGCATACTTAAGGAATTGAACAAATCATTACAAAAAAGGCATCCCTAGGAGGAAAATCTGCACCTGGATTTTACATCTCAGACATAAAGATGGAGGAAGAAGACAAGAGGCCACAGAAATAAAGGGAACCCAAAGCTGGTTGCTTACCATACCTTTCACCTAAAAGTGGCCAGTTTTCCGTAACAAATTCCCAGGCTATACGGTGCCCAATATCCTTAGTCACCACATATAAGATGATGATTGAAGTACAATTGGAAGAAAATAATGTATCGCTGAGTCCATATTGCAAGTATCTGTTAGAGAAGAAGGTAATCATTGTACCTGTCACTTGCTGTTTAACAGTGATGATTTGGAAATAACATCTAGTTCAGGAAAATTTCTTTCTCAACAAACACCAGAATGTGGAAGGTTATACCAAAGTTAGTGTCACTCTGAGCTGTGCATTCAGCTTGGTTTTTGTCCTTATGTTGGCAAAATCCCCTGTTCTTGCACACTGACTCTCCACTTCTGAGTAAAATGAGGGTCTAGCATATAAGGTGGATATATGTGCTTTTCTTATCTGTGTTACAGAAAGACAACCACTTCTACCAGACAGCCCTGTAGAAGGACAAAATGATTCTCAGTTTCTGGAGACTCACTATGCTGTGACACAGATGGAGTCCAGAGAGGTAGCCAGCAGTAAGACACTGTTACGCAAAGAGGATCTCTTTATAGGGTCCCCTACAACAAGACCTAATAATAAGGGGTCTTGGATACTTTAATGGGGGCTAAGACATGACTCCAGAAGTATTTAAGGAACTACCAGCCAATTATGTCAGTGGGAGTGAATGCCTTAATATCTTGAAAAAAAAAAAGTAATTCTCTTTGTTGCCTTAATGTATCACTTTGCGCGTGCCTCCTTTCAAGGAGCACTGTTAAAGAGTTATCTGCTCACAGGGTCTTGCAGGCAGCTGCTTTATGGGTAGATGAGATGAGCTGAGTTTCTCTGATTTGCATGCCACTGCCACATTTAACAGAATAGAAAAATATACTGAGGGCCAGGGGAAGCCCAGCTTAATGTTCCTCACCCCAAATCACTTTCACGGTGGCATTTAGAAAAGTAGATTTGCTTATCATTACTAAGGCACAAGGAGGAAGAAGGTTGTCACAACTCCCCGAGCTTGTCAGGGACTAGTGCTAGCCTGTGCCAATGATAAAGTCCACAAAGGACCACCGAATAGGAGGAAAATCAGCATAGCTGACTGGACTTTTCTTCACAAACCATCTTGCCTTCTTCTCAGGCATATTTGCTCTGTCTTCTCAAATAACCACCATCACAAGAGCAAATGGCTGGCAGGAGAAACATCTCTGCTACTTCAGAGCTCTAGACCCACTGAGTTAGTGCCAATTCTTCGATGATCATTCTTTAGGCCATCACTGGCAAATTTCTGTCCTTTGATGAATCCTTTAGGTTATGGACATGACAGATTAGAGAATTCAGCTTCAACATGTTTTTACTGATAAAGTTACTTTACACACATACCAGCAAAAGCTAATAAATACAGTATTCCAAACTGTGTTCAGGAAGTGTTTGGACAAAACTCTTAGCTATATGGCTTAACTTTTCAGTTGCCCCACATGGAGTCAGTAGTTAGACTTGATGATCTTCATGGATCCCTTCCAACTCAGAATACTCAATGGCTCTATGAAGCTGGAAATTTTAAAAAAATACTTTTCGGTGTGAGTCTGCACTTCAAATGGTGAACAGCTAAGTTCTAAGTAAGTCTATTTTCATTTTTGCCTTTAACCTGGGGGATTTAGCTTCCACACAGAGGCTAAATAGACCATGAGACTTCAGTCTGGAAATAAAATAAGCAGAGGAGAAATAGGGAAATTATACAAAATCATAAATGGTAGGGGAAAATATAAAAATAAATTATGATAGTTACTGTTTCTTACAGTCCAGAGAGTAAGGACAGTCAATGGGTTCAAAGTTAAAATACAACATGAAATAGGTTTAAAACAAACCAAAAGGAAGCATGATTTTGTACAACTTACAATTATATTATGAGATGTGTTGTCATAGTCTGCTATAAAGCCTGAGGGTATAACTTTAGTTCAAAAAGGTCACTAGATGTATTGACAGAAGACCAGTGTTACACATGACACACTAGTTACCAGCTTGGGAAACATTTTCTCAGTGATCACTAGCAACAGGGATGTTATACCACCAGAAGGATCATTTGTGTTTGCTCTGTTTATCATGTTTTCTCTGTAAGAAAACTCTAAGATTCTTCAGTGGTCCATAAGACACATGCTCTGGGCAGGCAAACCTCCATCAGGTTTGCACAGTACAGTATTTGCGTTCTTATGATTTACTTCTGCATACACATATACTTTGATCAAGGTCACCTGTAAAGTAACCATGATTCTTTGGCACAGCTCATGGCAGAGAGCAGGATGTCTTTATCTTCCTTTGTGGAGTCGGTATGGTTATACATTTCCCACGCAAAATTCCATTCTTTCTCACTTCCCATTGCAATACCATAGCAGCAGACTGTTCTTCTAATAAAAAAGGGAATTCTGCAATGCAAAAGATGATTAAAAGGTACTGTATTGATGTAAAGTCAAAACCAGCAGTTAACCCATAACTGAAAACAAGCATTTACTTACAGTTAAAGGATGAACAAGAAAGAAAATATAAAATAACAACCTAAATCAAGCTAGGAAATTTGATTGCTTTATTCATGATTTAAACATTTAAAAAGCATGCAGTTTAGAGGCAAACAAAAAAAGTTTTTTAAAACAGGTTGGTCAAGCTATTTTGTGCACATACAGTGTCAATGGCACTCTTTCACATCACAGCCTAGGACATGGATCACATCATTAAAGAGGGTACAGCTGCATATGAGCATTATCCCAGACAAGCTTTTTCAAAGCTTATTCAGTGGATTATCCAATAGGAAAAGCCATGTGCAGCACAAATGGAAACAGAAGGGACTTTTCTCCATGCAACACGCAGCCTCCTATTACTCCTACCCCAGGGACAGTCCTCAGTGTAGCAATGAATTTCATAACATAAACTAGATGCAAACATTATCACTGTAACACTCCACTTCATGCACAAAGGCTGAACTGAAAATTTCTCCTGTGACAATGATGTGTTCTTGACATTAAGACATTGTCAACCTTTTCCAGTTATAACAATTAATTTTACTATGCAAGCTACCAGTCTAAATTAATAGTATTCTGGACTAATTCTCTGTAGAAGAATGGGTCCCATTGCTACAAATGAAATGCTGAACTTCCCAATGGCATACTATCAATCTGCTTAGCATCACACAAGACCAAGACTGTAAACATTAGCTTACATTAGATCAGGAGATAAACTGAGAAAGACAGACTAGTTTCTGGTCACAAAAGCTGTTCTTCAGGTCCAAAACCAGAAGCAGCAAATTCAAATTTAAATATATAAATTATATTTAAATTTATATATTTAAACACATAATTTGAAAAAAATTCTTTAGAGTTTCATTAGAACACACTAGAGAAAATGGGGAGGATACCAGCAGAAAGAGAGACAAAATTAGTCAGAAGAAAGGCTACATGACAGCAATCTTCAAAGCAAAAGGTAGAGACAAGTAATTTATAAATTTTTGAAACTAAGAAGGACTAGTGGGAGTGACGGAGGGCATCGAGTGTTCTCGAAGAAAGAAGCAAAATGCAGGGATTTCATAGTCCTGTAGTGGGTGGGTGATTTCACTGGCATAATAACAGAAAGTGTGGGCATGTTTTATATTTACTTCAAAAATTTCAGTTTTATATTTACCTGGATATGTGCTGGAACATAGGGGGTTTGCCACCAAGAATGATGCTTACCGAGATTGAGTGGTTATATCAAGGTAAAGAATAGTTCTGCAAGGAATCCTCTTATGACAGATCTTATGTGAGTTACAGAGTGTATTAATTTAATAATCATTTCACAACACTGCAGAAAGAGGAGATGGTAGGGTGATAACAGGGTATACAGCTAGTTAAAATCTTCTTTTCAAGGTGCTTCATGAAAAGCTGCCTTGGCTAAAATACATGTATTTTGCTACTGCAGCTGTTTGAATAGTTTCAAGAAAATGTTGGTTACTGAGTGTAAAGTTGTTGTGGATGAAGAGCAAATAGATAAGCCCTGTGTATCTTTTGGCTGCAGCTCTGATGTTCATCACTCAAGGCAGGCTATACAGGCAGCCTACTATGGGACACTACTTCACTGGCTGGTGACATCTATGGTGGCCCTGAAGTGGTTTATGTTGTATAGTTCACAGAGGAAGTCCACTGTGGTCCAGAGGGACTTTGGAGCTTGAGATTATGGTAGGTGAGGAGGAGATATTTGATATTTTTTGGGGAGTGGTTGTGTGGTTTGAGATGACTGGCCTGCCAGGATTTTTGTGTTTCTGGATCTTGGGGAAGATGCAGAAAGCTATTGAGAAGGATAGACTAGTTTATGTAGTTTTCCTGGAGCCAATGCATAAAGCACATAGTGATTTCTTAACTTTTGAGGGCAACAGCAGTATATGGTTACCTTTAGTAAATAACTAAAATGTGCAGCAACGTTGTCCCTCCCTCTAGATTAATTTCCTTCTTTTAAAAGGATACAAGCCAGCAACAGCACCACAGAGAATACATTAATTTAGCTAGCTCCACTTCACTCCCATAGGCAAAAAGAGAAAAACTGAGTAACTGGCTGGGAATCATAACTCTTGGCTTGTTATCTCCACGGAAGAGATATAATGCACTGTATGAAGTCCAGTTAAGTTCTGCCAGGAACTGTATGGAAATGTTCAGCTGAAAGTTGATCACCTTATCTGAGAGGGAAAAGCATTATTTCCTTGCACAGATGTGAGAATCCTACTGGGTTCCACATGTGGCAGAAGAGGTATAGTGTGCCATTATGAATTCTGCTCTCAGAATGGAGAACATAAGAGCATCTAAAGGGATACGTCTGTGCAATATGAATCAAAAGTTTATTGTGCCCTTTTCTTTTTCTATCCAGCATCTGAAAACCCTCATTTTTAACTTAACAGTAACTGTGATCTGTCATTTGAAACCTAAGAAGTTTCCTATCTCCTATGGTTTTTTTTCCTTAAAGCACAACCATTTTTTCACTTAATAGAATCCATAGTTGCATTTTTTTCCACACATATAGCCATGTGAAGTGTGAGGCTGTAAAGTCCCTTTGAACTTATCTCAGTGCCAGAAAGGACAGCAAAATTTATCTTCTCCATTTCCATTCAGCTAATATACTTCACAGACACTTCAGCTTTTCAACTCAGATAAGGCATGTAGTATTCCAACAGGAAAAAAAAATCATATATTATTAAGAGGGGAAGATAGGTGACTATTTTGAAACAGCCTGAGAATTCAGCAGAGCATTGTTGCTTTTAGTATGCGACAACAAGAATATTCTTTCTGGAACATTAACAGAATGTATTTAAGTTATTTAAACTTCTCAGTTTAATTGCAAAGCACAATTTAGCTTTTATGAGGATGATCACTACGAAGCTATTTAAAAAACCACAAACATAAAAATACGAGTTCAGTTTACTTAGCCAACTACATACATCAACAGAAATACAAGTAACAATGAAATATTCATATCAACTACAGCAATAAATAAATAAATAAACACAAATAACAATAAACTTTAAATATAAACTCACCGGTGCCAATACTATTTGACTATTGCATAGAAAAACATTAAAAGAAAAAGGGAGGAAAAGAGAATAACAATTTCAATACATTGTAAATTTAACAATACAGTACTTGAATACAGGAAATCTAATCCTGGTAGAGCCAAGACTCCATCCTCACAGACCAGAAACCTAATCACTAGGCTCCAATATCAGCGTAAGAACCAACAGCTGTTCTCACCACCTCTTTACATGAATACAGAACATTCAAGACAATTTGCTGGGCCAACCACGGGCAAATGCCTGTATCATACAAATATTATTTCACTCAGTATTGCTAAGAGAAGCCTAGAAACTGAGTTGGCATACATGATAAACCTAAGGCTGTACTGCAGCAAAGTGACTGGACAATATGAGATATCAGCCCTACCCTGAGATTCACCTGTTATGTGGCTAAACAGAATGTGGTCTTCATGGCAAAAAATTGGCATACTCCAGTCTGTAAAGTCTGTGTAAAAGCACTAATTATGAAATCCACATAATGTTGGGATTTGGGGAATAGGAGAGGGTTGGGGAAGCACAGAAAGTCTTAAATTCTATCATTCTGTCAAGAAAGAAGTGCAGTGTACAGAAGCATTTCTCATCCTGCCTCCCCCATGTAAGAGTCCATAAACCTTTCACCTCACTTATGCACACACACCTCCAAAAGCACATTATCATTCTTACTTGTACTCAGGGTTGTCCATCCATTTAGCATACAGTTCAGATGACAGGTTCAAACAGTCTTGGAGGCCCAGCCAGCATGCTGTTTCAAAAAGTTTTTCCAAATACACTCTTGAAGGGAAGCCAGAATAGCAAGAATAAAAGACATGTATGCCACATTTGGAGTACTTGAACTGTGCTTGACCAGCACAGCTGCAGAATATGATGCTGTTAACGCAGAAGAACCTGTACTAGAAATAGCTGAGGTTTCATAAAAATAAAAAATTGAACTACCAATAATGGGTTCCTGATACCAATATTCATGGACATCAGCGAGGCTACCAAGGTACTACAATTTTTCTTAGTTTTTTGTAGTTTATTCTCTTGGTAGTTTTGAGAGACTAGTTGCATCTAGTCAAAATCATTCTGACATTCAAGACTGAGGCTTCAGTAGCCTTGCAAAATGAAGTATTTTAAAGTTCTATTGATTGATCCATAAATCACATCTGAAGTTCATCTGTCAGTTTTTCCCCAACTAGCAGCAGCCTGTTGAGCTTGTTCACCCATAAAAAAAAGCTACCCCTCAGGTCATTAAACTGTCATCTTTTATGCTCACCAAATAAACTGAAAATATCTCAAAGTATCCTGATACTGAAGTTTCATTAGAGCTATCATCATAAGTAACACACACTTATAGGACAGTAAAAATAACAATTTAGTCACATTAAAATTAAAGCTGAATACTTACTGAGCAAAATAGTCACCTTCCAAATCATCAACATTTTGACGAATAAAACCTGCATAATAATGGTATATTGGCAACATTCTCTTTAAAAGGTATTTCTTTTGAAAGAAGGGAAAGAAAAATTAATTTAAATGCAAGTTTTTATTTTACTGTATTTTTCTTTACTTACTGAGATTTATCCTAAAAATTTACCACTATCGATTTATTGACAACACAGCATATTAAAATATAGTATATGAACTGGATCTAAAATTCAATACACATGTACATCCATTAAAATTGGGAAGTTACCATTTCATGTCACCGTGACCTTTGAACTCATTATGAAAGAAAATAAATGCTCATTCTCAGAGAAAAAGAGAGAAAAATAAGTTCTCACATATTTTAAACATAACTTTACTTTAGGACTTAAGACAACTACTATTGTGGAATTGCACTTTAAACAAAAGTGAAATCTTCAAATACAAGGAAATAAGTAAGACAATATTGCCTCAGATAGCTCAAATATGGAAGAGAATAATCTCATTTAGTAGCCAAACCCAATTCCTTCTTTCACTCCATGAAGATGAACTGGAGGCAGTAGAAACCACCGAGCATGTACATTCTATATTCCCTTTTTACATAGCAGTGTTACTCTCATTACTTCCTACTATTTACTACTGACAGATAGCATATTTTCTGGGTTCTCAGTTTTACAAAAATCTGGAATCAGGGTTAACGTAAAGAATGTAAATAGATTTCTGTTTTACAATAAGAATTGCTTATGATTCAATATTTAACATTGACTAATATATACACATAAGTACCTCCTCCTATTTAAAAAAAAAAGTTGACAAAAGGGAGTGACAAGAACTATGACCCATCATAGTCATCATGACATTCATTTTAATCTGATTTATTTAAATGGTCTAATATCCTTGCTAACTAACAAAACAGGTGATACCTTTAAAAGTGGATATACTTCATAGTTCTTCAGAGTAGCTTCCAAATTCTCAGGTACTAGGTTTAACAATACCATATTCCATATAAAGAGTTCATCTTCTCTGGCAAGATACTTTGTTAGTTCAAGTGCTGTTTCAATCTGAATGTATCCAAACCTATTTGAAGACAAAAAAACCTCATACTTGAGCATACTTGTTCACATTAATTACCTAACACAATTTTCTGTGTTTTTATGAAATTGACAATAAAACATCGGGATAATGCATGGAGAGTGACTCCAAAAAGATGTTGGAAAAATAAAATAAATATAAAACAATGGTGCCTTTAAGAGCTGAACTCTCAAAACACTTATTACAGAGCACAGTGCCACCATCGAAATAATAGGACAATCCTGGCACTAAGCATGGCAGTATGCAGACTGTATTCTGCTTGTGTCTGCAGGATACAGTATAGGCACATTTACAGGATGCATCAGTCTCATTAGAACAAAATGATGGAAAAGAGCACTGTTTTGAGTTATAATACATTTGCATTTTTATTGCTATACAACATATTTTTATTACAGATTCTTTTGTGGAATGTATATTATTGTAAAAATCAATTTAATTCACATGCACACTGTTCCTGGAATTAACAGCTTCAGTATGGCATTTCTGTGCCTTTGTGTGGAATTAGCAAGGAATTGATTCTTTCCCAATAAAATTCCAATTCATGCCCCTCTCCTCCAGAAAAGAAACATTTATACCGTATTTACACAGGAGCACAGTTCTATACTTCAGTTACATGCCTTACTCTCTACTAGCTTTGAGCTCTCTTATGAGAAAGTGCATTTGTATGAGAGGAGGAATGGGGATTTTTAATTTGTCCTCCCAGAGCTACTTCCACAGGCTCTGACGGGAGGCAACGTGCTTTGACCACCCCCTCCCTGAGCTCCCACACAATAGGTGTCCCATGCTTTTGGGATCTGTGGTACGTTTGAGGCACGACGTATTTATTGCTTCTTCAGCTCCTCACAGTACTGCTGACCTCCCTAGCATCACAGACATGAACAACCAAGTCATCCATCAGCAAGGGAAATGAAAGAGGTACTAAGACTGATGCAGGACAGCATAGCTGAGATAGCCCAGAATAATTCAAGGAAAATTCAGAATGTTCATTCCGAATCTTTTTTCTGTTACAACAAATGTAAGTTAGTCCCTAAAAAACTCATGTAAGTGCCATTATTTAAAATACTTCCTAAGAGGTGGGACAAAAGTTGAAAGAAATTTTGAAAGAAATCACTCAGCACTGACACAAGAATGGATTAAATACTTAACTCCCCCACCATTTTGTCAAAACAGCTGTTGTTCTTATGAGGCGCTTATGGGTAGTATCAACAAAGCAAGAAGTAGCAATGCTGAATGCAATCATGTAGTTTGATCATTTTCTGTGACATATTCAAAACATACTTACTGTGTCAATGCAAAAACATCATCTATCAGCTGGAACCTGCTGACAGCGGGAATAGACTGCAGAAAGCATTCACATAGTGTTAATAGATCTAAACATGTCATTAACAATCTAAAAAGGTTTTACTGTGTTTCAGGAGGAAAAAACAAGTCCCTAACACTTTTTTCAAACTAAAATATTCTATAAAACACCATAAAATGGATCCTGCATTTTAAGCTGTAATTATGTATATGCTTTTAGGGATGTTTTTATATATAAATATATAAATACATGAATATACAGCCATATATTTTCATATATAAATATACAGCTCCAATACATTAAGCACAGAATTTCAAGACCGTTTTTACTTGCATACTGTAATGAAAATAAAAACATGGAAATTATGTATTTCCTAAAATATCCCAGTTATATAATTTTAGTACATTTTTTTCATTTTGAGGCTTCAGTTCAGAATACATACTCAGATTAGTCCAGAGCAGAGTGTCTGGCACTATTGTGAATTAAATGACCAAGACAGAGCTGCAGCTGAACCCCTGCCTACAGCTCATACTCTCACACAAGAGCTGGTCCCTCCTCATCTCCTCCCTGCTTCCATGCCCCTTCAGCTTGGCGATTGATCAAGAAAACTTTCCCACTGACCAGTGTCAAAAAACTGCCCCAAGTCAGCACGCACCTCGTTCCCTGCTGACTCAGATTTGCTGTTGAAAGAACAAAGCCTAGAAGAAAGGAAGCCAGTGCTCTGTAGGAAGGTTTAACCACACCACGTGCTCTGTTCAGCCTCGTGTTCAGACCTTCTGGAGAAGTCATGGGACTGATTACTATTATGCTAACAGCTTTCTCACTGTTGTTACCAAAACCAATGAGCTGACATTACTACTAGAACCTCTGGCTCACTCTAGGGTTAGGCATCCTTAAATACTATGCAACCCCACATACAACCACATATACAGGCTGTTCTGCACCACTTTCACCTTCAGCCCAAGCCATGCCAAGTCAGAGTTACAGTGTCTACAGAGGACTGAAAGAGCCCAAGTAGAACAGATTGGAACTCATAAGAAAAATCTCCACCAAAAAACCCCCACATTCACCCAACCAAAAAGCCCAAGTCAGATTTTTTTAAATAAAAATTTCACTGATAGAAATATTGTGCTTTGAGGAAACGTGGAAAATAAAAAGCTTTCTCCCAGCTTTCCTTCTTCATGATTACCTAATAGCAGACAAAGGTCGGCCATATATCTGTACCAATAAGTGAGCCAAATTTAAGAGAATGGAAGAACAACAAGCTGTTAAGACAACTCTGAAGACAGAATGCCACCTCATGTAGTTATTTTTCATGCTTATGTGAAACTATTTTGGCCTGTTTTTCTTCCACTACGAAAGGCTGCCAGTGACTTTAGTGGTACCACGGTAAATCATATCTTCTTATGTGATACATGATTTTCTCATTATTCCAGGTTTTCACCAATGTGATTACTGGTAAGAATTGTAAGAAGAAATATATGGAAAGAATTTGTTTATAAGCTTGATAAAACAAATATGATCTTACCTTTGGATCATTTTCAAGCAAGTGCGCTAATCGTTTTAAGTTTAACTGATCATAGTTCACTCTGTAGTATCCACTTATATTTACATTTAGCAGGATCCAGTCATATTCTGACTCCGACACTTGCATTTCAGGAAACACTTCTGCAAAGTGACATTAAAATGTATCATTTTATCTTTTGCATACTGCTAAATCCTCTTGCATTTATACACACTGGATTCAGTGCTCCTCTGAAATCTGAGACTCAAGTTTGAGGTTGGACTCAAAAAGAATTCCCCAAAAGCTCCATGCATTTGTGATCTCTGTTCTGCACAGCAGAATTTCGACAAGCAACTGACACCTCAGATACCTTGAGAAAACCTTGAGATGGCAAAGGGCAGGCTGAAGACCCACTTTGCTCCTACCCTTTAGCTCGTAGGCAGCTGGCAGAGCTCAGAAAGGTTACCCAGGAATTCAGTCTGGATGAGGAACAATACCCTCTCATGCCTGCCGCAGGACGTGCACCCCCAGCATGCCTGCTGCTCCCAGTGCTGTTCCAGAACAGCTTGCTCAGTACCTTATGGAAGAACTGACCACCTACCGGTATTCACATATATGGAGATCAAAGAAAGCAAAACAGCTACGCTCATGCAAGAGACAAGTAATTGAAAACTGTATTTTAAATAAAATAGTCCCATAGTCCTTTTGACTTACATCACTCACTAAAGGCTTCCTTCTGCAGTCCCATTTCAACTCACTACTACCTACTTCATGTGTTCTTGTCTGATTGCCTGCTCCTGGTAGCGTACAGTACATGTGAAGGAGCCAGTCCAGCCCTGATGGCTCTAACCTGCCTCATAAAAAGAGGATCCAAATGCTGCTTTGACTGGCTATGATCACCCTGATTTAAGAAGGCAAACACTCTTAAGACAATAAATCAATGTTGGTGAGCAGTCTAGACCCAGCACTGCTTTACTCTGAACAGATGACTGAGGCTTCAATGTGTTTTGACAGAGCAGGTGAAAATGGCACATGGCAGATAGTGGCTTAACCATTTAAAACTGGTAGCTGGAATATGGCACTAGCAGTACTTCCCCTGTAAAGGCATATTGGTTCAATGCTCTGCTCATCAAGAGTACTTTTAGATCCAGCTAAAACAGCAAAACTATGCTCCTCCACTGTCCCAGCTGAGTGAAATAAGTTACACCATAACAGCATCATCCTCCTGGTGTGTCTGAGCAGATGTCTCACTCAGGGGCAGAAACTGACACAATTATATGGGCAGAAGCCCATTATGTCCAACAGTACAGCCTTTTAACACTGCACAGTGCAGCACCGAATGAACATACTTGGCTGCTGGTAGCAGCCCAGCTTGGAGCTTGCAGTTTAATTTAACCTGCCTAGAAGTAATAAAATTGGCTCCTGCAGGGCTCTTTGCAGCAAAAATACACATATGCGAAATCATTTTTGAGAGGTTTCCTCTTTATATATTGTTATGTCACTGCAGCAACTATTCTAAAATAGAAGTTAAAACAGTACTTTGTACCAAATCCCTCATTTTAATTTACCAAAACCATTCCGATGAATACCACTGAATGACAGCATAAGAGTCTTCTACCAGAAGTCATTTCAGTCCTCCAGGAATAAAACAGTAACTGAATTTAATAATACCCTTAACAATTCTACCTTTGTAAGAATTAATTTTATTTATGCGTCAAAAATAAAAAGAAAATTATTATTTTTTTAACCTTAAAACATGAATTCAAGTTCCTTGACTGAATAGTGTCTGGTAAGTTTTCATATGTGTTTTAAAGACTGAATTTCTACTTTATCGTAGTCCCTTCAGGCAGATGCAACATGATGTGTGTTTTTCATAACTTCTGTAGGTCTTAAGCCACATCATGGGTGAGGAAATGGAATTGGTATCAACTACTTCAATAATACAAGCTTGGCACGTGACACTAGTCCTTCCAAGCAAGTGCTGCCTGACAATTCTTTTCCATAAATGTTCTAATTTTTCATCTTAGCACTCACTGGTTTATTTAACTTTAAAGCATTCAGAGGAATAAACATCCACTGATTGCTTATTTACTTGCCCATATACTGTGAAATGATCCTTCAAGCTATCTTATTGCCTGAAAAAGAAGGAAAGTAGCTTTTAACCACCGCAAACAGAAGAGGGAGAGCTAAAATATGCAGACAGAATACTGCAGTTTGGCTCTTAAGAATTCCACAAACACATCAGTTTGTGAATCTCCTTGTAACTGATTCAAAACCTGATGGAGTTCAGGGCTGACCTTCCAAAGAAAAAAAATTACCCCATTCTAATGATTACATATTTTCTTTCTCAAAAAAATATAGCTGTTTATTGGAAAGCACCGAGATGAGAAAGAAGTTAATTTTTTTATTTGATTTGAGATGGAAATAAACTCCCTCTTCCATTTTAAGCCTTTAAAACTTTTAAAAATTATACTCTTTTGATAAGAGAATTATTGCATTTAATTTGCATACCTAAATTAGATTAAACAGTGTTGAAAATACTGATTTTCTGTTTTTGCAGATACCCATGTGTAACAATATTCAGTCACTTCATACAGCTGGTTTGAATATTTACAGCCCTGTATCTACCACTTGAGCAGATCTTTTTCTGATACATCACAGCTGAGATCCTACCAATACTCAAAAACTGTCATTAAGATCAATGGGATCTGCTGGAATCTTATGGAAGCAGAAGGATTTAGGAGTTTGGATTTCTGTACAAAATGACAAAGTCAAAATTATTGTGGAAAGCTCTACTCACAATATGTGTTCTACCATATTATTGAAAACATATGCTCAAGTTCAATGCAATATAGAAAAAAATATATTAACCTATTTGAAAATCTATTGCTATTTTAAAATAAAATTAGCACAAGAAATAAACACAGACATTTCTGTAATAAAGTTTTATCTCCCTATTCAATTCAAATATATGCTTCATTTATAGTAAAGTTAGGTGTGTTTTTATCAGCTTGGTTTTAGCATGTGTGAACAAATACATTACTTACTGTTGCTTTTATCTAGCCACATTAAGGGTTGTGATGATCCATTTCTCATCCAAGAAATAGGAATAATCCATGTGTTACTTAACAAAAAAAAGAGATAATATAATTAATTCTTATGCTTAAAAAAACCGTCTCTGCTGCTGCTCAACTAGATTGCATGAGTTCCTTCTTATGAGTTTCCATCTACCTGCTCTCCTCTCTGAGGCACAAAGCCTCATCAGATGGTGGTACTTATGCTGGATCAGCACTTAGGTTCATCAAAGATAAAGGAGTTTTAGAATGGCTTTAAACAGGCATCATATCTATAATATTGTTGAATACTAGGTGCTTGAATACCACTGTGTCTCTGTGCTGTGGCTTTCCTTCTTCAGGCAACAATTTTATTCTCCTCACTTACTACAATTCACCCTATTTCTGGAGAATGTAACTCTCATTTTCAGAAGGGTATCTAATAAGAAAATGCCCAATGAAAGAAATACAACTGTAATTCTGACAACTGTATTTTCCTTTCCGAGGGAATGTAAATCTCCTGGCAAAAACAGGTGAATGCTTCAAAACCCTGAAAAAAATCTGTAATACATGTCCTGGATTTTCTTACACATAGTATTGCCTCTTCCTAACTACAGTAAAAGACTTAACATTTGTAACTTGGAACACCTTACCTGAACTAACCAAAAACGCTGAATGGACTAATGCTCTGCAACTCCTGGAACTTGGGAGCAAAGGAAACTCTATGGCTCTCATTAAAATTTTATTTGGCTGTTGCATGACCAGGAATAGCAGCCAGGGAAAAACCACTTTGGGTTGTGCTCTCATTTATACTTTTTCCCCACGTGGGAACTCATCTTACAGGCTCTGTCCATGCATCCCAATGCTCACAACAACTGCCAAACTTCATGAACGTTCAAACCTATAACCATTTTTAGGCATCTAAATAAGTAGCACAGCCTTCAAAAGGACTGAGCACTCAGCCATGCTCACTGACAGGAACTTTAGACCAGCATGTCAGGTACTTAGCACTTTCTGAGAAAGGGGTTGTTCATATAAGTACTTAAATGCAACCCCTTTATCCTTGCCAAGCAGAAGAGACCTGAAATATGTGCACAGGAAAAAAGCTACAGCATTGTTTATCCAGATTCCCAGTCTGTACAACTGAGGGATGGGGAAAGAAGAAAATGCCAGGCAAATCTCCTGCCCTGCAACCTATTAAGTCTTTATCTGTCCTTACAAAACCGTTATGTGGCTGGAAAAGTGACTACTGCAGAGGAAAGCAACCTTTTGGTAAAACAAGTAGCTTGCAGAACTATTGAAAATTCCAGATTTTACTTGACAGCTTGTGACAAGAAAAAATATAAAGTTAAAAAATCTGATGGTCAAAACATAATGTACTAACTGAAGAGTTTCCTGGATTGGGCTTTGGGCCACCTGGTCTAGTGGGAGGTGTCCCTGCCCATGGCAGGGGGATTGGAACTAGATGAGCTTTAAGTCCCTTCAAAACCAAAGCATTCTGTGATTCTACGAAAAGACAGGATATAAACATACAATAAAAACACAACCTAAACATACTTGTAAGAATCAGTACTATTTTCATTCTTTTTATTAAGGAATTGTTCCTGGCTGATTGTGCCAGTGGTTAGATTTAATGTTAAAACTGGAAACCCATTTTGGCATGTCCAGGAATCCATTATTTGTTTTACAGGTGCTGGCAACTTAACTTCATCCTGTGAATCTACAACCTGCAAGAGAAAGAAGAATTAGAAATACTTTCAAGAAACAGGTACTTACTGATACTGCTTCAGCAACACTTTAGGGGTTGTTCCAACATATTAGAGAAAATATAACTGCTTAGCAGTTTGCTGGTGTTCGATTCATGCAAAAAAATCAATGTAATGAAGTCTAAAGGGCATTATTGACATTATAATACAGACAGCATAAGCCTTTTTAGGAATTATGAAATACTGAGATGACATTTCTTTTTCTTATAACCGTATTGCTAACTTTTCTCTTTTTAGTGTTAATATACTTACACCTCTGTCTGGCTATCACAGATTGGATTTGTTAATTTCATTCAAGTAAAGCTGCTGGAACACAAATATTTTTAAGTGACTAGCTAATTAACAAACAACAGTAAAGATGATGTGAAAAAGATACTATGCTAGTGTCCCAACTACTGTGAATTGGTACAGTCTATTGGCTTAAAAGACAGGACAGCCTTGCATATCTGAAATTGCGGCATTCTCATTCTTAACCTTAGATTGAGTCTGCAAAACAGTGCAAAACTTCTTTAGAGGAACAGGAAAGTGGAATTTTTAAAAATAAACCTGATACATGATCTATGAATGAGTTAAATTTGTTAGAATGAGCTAAGGCTATGTAGTGGATCAGAGTGCTTATTTACAAAAGAGAGGCATCATACAAGAATGTAATCAATGAGGTAAATCTCCAGTTGTGATGGGTGTATCTGGGGGAACATTGATAAAGCAGGGGAACCAGCTAGAGTTGAGATAAGGGACTTAAGAAATTTGTAAGTGACAAACCAGGTAAAGAAAGAAGAGACTCAAAGTTCATGGAAGGGACACTAAGGGACACTTCTTCCACAACCCCAAGAGAACACCAGAGACCACTGAAGACCCCCATTGAAGCCCCTCAGAGACTTAGGCCGCACACATAATCAAACACAATAAATACATATAACTATTCCGGGAAATCTAATGTATGTGTATGTAACAGAGATATATAAGCTTGAACCAAGACACCATATGGCATGAACATTAGATAGAGATATCCCCTGTGTATCTGGCCATGATAAAGTAATGCCTGCTTCTTAATGCTACATTAGTGTTAAGGAGTTTTATTCCTGATTTTGGTAACAAACCTATTATTAGCAGCTTTTTTCTTATTCAGATTTCTGCCAAAACCAGCAAGGGGTGAAATGCTGAGTCACTACCCTGGGTAAAGGGTCTTTGCTGGATCTGTGACGTATCAGCATCTTTGATCATCAAGCCCAGAGCATCACACACAGTTGTCTGGCAAAACTTAAGCTCCAGAATAGGCTATGCAATTTCATGTAAGCTTAGACAATCTCCATAAAACTCAAAATTCCACCTAGCCCTGATTTCCCATCTCTCTGATCCTTGTACTTAGCTCCACTGATCTCAGGTGGAATTAAGCAGCCAAGTAAACACTTGTGAAGACATTAGCCAAAAGACCCAGTAAAGCAAATTTTATGTAAAAGACTGAACTAGGGATGGTCAAATTCCTGTGCAGTCTTCTAAGAACAGTATATGCTCTAATTTGGACTGTTACTAGAGATAAAATAAGTACCATCTGTATGTGGCTCCAGAGATCATCTTGGTTAGCATTTGAGAAGGAAAATTCTTCCAGATACGACTGTAGAGAAACAAACAGAAGCATCAGAATTCATGAGACTAATGAAAAACATCAGCAAGGCAAACAGCAATTTGTAATTTTCAAGCTGATAAATCAAAGTGAAGACATTAGTTTCTCAAACTTACAGTAAGTGCTCTGAAAAACAACTTCTCAGACAGGAAACCAGAAAGCATCCAGGTAATAGAAGCCCCCTAAGATAGAAAAAAGCTATGAGAAAACATGACTTATTATTGCAATTATTATGGCAGTCTTTTTTTCAAACTATATTCCAGAGAAGTTAGTCAGGCTACTCCTACGCTTCATATTTCTTACAGGCTAAAAATGTTTTCACCATTTCTTTCATAGCCAAATAGGTTTGCAACATCCAGCAAATATGTGTGTGCAGCAGAAACAAACTTTAAATGATGAAACAACCTACAAGAATGCATTGTAATTCAACAGTTTCTCTCCATTCTGCTTTGTACCATTCATTTAGAATATACAAGAAAGGGGGAAAATTTTATATTTTTTAACCTTGTTGTATGTGATGCTGTCAAACAGAGCCATTAAAGAAAATGATCCTTTGAACTTGTCCTCACTTTCTGACAGCGATCGAACTCCTATTTCATTGTCTTCCCTCAAGACAGGTTGTACAACGTGATCATAAAAGATTTTATCCTACAAGAAAAACACAAATCTAAGTGAGCTGAACAGAAAATACTTATTCTCAGGAAAGAATGTAGATTATGAGATTAGCACTAATAGAAATGGTCTGTCAATAAACAAGGAACAACACTTTTCCCCGTTCCCTAACTTTGCCATGAAGTAAAAGGGACCGTACACTAACTTTTTCCACATGCAACATTAGTAATCAGTGAAAATTTTACATCTGATAAGACTGAGGGCTTGGGCCTGACAAAGACAACTACAGTGTAATCCTAAGCGGAAAATAAATCAACTATATTACACAGCAAATGAACAAATAATGAAAACTGAAAACCTGTATTTACATGTCTATGTCATTAAGATGGCAACATTTCCCCCCCTAAATTCTGTTTGTCCTGCTGCAACCCTGAGTAATAACTAAAAAACTAAGCTACTGAGGGTAGCAATGCTTAACTATACAGCACTTCTGCTGCCACCCAGTGAGAAATATGGAGGGACCCCTTTGGTGTAAATTGGTGAAGTTCTCATTTTGTCAAATGGTGCTTCAGTTTCCCCCAGCTGAGAATATGCCCTAAAATGGGATAGAAAATGACATCATTACAAAGGTAAAGAAAAAAACCCCCTACATTTTGAAAACACTGCAGGCCACGATGAGCACTTGTACTTCTAAAGAAAAACACAGGTTTCCAGTTCCTGGGATCAAATTTGTCTACCATTTTTTCTCCTTGTAAATAGCCAGTAACTTTAATTTTCAGGGTTCAACTTGTAATTTGGTAGTGATCAGTGGGACAAAGCCTAGTTGGAAGACAGTAACTAGCAGTGTACCCCAGGGGCAAATATTCAGTCCAGCCCTGTTCAACTGCTTCATTATTGATCTGTATGCTGGGACAGAGTGTACCCTCAGCAAGTTTGCAGATAACATAAAACTATGAGGAGTGGCTGATGCACCATCCAGAGGGACCTGGACAGGCTGGAGAAATGGGTTGATGTGAAGCCCAACAAGGGGAAGTGCAAAGTCCTGTACCTGGGGAGGAACAACTCCAGGCACCAGGACATGATGGGGGCCACCAATCTGGAAAGCAGCTTTGTGAAAAAAAGACTTGGGAACACAAAGGACACCAAGTTGAAAATGAGCTAGCAATGTGTCCTTGCAGCAAAAAAGGCTAATGGTATCCTGGACTGCATTAGGAGGAGTACTGACAGCAGATCAAGAGAGTTGATCATTCCCCTCTACTTAGCACTGTTGAAGACACATCTGGAGTGCCAGGTCCAGTGCTGGACTCTCCAGTAGAAGAAGGATATAGAGCTGCTGAAAAGAGTCCAGCCAAGGCCACAGAGATGCTGAAGGGACTACAGCATGTCTCCTATGAGGAAACGCTGAGAAAGCTGTGACTGTTCAGCCTGGATTAAAGAGGGCTGATGGGGATCTCATCAATGCAAATAAATATCTGAAGGGAGAGGGCAAAGAGGATGTAGCCAGGCTCTTGCCAGCGGTGCCCAGGGCCAGGACCAGAGGCAATGGGCACAAACTGAAATACAGGAGATTCCCTCTGAACATCAGGAAACACTTTTTCACTGTGAGGGTGACCAAGCACTGGCACAGGTTACCCAGTTCCATCTTTGGAAATATCAAAAGCTGTCTGGACACAGTCCTGGGGACCTGGCTCTAGGTAGCCCTGCTTGAGCTGGGGGGTTGAACAAGATGATCTCCAGACATCTCTTCTAACTTCAGCCATTCTGTCATTCTGTGAATGTGTATGACCCACAAAACTGCACAAGAAAGCCCTGTATTCTCACGCCTGCTAATTTACTCTGGATTTCTAAGATACATCA
Organism: Aegotheles bennettii; assembly: GCA_013398125.1. NCBI lineage: Eukaryota > Metazoa > Chordata > Aves > Caprimulgiformes > Aegothelidae > Aegotheles > Aegotheles bennettii. The sequence goes on along the minus strand of VZRW01003621.1, from coordinate 144,155 downwards.
CATAATTGTAATTCATCAAATGGAATTACTACCCACTATTAAAATTTATTTTATGGACAGAAATAAAATGGCAGTTGTTGATTTTTAGAAAGGCAAGCTTCTAAATTAAAAGATTAAATTTAAAATGGAAACAAGGATTTACTTCCAATTTAAAATTTGGTGGCTTTTACACTTTCCAATTATATTAAAATATTGCATTACAATGATACTAAAATACTGCATTATAGAGAATAAAGTGAGCTGTTGTTGAAGTTCAAAGCAGAAGGTTAGCATATCAAATGACCTAGAAATCCTTCTGAAAGAATTTGTTTGACATGCCTATATTCCTTTCCAATTAAGCAGGTAACTAAGTGCTTTAGTGAACTAGAGAAACAAAGCGATAAGTGGTGTTCCACCTGAGCCAAACAAAAAGCAGACTGGACTGACTGCAGTTTGGGTACTGCCCAGACTAAAGGCTTCTCCTGTCTTCAGAAGCTGAGGGCACTGTGCACAGACCTCATCTCATGGCTATAATTAGTAGCACATATCCTCCTGTTTCAGAGTTAAAAGATGGATATTTTCTAATATGCTATGGGACTCATGCTTATTCCATTTGGGCAGATCAGGAAGGAGCATTAGCCTGCTGTCGCATTAGCTATGTGTGTTATATTTGCCCTATCCACAACCAGATATCCATGGACCCAGTAGGGTAAACAGACTCAAAATGGCCCAACCTAGTCACTGCCTGTTAAAAATACCTGAGGTATGGGATGGTTGAAAAAGAGCTTGGACATGCAGGGAGGCAAACCATCGGCTACACGACCCAGGAGAGAAAATTGGGTTTGCTACATGACAGATCTGGGGCAAAATACCAACTCCTTGTCACTGCAGAATCACAGCTGTCCAGCAATCCTCTGCATCATCTGCAGAAGAGCTGGGTATGATCCAGGGAAGAATCGAGACCCACTGGTTTTTCCCAAGGGAGGTAAGTTACTAATGTCATGGTGTAATGAAATGCCAGGCCCTGCACCTTCCTTTTCTTAGCACATGCTGGAACTTTGCTACTTTAGCTTACTTCAGTAAGTGTTAGTACTTACCAGTGAAAGCTTGGGTTCAACAAACATAGCTCCCAGGCACTCAAAGTAAGATGCCAGTCCCTCCTTAAGCCACAGATCATTCCACCAGTTCATTGTAACAAGATTTCCAAACCACTTAAATAGAAAGAAAAAATTTCTCAACATCTCTTTGGACTGCTGTTTCCATTTGTGTGGTTAAACACACATACCTATGCTGAAGTGACTTTAATTATGTGTACACATCAATTGAATAAAATGCTGGATATTCCTTCAGATAGTGAAAATTCACTAGAAAAAGATGCACCTTGGGAAAAGTTAAGAGATTCAGAGTAGTTATTTTAAAATTGTTTCATCTACAGTTTCACACCATGAGTATGGATGGCAGTGCTTTATGTCATTCTTTTACTCTATTTAATTTTAAACACTTCCCAATAAAATTTAAATATCTAAAAGATCATCATCAGGCTATGATTAAAAGTAGGGCATTTATCAAACAGTTACAAACATTTTCCATGTTCTTAACAAAAGGAAATTGTCAGGAGAATGATAAACAAATGGAGAAATAACCATTTCCAAAATCAGAAAATTTCTATCCTGGCAAGCAATAAAACTTCTACAACAGCTGCTACGTACTCATATTTGGCAGTTCATATTTTAAAAAAAAATGATCACTTGCAGATTTGTATTTTACTTGTTAATTCTTTAAAACTTGAACTACAGCTATGTTTTAAAATAGAGTTTAATTAAGTACTGACATTTGTTTTATTGGCACGCACTAAAAACACTCCACTCATCTGAAAGTTTGAAAAATTACAGACCTTGTCAGAAGGACATACAAATGCACTAGCCAAGTTGAGCTCTTTCACTAACTTTGTTGACTAAGTGCAAACAGCTGTTGCTCTGGCAAACAACACTAAATTAAACATAGTCAATAAAAAGTGAAACTGCATTTTCATTCCAAACCAAGTAAGAAAAATTTTGAAAATCTCTATGAAAACTGGACAAAAGTCCAGCTACAGTGTAAAATGTGTTCATGTTCATGTTGTTCTATCATACCATAGCCTGTTTCTTACAGAAAAACAAATACCTTTTGCAATATGTACACACACTGCCACTATAACAGGATCCTTATTAAGCACATTAATTCGCCCACAAAGTACTAAGTATACTGTACATAGAGAGCACTGTGTCATCTGTACATCCCTACAGTATTTTCTAACATGGCATCCAGGTACTGTGTGAGAAAAAAATAAGTAGCCCATTAACAGTTTTGTATCAATGAGTCCTCTGCAGTCAGTATGTAGTCTGTAATACAACAGAATCTGCTTTTAATATTGATTTATCAGTGGAACAAATGATCAAACACTCTTCCAGTATTCTAGTGCTCACACCTCCCCCTCTCAAGTCACTATTTTTTTTATACTGATCAGTGACTGCATCAGCAGCAAACAGAAGGAAACAACCTAATAGACAAATAAAGGTACAGAATTTTTTACCACATGCCTGGTGTCCTATCTCGTGTGACACAATAATGGCAATCATTGCCTTTCTGCTGGTGAATTTATCACTTGGGAGGTACATCAATGAGGACTCCTGAAAAGTCATTAGTCCCCAGTTTTCCATAGCACCTGCTCCAAAATCTGGCAGTGCAACCAGATCTAAATTGATTCAAACAGAGAGAAAAAAAAAAGAAAGTATCTTTAATTTTTTGTAAGTAAAATGCTCACAATTTTAATGATCTCACTGGTTCAGTGTGCAATTAAAGGATACTACATTTTAGTGGTTCTTCGCAGTATTATGGCAACACGCTTGCAAACGGTCTGTGAAATTTCTTTTTGACATATTTTTCATCTATGATTGACACTCTTTCACAGAATCACATAATAAATTCCCACAAAGCCTAGATCTGTACTGTATCTTGTACATACAAATGTTTGGAACAAAGATGAAGGCTGCATTCCATCAAAGATAGGAGAGAATATATTCAGTTCTAACTATCAGAAATTTTTCTCTGTATGAATTCCTTGTGTGTTTGGGAAAGATCATACTTACCTTTTTCTTCAGCCTAACAACTAATAAAAAAATCTTGCTTTTTCAGCTCTGTGAGTAAAGGGATCCTTCCACTCTTACTTGAAAGGTGCCTTAGAAACATCATTTCTTTGTTTCCACAGTAGGGCTGTTACCTGTATACTACCCTTTTGCTTTATGCACAGGGAGCATTTTTCCAATTCAAATGTGAGAGATGAATGAAAAATCAAGGATGTCAAAGAAAGATATCCTGTTTAAACTCAGCAGGAAAAATCAAAATTTGGAAAAGGTATGCAGAACATTGTGGAAGCAGACACGAGCTTGTACTCCAAACCAGCTGACCATGAGCCAGTTCCAGCCTGAAAGCTAGACAGTTAACATAAGCCTGGTGGTGAACCCACGCAAAGCTAGGCTGCATCTCAGCAAGGTTCATCCCCTCAGGCTTACAGCAAATGTATTTCACTCTCAGTGAGGCAGCCCTCGTCTAGCCAGCTTGGGGCAAGAGAGCTCACTTATAACTGCATTAAAATCAGGTGAAAACAAACCCTTAATTATCCCTGATTTTAAATGTGTTTAGTCTTAATTTCACATTTTGAGTTCACAATAGAAATCTCCAACATCTACAAGGAGCTATTCTTGGCTGATATAATCCTATCGATTTTTAAGCAAAACCTGGTCTAGTGGAAGGTGTCCCTGCCCATGGCAGGGGTGTCGGAACTAGGTGATCTTTAAGGTCCCTTCCAACCCAAATCATTTTATGATTCTATTATTCTAAAACTTCAAAGAAAGTCAGTGGGAAATGAAGTTAGTATTGTGTGACATTACAGTGGGGTTTTTAATGGTATTACAGCACCCTGTGAATCTGAAATCTTACCTAGGAGGAAGCCTGCAATACTGTTCTTATGCTTGAATTCCGTAGTATTTTTGTACTAATGAATTAATGTATTGACATTGCTGCTAAACAGAACACAAGAATGAAACAGAATTGTCAACAGCCCTTGAGTAGCTTGTATGATTACTAAGATAACAAAATTTAATGAGTGAAGACTGCATATATTACATTTTCAGTAAGAACTGTAATGTATAATTCTGCAAGTTATGCTAAATACACTGAGAGATAATACTTTTACACAGATGAAAATGTATTTCTTTTGAGTGCCAAAATACAGACTTGACAGATACACAAAATATCTAGTCAAGAAAGGAGGGAAATTCCTCTCCCACAGACCTGCAGTCTGCTAAGATCACAAGCATATCCAAAATTAATTTTAAATAAGAACTGCCTTCTGTGCTCTCAATATTCTACCGATTTGTATAAAAGAACATATTTCCCCATACTACTAATACTGAAGCCCTTGGGAATACAAGTACTAACAGTGGACAAAATGTACAGTGGAACTACATAATGGCACACTTTCTTCTTGACTTATGTCCATTTTAAGTAGAAACAGTATTTACCTGCAGGAATCTTTTTCCTGGGGAGGAATGTGGAGGAGCATACAGCAAAATCACAGGTGAGACAAGGACATACTAAAGAAAGCAAGGAGTGCTTTGGGAAGACATGAGTTACAGCAAGCATGGATTTACTGGGAGGATTCAGGAACTACAACAACCTTTCCTGGTATGGTCTATGCACTCCAGAAAGAGCCACGTGACTGAACAACTTCTTTCTATGCACTTCGTAGCCCCATATACCCCTTATTAGGAAATGATGCTTTAAAAGAATGAGTGGGATATGAAAGTAAGAGTGCTGAGTAACAGGTTAATAAGAGCCATGAGCAGAAATGAGAATTCTGTGTGTTAAAGCTTAGGGGTTTTACTCTGTGAATGTGGTAAGCTGTAAAGAGAATACTGCAAAAGAACCCATTTATTCTGTGAATGTTACACCATCAGCAGCCATTTCTGGTCCATTTAAGAAAAAAAGTAATTTCACCTGTCTTTGGCAAAGGATAGCTGATGTTAAATAAGTCTTCCAGAAATGAAAATATTGGGCCTGTGATACTTAAAGCATAGTCAACATATCCATTTTTAACTGCCTCTTTCCGGGCCCAAATACGTATCTGTAATAAAAAAAGGAAGCGTTATTTTAGACAACCCTCATCTTTTCTTTGCTCCTCTCCTGTGCATCTATGTTTGAAAATGCTGTCTATCCACACCAGACCATTCAAGGAAGCTTTTAGTGAAAAAAATCCCAACTCAAGTCTTGCTGGACCTAACAAAATGTGGCACAGAGCCCAATCCTGCTAAAATCTAGGAGAGTTCCAGCACTTCAAAAGGGCCAAGAGTTGAATCCAACTATACATTGCTGGAACAAACTGACTCTGGTTTTTCTTTTATTGAATGGAAAATGCTGTAAAAGTATTTAGAATCACACATCTTAAGCCAACGTATTCCAGCCAGTGAGTCTGGGTGACAAACTTTCCTTCAGACCATCGTTCTTCCCCCAAAGAGAAATAAATGGATGTTCAGAGAACATTTGCTGTCCAAATATGCACATCTCTCCTCTTGAACTTTCTCACAGCCTGAAACAGGCCACTGGCCTCCCATTGCTGCTGGGAGAGCAGATGACATCTGTAGCTGTGAGCAATGAAGAGAGAAGCAGCAAGCAAAACTTTCCCCTCCTGTGCCCATTTGTTTCGTCATGGTACTGAAGAGGGCAGCTGCTTCCCCAAGGCAATGGAGGAGACTGAGAAAAGGCTTATGTCTCCATCATGTAACTCTGGATGGGAGACCCCCCCCCGGTGCCTAACAGCTCAAAACTTCTGCACTTCTTGCATCTAAGTGTGATACCTAGTCTCAAAAGGACACGCACAGCCAAACACTAAGAGCACAGCTGGCAAGCATCAGGATTTAATTTACAAGGGAAAAAGTAAACCATATTCAGTCAACAGAGTATCCTCAGCCTCTGAGGCCCTCATTTCAGCTGAGGCTTCAGAGGAGATTCAAAGACCAGATGACTTCATTTTGCAAAACCTCAACACAATGGGCAGACTTAAAATCCTAATCCTCATATCAGCTTTGAGTTATAATACCAGTTTTGGGTTGTAAATTACTTACCAGAAATCACAAAAAAGACACAACGAATATGCTCACACAAATACTGCAGAGATAAAAATTGAGCATCTCTGTCTGAAACCAAGGGTTGAAATACCCTCTCCCCTCTATCTCACAGAACATGGGTGGTGACTCTTCCCCGCGAAGAATGTTTGTTCGAATGCTTTGCTTTGCTGACTTCTGTCAGTACACATCAGCCCAAGGAAAGGGCACCACAGTCAGAGCCATAAGCATCCAGCATGTTCTAAGCTGCAGCAGGTGGTAGCTTGACCCTGACTGGACACCAGGTATCCACCAAAACTGCTCTACCACCCCCCTCCTCAGCTGGACAGGGGAGAGAAAACACAACAAAAGACTCGTGGGTCAAGGTAAGGACAAGGAGAGCTCACTCACCCACTACTGTCACAGACAAAACAGACTAAACTTAGGGAAATTAATTTATTACCAATCACATCAGAGTAGGATGATAAGAAATCAAAATAGCACAGTATTATTCCTACAGGTGCCATAATGCTGCTTCACAAAGGGTCTTGAAGAACATCACTGACCTTCAGCAGTTTGTCACAGCAGTGGAAATGGGTATTTTTTCCAACTAAGAGTGCTAAGAAGATAAGAAGACCCTGACTTTTTGCAGAGCAGCTGCCGCTAGAGTTTTATCATACAGAGCCCATACCTACTTGTGGAATTGTATGAAACTATCAGGACAGGGTATTTGTCCTAAAGGAAAGCCTTCTGCAGCAGTATCTGCAGGATACATGTCAGAAGTTTTGCCACATAAGCAAGTAAGTTTCGGAATGGAAAGCACAGTGTATGTCGTGATATCTTCTAAAGCACACAATGCATCACAAAGCCAGCTTTTGTTGTAAAATGCTCTAATGTGTTATACAGCCTCATATTTACCTCATTTCCCCGCTCGGTTCTGGTGACATAATCAAAATTACAAATCACAAAAGCAGTCAAGTAAGTTGGCATTTTCAGCGACGTGTTAAATGTCGTAACAGTCCACAGACTTCCATTTTCATCCTTCATTTCAGATACATCTAAAAAAAAATCAAAGAAATATTCCAAACATTATTCTTCCATAAGAAACAAGGAATTTTGTATTTCTGCACTATCTTCATATGTTTCTGGTAGAAGGCAAGCAGCCAGACTCCTTGCCACTGTCACTTATCATGAGTCATTACCATCCATGCAAACACCAAAAATCCACCCTCAAGCTTCTTAACTGAAATCTTGGAAGGAGATTAAACTGCGTCAGTTTTAGGATGTGGGCAAACCGTGGACAACTTATCCCATGCTGCATATCTCTCAAGTGAAGGATCTATTATAACTCAAATATAGGTCACGTCTGCTCAAGAACTAGGAAATACTTAATCAGATTCCTATCTTTTAAATAAGGGAGACATGGACAAGATTGTCAGGGAAAGAAAATGCTTGAACGATTCTCACAGAGATCCCTTCTATTATAATTCCTAAGTTACTTAGGTTCTTTGCACATCTCATAAAAATTCTGGTTTATTGCTGAAAATTATTTAGGTGAAAAATAAAGATTCATGGTACTGAAATGCAGAAAAAAAAGGCCATTAAGAAGGAGGCAAGAGATCCAATAGATTTCTGTAAGCATACTAATTTATGGAATTTGGAATCTTAGCAAGGGACAGAAGGAGCATCTCCAGAGCCTTACAGTCCTCTCATTCTTATTCTGCAGATACACAGGAAGCTATAGTGTCCCTGCCTGGTAAAACAATTTTTTGTTTGTTGTAAATATGTCTTAACATCTACTTCGAATTAAAAGAACGTCTTAATACTACAATTACAGGCTTTGCATACTGACGCTGCTGTTTTGTTTTAAGCAGACATCACACAGTAAGACAGACACACTGACTAAGCAGTAAATGCCAGGAATGAAACCCTATGCAGCCTCCAGCAACCAGAGGAGAGCACATCACAATTGACAAAACTATAGAATTATTGCCATCAGTGACATTATATGTGAATAACTTTCTCAAAATTTTTAAGTTCTTAGGCAGAGATTTTCTGTTTATTTCCAAGGTGTTAGCACATAGACAATAGAACACTGTTCCATCGCATGATGCAGGCTGTTCAGATAAATTACACCCCTTTAAAAAGTAATTTAGGGGGGGGGAAACCCCTTCAGGTCTACTTGCTGTTTACCTACCAATTGCAGGCATGTTGGAAAGAGCCACATAACTTGGGTCATGGACAATTCTGATATTAAATGTGGCCTTCATGGCAGGTTCATCGAAACATGGGTAAACTGTCCTGGCATACGTTGGTTCCAGTTGGGAGGCAATCAGCATACTGTATTAAAAATACAAGTAAGATTAATGCAGCATGCTACAACTGATCAAAATCAATATAGAGTGCATAAAAACACCAAATCAGAAAAAGCCGCAAGTGAATCACATAGATATATAGATTTGGAAAAAGTCTGGCTGTTATTTAAACCTATTATTAAATCCCTGCGCCCAACAGACAGTTCAGTTTGGATGCTCCAAGAGAAAAGCAGTCTTTTTAATTAAGTCTCTTTCTTTTTTTTTCCTCACAGGCCTTTTCCAGGTATCATATTTTAAACATTTGAGTTTTTCCTGTTTGTTTATTAAGACAGAGTTGATTAAAGTTTTGCACACAGCAGGCCAGTGCTCTAAAGTTATACAATGCCCAACTTTAATCTCCTAATTAGAATCTCTCCATACACCTGTTCTTCTCTCTAATGAATGCACTCTTACTTTATATGGTACATATTAATAAAAAATTGTAATAACTGTTAGGTAACTGTGTACCCATGTGCTTGCACACTTCTGTCAAATCACAGAGGAGAACCCCAGAGAGAGCAGTGCCAGTGCTGTCTCAGTGCACTGGTAAGACCAGGAAAATATTCAAGGGGGTCCTTTTCTACCTTACAGTATGGTGCCTTGCCTCACCTGGGGCAGATCTCTGTGGCACACTGTGAAGCAGGCACTCCTGTTTGAACTAACTGAACTTTGGTCCAGGCAGGTGCTCAGCAAGCATGCCCACCCAAAGTTAATCCTATTGTGTGAGGCTATCAGTGAGAACCCAAAAAACAGGTCTGACTAGAGACTGGGCTGATAAGTGGCTGAAGCTGCATTAACAGCAGAAAATCTGACTATAAATCAACCACTTTACACTGTAATTATCTGCAGCCACTGAGGGCTGTGTAATGATGTTTAAAAGAATCTATGTTGAACACATGTTGATGCATGGTGGCTGTTTGGACTATGACATCTATTTTGAAGTGAGGCATGGATTGAGAGAGAGCAGAGCACTGTGTTTGTCGTCTTTCCTGTCAGTTCGGGAAGATTTTCCTTATGGACCTGATTCCCTGCAGAGTCAAGTGTGTGTTGTGCCAACCACCAGCTGCCTTTGCTGAATGTAGCTGGAGCTCCACCTGAGACAGAAGCATCACCCCTGCTCCTCCTTTATCCTGTCCAAAGACAGGGAGTGACTTAAATTTCTGCCAGGGTTGCATCGGAGCAGCAGGAGTGACAGGCCACCTCGCTGAGAGAATCAGTCACTGGAAATACTGCATCTCCTTCTTCCCATGCAGCAAAGTATGCTCTTGCACATTCAGTTGTGCAATCAGTCACAGCGTGGTTCTAGGAAACACAGAGCAACCATGATGGCAAATTCCCTCTCACCTGTGCAATTACTGCCTTAGGAGGCTTCTGTACCAGCAGAAACTGATGCAGACACTTAGCAAGTTTGCCCACAAGAGGTTTGTGTTCAAGAACACAAAATGGCATATACTGGGCAAAAGCATCTTGATAAAAAGAAATACAAGGATGGATTAAATGTTACTTTTCAGCAGGACTTCAAATAAAGAAAAATGGGAATGTTTGGTGTATGTTACACAAATAACTGGTGTTTCAAACACACCTTACCTCATATAATTTGTCACAATGTGTTATTGTTGGTGCTTTTTTCCTGGTTTGTTTTTTTTTTTTTCAATGTGAATGTATTAGCATGAACTGAATTACCAGCAATTTTTTTTGCACACTGCAGTATTATTACAAAACAAATGACCCAAAAGAAAGTAATTTTTTAAAAAGCTTAACATTGCCTAAGCAGACATAAATTCCTCTCTTAAGCCTACAGTTTTGTGAATAAATTTAATTTTCTTTTTTCATAAGAAACATATAATGCCTCTTTCTCCTAGTAAAACAAAATCAAAGCCACAATACTTTTAAATAATGAGAAACAAACAGAAAACAGGATCTCTTAGCCTAAACCTTTGACAATTTATACCACCCAAGTTCTTTTCAGTTAGTGTCTAAACACAAGAAAAGGAAAATCACAAATGCATCCTGTCTAGCACATGAACACTTACTAGATGCTGTTTCACCCAATTAAAAAAAAAGGCATAATTGTAGAAGAAATGTTTTATATTGATGAAAAAAAATTATTCTTCTAAAAATGCCTTCTCATTAAAATAATGTTATTTGTAACACTGACAGCATAATGGGTTTTTGTTAATATATTTTATATCTGATATGTTCCACTTTAAAAATATATAAAAAATAAACTGTAAAATAAACCCTGAAGTGGTTTAAAGAAAGGGAGTTTTACAGTGAGCAGAATCCTGTTCCATGCAGCAGTTGTCCCCAACACCTGGTCCCTTCTTCAGGTGAACAGTGCTCATGCTGTCCAAGAAAACACCAAACTCTCATTTCTGCCTCATGCCTTTGATCATCTTATCCACAGATTCATATAAAACAGAGCTAAGAAGAACTTCAGATTCCCTGATCTGAGGCACAATTAACTGTACTGGTGCTATCCTACTCCCTTTAGCCCTTATTCTAGTAATTGGTGCAGAAGCAGCTGATAAAAATCAGCACAAATACTGTGCTACATTACATTTTGGGATGCCTGTTAATACCAGCCTTATCCAGTCAAGTATTTTATAGAAGTTGCACGGGACACGTGCAGAGTGGCTACCAAGCAAAATTCTCAAAGGATTTTGAAACACTGATGTGACATCATACAGCCTGCACTTTATGGTACACTCCACAGGGATCCTCTAACCTGGAGTAGTATACATGAGCCCATCCACAGCAGTGCAAGATCTGCATGCAGAATGATGCCACAACAAACCTCTTGCATTGTGGATGTTTGAGCCAATGCTGTAGAGAAGGGTGGTTTCTATATCCTTCTGCCTACCCAGATTCTGTCATGGACTCTCCCAGCTATAGTCAGAATACAGACTCCCCATTTCAGCAGGAACCTCTTCAAACACTTAGTGCTGGTGAAGTGGGAGCATCCTCCTTTTGTGCTCCCTTTGCTCCTGCAAGCATTGCAGACATGGGCTGTGTGATACCCACAGAGGGCTCCCATTTTTCAGAGTTTTCTTTTCTACGTAAGACAGGATCAGGTGGGTAGCAAAAACTGCCAACATCAGTAAAAGCGTATGCAGTCACCAACAATCAAACTGATAAACAATTTCAGTGTTGAAAATGCAATGAAGTCTGGGCTTCTGTTTTTCACAAAGGTGGAGTCAGCACTTATGAAAACAGCTGTCTCTGCAAAGATCTTTTCCACACCACCTTGCAGTGTGTGCCAGCTCTGACATGGAGAGGGGACAGCGAAGAGTACTTTGTGTCAACTAGCTAATTTTGCCAACCTGACAAGAGCAATGTGGGTATCTGACCAAGAAAAAAGCTGGTGCCAAAGCCCAGATGGAACAAACATTTCAGGGACTTTGCTTCTCTGTAGGATCTAGCTGTCTACCAAAAGCTTGCCCTTCTGTACTTAAACTCTTCTGAAACCACAGGTCTTTAGTGGATTCACAAGCACAAATTACAAAAAACACTAAGATTTGTAATGCATGAGAGAAATACAGGAGGCTGTGTGACCATAGATAAACAGCGCGTTGTCTGTTACAGCTGGTGGTGTACGTTATATGCTGAAGACAGAAGCCTATGCAGAAATCAGACCCCAAAGGTCTGCTGGATCCACGTACAAGCCATTTTAGAAGACCTACAGGACAGTAGAACAGTCTGCTGGAGATAGTGGTTTCCTCACAAAGTAACAACAGGCTTTGTACTGAGAGCTGAAGGGCACTGAAAGTTTTTAAATTGCTCCTGATCTATATGATCCATTAAAATCCAAATTTTTTCCATCATTAACACCCTTCTAGAGTTTACAGACTATATCCCTCAAAATATACCTTCTCCGAACAAAAAGGAAGGCAAAACCCATCCTGTGTAACTGGACCCCATCGAACTAGGAAATGGCTGGTAAAGCAATGACTTCATTCTTAGTGAAGGAAAAAAATAACAAGGTACTGTTGCATAGTCCTGATTCAAAGAAAGCCTTTTTAAGGCAGAAAAGATAGGCAAACTCCATTCAAGAATATCAGGAATGTGGGCGGGAACAAATAACCCAAACAATTCATTGTATTTGCAATCAGTGGATTTCCTTTGATTTATTTCAGTGCCTGAACACCACTGGCATCTCTTTATGCAGGCTGCAGTCTCACATTTCATTAGTTCTTAGTGATGAGCTGAGAATGAAATGGAACAATTGCAATAAATCCTTTGAACAAATGGAAACTGAACTATATGTATTATTTTAATTATTTTAAACATTTTTTTTCTTATTTTCTACTCTGGCAGCACAGTTGACAATAGTTTTTTTTCCCCGAACCTTTGAATTTTACAATTTGAATCAAAAAATGCCATAGTTTAATTCAGTGTTTCTTAGATGAGATTAAGTGAATTAATTCAGCATCTGATACAATATTAAGTGCTTGTTCCTTTACTTATTTGGATTTTTTAAATTATGTAAATTAAGCAAAGTGCTTTAGATTTTCCTTAACTCAAATTTTGCATAAATAATCCTGTGAATAACAATCACTGAATGAAGAAACAGCAACTGAAGAAAAACAGAATATATTTTCTAAAAATACTTCTTAACATACTGCATTTTTCTCTAAGGATAACAAACATATGTCCTTTCTTAAAAAATAAAATAAAATAAAATAGTGTGCATAAGTTAAACTTTCCAGATATGGCAAACAATGATATCAGTTAAGATTTACACAAGAGCTGGCAGCTGAAAAGCCAACTCATTGTTGCAGAAAAACCATAGAGCCTTCCCTCCATTTCAATAAAAACTATTAACTTTATTTTGTGGTTTCTTATTGCTGCTGCCATACAGGGATTTGCATGTACGGATCTTGAGGGTAACTGAGTATTACCTGCTTGAACAAGAAGTCTGTGAACTGCTGGAATACATACAGTTTATTTTAGTGGACTCATTAGTAGGTTGGGAGCCAAGAACACTTGAATTTTAATTCTAGTTTTCCTTCTGACTCACTAATGGCTGATTCTCAGCACTTCACTACAACTTTAATTATTAAAAATTAAATAACTTTAAATTAAATCATTTATCCACCTCTCTCTCAAACACCTGTTTTGAGAAACTGGTCTTCCTCTGGGAGTATTTGAACCATAATCTTAAATTTCACTTCTCTTTAGCAAATGTCACATCCAGAATTTTATGTCTTTCACCTTGAGAAGATCCCCAATAAAAAGAATAAATAAACAAGCATTATTTTGGGGATAAAAATATGTTTAGATGATTGACTGCTTAATAAGCTGGTACTGCCCCAGTACCGACTCTGCAGTTCTAAAGAAAATAAAACAGAAAGCACTCCAATAGCATTCACTAAGGAAATCATTGGCCGTTTGATGACTGCCGAACAACTGCATGGGCAACACCACCTACAAAGTTCAGCTGTCTAAAGCGGCCACCTGTCCTCCTCCACTGTACTTCTGAAACTGCATGTGGTCAAGGTCTCTAAACTCATGCCCTAACACACATCCAAAACCCTGGGTTTCCATGTCATGAAATCACGCTCCCCACAGACACAGGTAGAGGAGGTGAGGAGCTGTCAATGCTACTCAGACACCTGCGAGGCCAGGATGAAGGCTCTGAGCTGGACTGCGGCTCCCAGGAACTGGGCATTGGTATTGTCAGACTCCCCACTGCCAGGCAAAGGCAGAGCGAGAGATCTGAAATGGTCCTGAAAACATTGCTTGACCATTTGACATACCCTTCCTCTGCCAAGGGCAGAATGCCCGCCTGATAGACCCTCAAGAAGCCCTCCCAGACTAACTCCAGAGCAGGAGCTCCTCAGCAGCCTCTGCAAACAAGGATGTCTTTGCAAACCATCTCAGCATGGTCTTTGCAGGCCACCACAAGCTGGTGGTGTGATCAAGTCTGCTGCTGAAGGGAAGCCAGTGCAGCTTAGACGGTGCCCTCTGGAGAGAAGAGCAACCACCACGGAGCACAGACCCGAGCTCCTGACAAGTTGTACAGTTCTGCCCGCGATGTACAGGTGGGGGAAGGGTGACC
>VZRW01003621.1:66869-127741 GCA_013398125.1 Aegotheles bennettii | reverse complement strand
GGATTTTCCCCCCTGTTGTTTGAACCCAAGACATTTCCCTTTGGCTTGTAGTTCATACAACAGCCACCCCCAACACCAAACATCTCTGTTTGCAAAATCAAGGCATTGGGTTAGGTATTATAGTCTGTTTTGTCACCAGAGTTATAGCTGAGCTGTCAGATAATTTCACCTCAAAGACCTGACACTAAAGGTTATTCCTCCTACTAATTTCACTGTTAATTGAGAGGGATACCTTTTCCATGGTCATGTACAGAATACAGCTGTTGTTTTCCTCATGCTGGACACAGCAGGGCTGGGTGCAACAGGTCTATGGAATAGCTCTGAGTCACTGAACAAAGGAAGTTTCTGGTCCCAGCAGAAGACTGGGGTCTGTTGTTTGCCTGTTGCTTGAGGGGTAGAGGAGATCCCCCTGCCAGCAAGTCCTGCTGGTTGCTGTCTCTCCCACCCTTCTCATCTCATCTGCTGCCTGCCCCAATGCCTTTGCTGCTGTTACCCATTAGCTTCCTAACAGTCTGTGTTCTGGCACTGGCCCATCTCCTTCTGTATCCTTTCACACAGTTTGACTTGTAAATTTCTTTTTCTGTGCTTCTTTTTCCATTTTGTTCTCATTTACTGCAGTCTTCCCCACCCACACCCTGGGACCAATTTCTGCTTCTCTGATTCAGGCTTCTGTATGCTTTCCACCCAACCCATCATCCTTTCACCCTTTACTCTTGCACATGCCTCACGTACCTTTACTCTTCATCTTGCGTATCAGCAGCTTCTCCCTTTTCTCTTAGCATGTTTTGCAACATCCATTATATTGCTTTCATATTAAGACTTTACAACAATCTCCAACAAAATTATTTGAGGTCACTGGACCTGCAGTCTCACAGCAGCCCTGAATGAATTGCCCTCAAACAAGTATGATCTGCTGCATGTCACTTAGAAGATTTCACAGAAAATGTTTTCAAGTGTTCAGGAAAGTATCTTTTCCCCCTTATTGTCACTGTAAGTTTGGGAAGCAGTTTGTTGTGCCAGTCCACAGAGTTGCTCCATCCCATGGAATGCTGACACACTATGGAGACTGGGTAAGATGAATGGTAAAGGTCAGGAAAGAAAAGACAGTGCTGCAAAGAAGGAGGTGATGGGAAGAAGAAATCACAGAAGTGCACCAGTATTTCTAAGGCAAAAGCACAGACATTGTAGAAAATTATGGAGGGTTTCAATGCCCTGCTTTCCAAATGTTCTCTATACACCCTCAGGATTGTTCAGTAAAACCAAGCTCATCTGTTCACCCTCTGAAAACACAGCACAGGCAAAATCAAAGCTGTGAGGCATTTCATTCCATGTCTGTGAAAATAAGCAGAACTGCTCTGTAATAAGCCTGTAAATTGTAAGTAATAAACCCACAGGAAGGTTGCCCTTCTTAATGGTACAGGGTATGTTTTAAAGTTTACAGTTCTTATCCATAAAACATACTTTGCATTTTCTTGCTTTCAGTGAATTCAAACCTGCTCCTTTCCTCAATTAACACATAATAAAAACACAGTAGTTAAAACTTACATTAAAGATTTTAAGAAGTGTTATTCAACTACCTTTTCCTCACAAATAATTTATAACAGTTACCTTATAAAGTGACTGATGGGTGAAGACTTTTACCAGCCTGCAACTGTGAATTTCCCTCTTGCTGGGAACACACACAGTCAAGTGTCTGAAATAGGAAAATACTTTGAATGCAGTACAAAACGTGTGAGTAGCTTCTGTTGCAAATATTGGTATTCACCATCCTGCTGAACTTATTTGTAGAGCTAAGATGTCTGACCAACACGTTGCTGAAGCTGAAGCTGAAGCTGCAGGAGGTCCTGGGCCAGGACAGGCACTATGGCCACAGCATGTCATACACAGTCTTTTGTTCAGGCCATAGCTCAGCCCAAATCCTGACCTTGGATGAAAATAAAAGGCTTGTATTTAATTCAGCAGAAGCATCTAGTACACATCTAAAGGTACAAACAAATCACTTTATCAAAGGAGTCAGATAGCTCTGTCACTCTGAAGGACACCAAACCATCTGACAAACTTTACTATCTTGTACCAGACAAAGGGGTTTGTGCCATGATCACTAGCTTGTCAAAGTCCCCTTGGTGTCCACTGAATTTTAAACAACAGAAGAAGGTCACGTATGACAGCATGGGATCTACTAGCCATTAAGGTGCAGTAAGGTAAATGACACTACATGTTGTAGCTGGCCAGAAAATTTGACTTGAAATTTCAATTAGCAAAATATTACAGTGACCTATCCTTAAAATTCATCAAGATTTTCAGATTAGTAGTATTGTTTTCATAAAAAATACTGTGGTGTTATCATAAGTCATATGTACTGGATGCTAAGAAAAAGGATAATCACGTGTTTAAGTCATGTGAAATAAATGTTAAGCTGAAAAATGGTCCCCTAAATCACATTATTAGTGATCTTTCAACCTAATTTGAGAAGTTCCAGGTGATGTATGTATGGCAATTCCAACAGCGGGAGCTGGGGGTGATCAGCATTCCCAAAATGTTGTTTTTAACAGAATAGATCTTGTTTCCTCTTCAGGTGTTGGGAAGGTGCCTGATTTTTTCTGTATTTACAGTCAGTCAGACCAATGGTCCTAGGCATGAGGGACCCATATGCACCACCTATGTCCATGAAATCCCCATGTTTTCTTTTTTACTCGATCTGCTCATTTTATCACTGTAATTTGCTCTGCATCGTTTATTCTCCTTCTTTAACAGAGCCAATAATCTATCAGAGCTGAAAATGTTGTAATGCCTCGAAGTATCTGCGGCAGGAGCTATTCCACAGGAGATGCTGAAGCTGCAGACTCACTATTGCTCTAAAGGTCTGATTTAGTGGGTATTTCAGGTTTCCCAGCCATCTGAAGTAAGAAGTGTGAGCTATAAGTGGACACACATAGTTAGCATAGCTGCAAGTACAATAAACGAGCCAAGCACGAGCAGTTGAGCACCATAACTTCTTTCTGGACATGTCAAAGAAGTTCTCAGCTTTCCTGCAGGCTCAGGAGGAATACTTTATATCCTCCTTCATGGACTATGTATCTTCAATATCAAAGTCAATACAAGTAATACTAGTTAACAAGTAATTGGAATTAGACTTGAAAGAATAAGGCTTCCCTTTCCTAATAATAATTTTTTAAAACACCACCAAAACCTCTGTTTCAATATTTCTGTCCTAAAGAGATTTTGTATTGCCCCTGGTATAGATCTGTCAGTGGATATAAGGTTTACAAGCTGGCCCAGTAGCAGCTGAGCATGGATCTGTATTTGTATTGACAAGATTATCTTAACCAGCCAGTACAGACCAGTACAGGTCAGTACAGGCAGGCAATGTGGAGAAGACTTCCAATTTTGAAGGGTCAAATTTGACCAAGCATTTAGAATGTTGTCAAAAAACATGATATTGAATACTCAATACAATATAATGGTTTGGAATGAGTTGTCTTTGGGTGCTGGCCACTACATGAGCAAGGAAAGTGCTTTCACCATAGAGAGTCATGTATCTAATTGAAAAATTGTATGTAGGGAAGCATGCTTGAGAAGTTGCCATTATTGATAATGATGTCTGATACTGTAATTGAAATAATTTTTCACTTGTACTTTAATTAAAAGATGTTCCTCGGGGTTTTGTACCAAAGGGCCACTGATAATGGGCTCTTGCAGACTACCAAAATTTGTATTTAAGTTCTGTTCTGATTTGATGGACCAGCTGTGAACTTTCTGCCAGGGCCTCACTGACTCCCTCTGCAGAACTATGTACCAATGCAATGGTTTGGATCTACACAGCAAACAGTAGGTAGGAGCAACGATTCTCACCAGCAGAGAAGACAGCCTCTGTGGCAAACCCAAGTCATTTCTTTGGGTACCTCTGCTTGTGGAGGACAACAGAGTAATCCCTAAATTGTATGGGTAAAATAGGGTAGTGATGAACAGTAAAACTAGGCATTAACAAAATCGTGGATGTGTCCAGTGAGCAAAGTTGCACTCAGAGCTGGAGAAGACTCCCTCTAAGCAGCTCAGGGTGAGCTGAGAGAAGCAAGAGAGGCCTGCAGCCTTGTTTGAAGGTATGATACCTGAAAGAGCTGCCTCCTCCTCAGGGAGGGTCAACAAAACATCTTCTGGGAACAGGAGATCCACAGTGCAATATTGAAAGTAACCAAGAATCAACCGCAGCAGATGTGAAAATCACTATCCAGAATGTATCACATTCTCACCAGTTTGCATAGCAAGAAAAAAGATGTAAAATGCACTCTAAATTAAAATAAAGTTTTGGGAAAAAAATTAATTAAGGATTTAATAAGAAAGGATGTGTGAATGCATGAATCGTTTGCAGCATGTGAAATTTCGTTTCAGATGGGATTTAACTTCTGGGAAGTTTAATGTTTTCTGATTGTTACTGTAATTAAAACCAACTTGAATAGGTACCAGCTTTTCTCCAAATATGCCAACATTTTTAGGCTTGTGCCTGGTGAGACTGTATGAAAGTGAGCAAACATTTGACCAGAAATGACTTGCAAGTGGATTTTTTTTAAATGGCATTAAATGTTAATAGATTGATATTGCTTAATATGATGAATGGTGGCATTTTCAAAGTTGTTGGCCCTTTTTATTAAGTGTTTTACAAGCTTTCAGATGGCTGGTATTTTTCTGGCAGCTTCACTGAAATGAACCAGGAATACAGTATTTGTCCCCGAGTCCTAGTCATACTGAGATTTATGAGCTATCTAGGAGGAATAGCAAGTTAAAATTTGAAGGACTGACTTACTGAGATACTGTGAACTATTTCTCACCCATGGAGCTGGACCAAGGAAGTTGGACCAAGATCACACGTGTCTCCTCTTATTTAATTTTATTTTGTTGCAAGTAGGCTTTTGGATGGTATGCAAGCCTGAGGTTGCAATAGCCTAATACAGGAAATGCTTCACAAAGCTTACTTCAGCCCTAGAGCTGCACAGGGAGTTGGAAGGGAAATAAGCAGAACCTTACAGCATCTGGCTTGCTCTCTGGTTACTACGAGGAAGATAGCAGAAGAAAGATCAATGGCTGTTCCTGCTGGAAATAACTTCCTTATACACACTTGCCAGGTGCCAGCCAACCTGACTGTCCAGATGGTGGACAATGATCAGTCTTTGTCAGGAATTTTGAAACCGAACTCCTGGTGTACTTCATACACTCCACCCACTGGTGGTCATTCAGTCCAGGACACCAGAAGAGAGGTCCAGGACAGCACAGCTTATCTGAAGTTAACTCCCTGGAAATGCATATGCTTTGAGGACTAGGTCATCTGTACCAATTCCTTTGTCCTACAGATCCACTCCTTTGGGGCCACTCTATCTGTATATCTCTATTTAACTTTTGTTTTCTGGGAAACTCCCTGCTTTTTCTGTGCTGAGTTAGCTCTGCAACGAACATTGTTATTGCACATCTACAGCAGGCACCATTGGCACATCATCATTGTTATTAAAAAAATAAAATATATCTATATATACCTCAGGTACCGAAAGATTGTTTTTAAATCTGTCCTCTTAGCTTATAAACCAAGATGTTGGCTACATTTTGTGAGGTGTCCAATTTTCCAGAATTACTGAGATATAAGGACATTTACTTCCTCACAGGTTTTTTTCCTATTAAAATCCTCATTAAGACAGTCAGACTATGGAGCACCTGAAAATCACTGGTGTGAATTCATGTGCTGGCAGAGAATTAAACACCCAAGACTTCAGCAGCTTTAAAGCTTACAGTTAGTTTCTACCCTCAGAATCTGGGTATTATATTTTGCCAGATGCACTTCTTGAAGAAGTTCACAAAACACTCCCCAAATATTTATTGGTCCAACAAACCTGTTCTTCACTACAGAATGTGGCTATGTATCAACTTGTGATTAAATTGGCCAGAGCTCTGTGTATCCCTGCAGACTCTAGAAAGCCTGTTTTCCAGGGCCTCTTTCTGGCAGACCTCTGGCGGAAACATACTGAAGCTTGAGCGTGATTTATAAATGGAATAAAACAGGTCTCCAGTTTAAATCTTCAGTATGTTGTCCTTGCACCCCAGAGCACCATACCCATTTAACATTCTTGTCTTGGTGCAGCCTGCAATCCCATTGCAGTTCTCTGTTCCTACTTGCCAGGTTATCACTTGCAAACCCTAAATCTGATCTGATCTGATCTGATCCCTAAACTTCTGATCCAGTCAGACAAAAAACAGAAAGATCTCTGCTGAAGCCTGTATGATTTGTTGGCAAATAGTTCAAATATTTTTAGCAGATCTCTGTACTGGTGGCATGCAAGATAGTACAAGAAAAGCTGTATGTCACAAAAGTAATGGAATTGTTTCAAAATGCATGAATTACAAACTATAATTCAGAAAACCTTTATGTGGGTAGACCTGGGGTGTTTTACAGTTCACTTTCTCATAGAGAATATGACATAGAATAAGATAAGGAAACGGGATGACCCTACTCACAATAGCATAAGAATAACATTTTCACCTAAAATTAATGTGTCTAAAACAATGATGATGCTGGGTATTATATCTGTCTTTGGTGTAGAAAAGACCATACCAGAATAAAGGGTATGGATCAGCCTCTGAGTGGCTTCTTCTATTATTAAAAAAAATCCTTGTGTGCATTTGTGTTTTAAAAACTACAGTTAAAAAAGCCAAAGCTTCTTGCAGGACTAATGAAACAGTAGATGCCTCTGAAGATAGCTCAATGATAAGAATAGAGTTGGGGAAATATTTCTGATCTTTCACAGAATCACAGAATCACAGAATCTAAGGGGTTGGAAGAGACCTCAAAAGATCATCTAGTCCACCCCCCCTGCCAGAGCAGGGTCACCTACAGTACATCACGCAGGAACGCATCCAGGCGGGTTTTGAATGTCTCCAGTGAAGGAGACTCCACAACCTCTCTGGGCAGCCTGTTCCACTGCTTTCTTTTTTGCAGATCTAGGACTGCAGACTGGTCCATGCCACAGGATCCTAAGTGTGCTATTGTGGTTTCTGAGAAGATACTGGGCAGGCATTAGGAGAACATAGTCAGGATGTACTTCTGCAGAAGATGGAGATGAGGATGGGAAGATCGGTTAGGAGACAACTTTCAGCTGATGGTAAGGTGAGGAGAAGTTGTAGGAAGCCACAGGGCTTTGAAGGCAGCAGGCTGTATCACTAGTTTATTCAGGTCATAGTTTCTAATTGCTTAGAGTGCAGCTGCAAGAATGCTACAGTCAGGAAGAGTCAAAATGGAGAGTTTGTACCATTTATAATCAATCTACAGCATCACATTATCAGATCTCTATGAGGGAGAGAGAAATGTCCCAAAAAGGAAGATCCCAAATTTGTCATGTCTGCTACAGGGGTGACAGAAGAAGAGCCCTTTTCACCTTCACCTTCACCCCCAAAAAATTTTAAAAAATTAAAAACAAAAAAAAAGAGAGGTGACCAAAGACAAAGGCAAATTCAACCTGAGAAAGTTTGAGTGCATGCAACATATGTTATTAGTTTGTTCTGAAAATAGAAAGGATGATGTCAGTAAACTGCAGAAATGGGCTTCTAGCCACAGTCTTCACTCTGATATTAGCAAATCTAGCTGCAAGGCAAGAAGAGTGGAACAATATCAAGCAGATAAACCAAAACAAATACCAGGGGAAAAGCAAGTACATTCTGGGAAAGTGATTGAAGTTTCAGGCTATGTGGAGCTCAATGCTGACATTGGGAAGAGCAAGGTTATGTATGGTTAGCCACTCAGGAGAAGGGTGGCCCCAGGATTCTTCCCACCCCACCGCCTGGCCAGCCTTTGGGATGATCTGGGGATCAGTGGTGACTGAACCTCACTTAGTGAGTAAGTCAGCCAAGTTTTAAAAAATTTTGTTCTTGGACTTGGCATGGAGAAAGAGAAGCTATTAAACAACAAACTGGATAAGCCACCTGTCCTTCTCTTAGGGCTTATCTACATCACATACTACTATTATTTTTTAAACTGTCAGCTAGTGACTTCTGGGAAATTGCGTAATCCACTCAGTTACTGCAAGAGAAAAATATTTGGTGTCTTTTTGATGAACTTTACTTGTTAAAGCACTTGTTCTTTGGATGTCCCAAATTGGTTTCATTGATATCTTGAAGGACCTCTTTGGTTCACTATGGTCCCTTTACTATGCTCAGGGTTTCATCCATCTTTAAATACCAGTATGCCCCTAAATCTCCCTCTTATCGAAGATTTATTGCTAGCATCACACAACTCTTGGCCTTACATCAGTCACTCCTGGTTCTGGAGGTACACAGAACATCTATTTCCTTATGGTTTGGGGAAAGGAGGGGATCACATCCCATCTCAACAGCATCACTCTGAAGCCTGTATCTGAAGAAACAAAAAAATGAAGAAAAATGGCAGAGGTCTTTCCAGGGGAGGCTCCAATGCTGTGACAAAAGAAAGGGCTCTTGCATAAGAACAATAATCATCAAATCATAGAATGGTTTGGGTTGGAAGGGACCTTAAAGATCATGGACAACAAAAAGATGAATGGACACCTATATCCAATAAGATAAATTGACAGAATCATTAAAGATAATGGACAACAATCTGTTATGTGGATGCACACTTTATGTGTGTACATATACACACATCTTTGGTTCCTGCCCCTAAAGTTATGAATGGCTCTTATTTTCTTTCCTGGGGTCACTCCTGGGTGAGAATGAAGTAACCCCACAATCACAACTGCAATTTTAACCAGAACTTAGAACCTGGATCCCACAAGATCCATGTCCTACCCCCTGAAGCTGACCCTGAGGAAGAGAGAAACCTCAAAGTCCAAGCAGATGTCCAGCATAACTAACCAGGATTATCATGGGCTTACTTACAGAAAGGAATTTTAAAATAACTTTTGTTCTGGGGACCTCATGGGAAGCTATTGGAAGTGTTTCAAGCAAACTCAGTTTTTATTACCAACCCCACACTCTTTTTATGGACGCTCCAAATGATGTGCAGGATGAACAGTGTATGATTTGTAGTGTTTCCTTTTCTGAAGTATCAAACCCTCCTGGTTTTGATTGCGCCTTTCAAACACCCTCTCAATTCATCTACTCATTTAATATTCCTTCAGTCCCTCATTGAATGACTTCGTCCTTCACCATGTGCTCAAATTGGCCTGTGCCAATAAAATGTGAACTCTGAAGAGCTTATTTCTGTAATATAACAAAGTGTTCTCTTTCCCTTTCAGATGGCTACTGTTCCAGATTCTACTTCAGCTGATGGCATCTCAGGGGTTACAAGCAGAAACTTCACAGCAAAGGCTCTTTTCCTGCTGTGGTTGATACACAAAGCTGAATGAGAGCTTCACATCTCAGCAACATCTTGAGTTTATAGCTACCTTTAGCCTCAATAGGGTATTTTTCAATTTCAAAACACAGAGGAATGAATAACAAAGACAGTGGAAGTATAAAAACACTGAATTATTTTGGCACGAATAGTGGAAGGCAAGAAAGTAATTCCACTGCTGGCAGAAACTGACACCAACACTGGCCTTCTACTGCAGCAAATTTTTGGAGACCACTGTGTAATTTCATTCATATTTTGCTGATACTCCCATTTCTTTCGTTGCATCTTGATCAAACCAGACATAACATGTTTCAAAGTAAAGATAACCCACAACATGGAGTTGGGACACCCCTATTTTGCATGGATTACATAAAAGCATATTCAGCAAACATTTCCCCCGAATACTGCACAGGCAAAGTCTGAGACATCTCACCTACATTGAACAAAGAGTATTACTTTTCTTGTCCTACATTAATTTAGACATATGTATCCCATTTACTCCATCAGACTAATTTCTGCTCTATACTCATGTGCAAGAACAGTATGGATTATGTAAAGGATGAAAAAGCTCTAGTCAAAAATAATCACTTTGTGTTTTAGTCATACTGTTGTCCACCACTCTTTTTTCTCTGCTCAATTTAGGATGTTGCTAACCCAGGGTTTAGGCCCTGAGTACTTCTTTAGGCAGATAGCTCATTATGAACTCTTCAAAGGCATCGTTTACTCCATGTTTGTGTGAGGAGATCTTTGGGATCCACATAGGTGGAGCTGAAGAATCATGATAACATGATCCATGAAAATTCCATTTTCTTTTTTCTGGGTTTGTTTACTGGCATCATACTCATTTGCTGTGGACTAGTCATTACAGATGTTTCTTCAGCTCCTAGGTTGGCTGACTTTGCAAAACATTAATAACTCCAGGTGCAACCTTTGACCCTTCTGCAAAATCTGGCTCTATTTGCCTTCATCCTTATTCCACTTTTCATATTTTTGTTGCTAGTGCTGTATTTTATTTCTTGAAACTGGATACAAACAAGAGTACATTAGAACCCAAGCTTTTATAACAATCTTTCCAATCTCATTTCAAAAGACATAGGAGTACCAAATGTTGAACCCTAGCATCTTGTCTCCATTTGGATTTGGGAAGCACAAAGGGCAAAATGCCGACCTCACATCAACTGAGTTCTTTCCACAAGTCTCTGGATCACAATCCCTGGCCAATTCTGAAGTAAGATACAGAGTGGGTACAGATTAGTCAGGAAACAAGTATAGACAACAGTGCAATTAGTATGGCACTGTATGCGTGTACAGTATTCAATCACTGCTTCTCTGGGCCAGAAAGGTGTTGTCAAGTGGAAGAAGCAACATACAGCACAGTGGACAATACACCTTTCAAGGAAAGATCTGCCCTCACCTTACCCCTTCCATTACCCCTTCAGGAGCTACATCTCCTGGTGTATGTCACTTTCTTTCCCCTTGGTAGGTTAGTTTCCCTCAGATAATTCTATTTGAATGGTAATGCACACAAAGCTACAATGTTTTAGTCCATTCTCAGTTTCTTTACTTCCTTCTGTTTACATTCCATACATTATGGGATCAGTTCTATTGCTGGAGAATCTTCTCAGCCAATGCATAATTTTTTAAAAGAATATTAAGGGAACTATCCCAACCAAACTTGTTGGATCAAATGCAGCTATACAGGACTCTATCTATGAATAGAACAACTTCATATATTTACTTTGATGGTTTTAATTTCTCAAACTGGGAACATTTTCAATTTTAGTTAACACTATTGGATTTTTTTAAAAAAGCGAGTCAAATCCCTACCAGCATCCCACTTTTGTTATACTACTTAATTATTCTTCCCCTTTGCTCATGTAACAGATACTTCAGTTGCATAAACATATTTTGTTGTATCATAAAATGAAAATCTCGTATCACTTCAAGTGTCTTAATAGTTCCTTGTTGTGAGTAGCCTGTAGCAGAAATGATGAAGCTTGGAGTGCATCCCAAGAATTATCTCAGTCCTCTCCCCAAATTCATTGTGTCATCCCTAAATAAAGTAGTGTGATCATAATAGGCAAGAATTAAAAACTTCACCATGGGGAATAGAGATTTCGTTTTAACATTAAGACTGTCCTTCTGAAACTGCAACTAAGCTGCCCGTTGCCCAACAACTATGTTTGTTGTTATTGCTATCTCTGATGCCATGCTGTATGCCTTACTACCATCAGACAGGGTTGTATCAGAGAGGTTCCCCACTACTCCAGGACCTCACAGCTCAATGAACCAGTTGCTACACAGCATAGGGAAAACAGGGCCAAGCTAAAAGTTTATGTAGGAGACATCTTCCACTTGCACAGCCATCAATTTTCCTTGCCTGAACTCTTGTTATAGTCTTGCTTACTTACCAAAAAGCATCTCAAAATCTTTGTCACTGAAGCATCTATCTAGCTGTTGTGAAATAAAGACATTTGCCAACAGTCCAAAGCAACCAGCAGGACTCAGGAACCGAAATGAGTCTATTGCCCCATCTACCATCAAACCTGCCACAGAAATGGTATCTAATCACATGCAAATGCCTCACATGCAGAAACCTGAGGGTACCTGGTGTGGTTGGTATAGTGGTTTGCTACATCAACACTTGCCATTGGTGTGATCCTGAAATTGACAGGAGGGCAGAGAGATACTCTGGTTGGAACTGAGTGACAAATCTGGGATTGGAAAGAAGTAGGGATGAAGGCACTGTGAAGTAAGAATTTTATAGGTAAAAGGAAGGTGTCCATGTATGTCTAATCAAGGAATGTCATAGATATTGCCAATTGACAGAGCATAAATTTCTGACAACCACTTTTTAAAAATTTAGCATCGCACTGCTGTAAGTATATATCCACTACTAGTTTTCTGCTGGCTGATCCTGAAATAGACGTCAGGATACAAAATGCCACATCTTTTGCACATACTTGATTATTTAAAAGAAAAACATTGAATGTGTGCATACACAGCTGGCCACAGGCATTTAAAGGTTCTCTTCTTCTGTATTGTAAATGCTGTTAGCAATGTGCTTTTGTTTGCAATTTCGAAAGAAGGAGGCAGACAAGCAGCAAGACAACATTTCTGGAATTTTTAAGTTAAAAACAAGAATTCCAGGAATGATCCAAACTATCCGAGAGTTGGAACAATAGATTTTCAACAGGAGGGGTAAAAAAAATAATAGAAATTTAAAAAAAACCCAAACCCAAACTACTTTTGCTTAAAATTTATTACCACAAAAAAAAAAAGACTGCATTGTCAGAAAATCCATGCATAGAGCTCACTAAGCATCCTTTCATATAGACAGGACCACCCCCTCAAATAGGCTCAGAATTCAGATCCTGACCATGCAATCCACTGAGACCATCTGGTGAAATGAAGAAAAGCTGTGCAAGTGGAGAGCTTGCTGGGTTCCAGCAAAACAGGTAAGTACAAAATAGCTCAGCAATGCAGACTGTAAGTACCGAAATAATACTAGGGGCTTGCAGCTGGCATGCTGGTATTGCAGCTTTTTTTCTTCTGTTTTTTATTTATTTTCTTTAACTTTATTGGTTTTTTGCCCACTCTTCAAGAGCCTCTCAAAAGAGAGGTGGTGTGCTCAAGGTTGAATCCTTATGTTTACTCTTGCCAACTGTAGACAGAAGTTCATGTATTGCTGTTAGCATACCTACCAAGGCAAATCTTGCTATGTTGCAGTGGTAGAATGTGTATGTCTTCAGCAGCAAAGACGAAATGTTAATTTCACTGAAATATATGAAAATGACACTTTGAGTTAAAATGAAGTAAAATATTTTAAAAGTATTGGACTGTGTAATTTTAAAATTATTTTCATTTTGAAATTTATTTTAAATTACATTTTAATTTCATGCATTTTCTATGTATTATCTTTTAAAATATCATTTATGAAACAGTGAAGAATTAAATACATTAATATAATTTCCTAGCCTCTGTAATTAACTTATTAAGTAAAACTTAATATGCTTGTTACCAACTGTAACTTGTTAACTGTACTTGTTATCTACTGTAATTCTAATGACAAAAGCAATTAAGAACAGATATATAATAAAATGATAACTTTAAAATGTATGCCAGAAAAATAAGGAATAAAAAATCCCTACAAAGCCCAGATTCAAAATGAAGCATTTAAAGTTGAGTAAAAAACTTCAGCTAAAATGAAATGAAAAATATGTAGAAATGCTGGATTTTTTCACTATTTTGATTTGTTGCTGCTAGCTCTGTGCTTTCTGGGGATGTGATATATATAGGTAAGAATATCACCACATGACTTCGTATTTTAGCAAATCTCCATCTCTGTGGTGTCAAGGAGGGTGCAATTTCTTCTTACATGTCTCTAGTTGCAACACTGGCTTTAAAGTTTCCTGTCCTACTCAGTCTTGACTATTTATTCCTGCCACCATGCAGCTGTTCACCTCCTCCTGTGCTGAACCAATGTTGTGGTCTGTGAGGGCAATGGGAAAGAATATGAAACCCCCCCAATTCACTTAAAAAAGAAACAGAAGAAGAAGGGAAGAAATGATGTAGTGTTGATTGTGCCCTTTCCTCTCATATTTAATTAATTATTTGCTTCTCTAAAGTATATGTAAATATTGTACAGTACCACTTACTGATTGACCATATGCCATGGTACTCTTCCCACTTGAAATCTGAACATCCAAGGTCTGACAAGCCAGAGTGAACCCCAGGTTAGCATAACAAACTGGATTCTTATTAGGAACATTAGGATAAAGACAAACTGGTGCAAGTAATATAACTTTGCCTCCCGAACTATGCATTTACTCTCTATTGAATTAATAAATGACTGACTTGCATGGGGGTTACACCCACTTCTTCTAGGCAGCATTGGCTTAAGAAGACACTTGTCAGTTATAATAACATTAAAATAAAGAAAGCATACCCAAGGAGCAGATGAGAAAGTAACTGAATCACCTTTTTCTCAGCCACATTGATATTGCTGTTTCTCCTGAGCCCAGAAAAGTCCAGAAAAATACTGTCTTCCACCTCTGAGGTCTTTGGCTGGGAATGGCTGTAGGAATCCCACACAAACTACCATTGATTCTTAATCTATTGTATACTGTTATAGAGCCTATAATGAATACTTCATGTCAAAAAGGCTTACATAGTCCTAAGATTTCAAAGGCCAAGATAATAAGCTTAAAGAGCATTTCACAGAATCTTTCTCAACAGAATAAACATGATGTAATGGATGGGTGTTTATATTTCAGTTGAAGTCACTGTAAGATAAAAGACTTTATCCCAATGCAGATAAAGCAGAGAATGGAAAATGTAAACCATCTGCCTATGAAAAAATGTAAAGGATTTATGGAATGGTTGGGAGGACTTCTGCACAATGTATAGGCCATAGCAAGCCTTTAGTTTTGATCAAGAGATAGGATACGCTGAAACAGCCACAAAGTCTTTGCCAGTATATGGTAAGAAAAACACAGCAGTCAGTGGAGACACAATTCTGAATTTACCATGTGTTTGAAGACACTTGGTCCCAGAATGATTCACTTTAACATTTTACCACTTTAGCATTTATCATCTTAGGCTGTTTAACAGAGTTTTACTCTAGTCTCAGATATATTTAAATAAACCAGCTGCACATCCAAAATTCTCAGAAAGATTATACAGCAAATACTGCCATAGAAGCATCAGAAGAAGGCTTAAAATGGAAGTCATAGGACAAATGTGAAGATTCAGAAAAATACTTAATAATTGCTCTGGTATAATGGCTGATGTAATAACTAGATTCATTCAGTTGTACTATGAGGAAAGACGAGAGGTCCCTTTGGGTTCAGTGGTCCCACAGTTAATTCACCTGGGTTTGACAGGTGAGAGTAAGACTGTGGTTGGAGGCAGCAGGAGGTTTTGCAGACAGGAATTCACAGGAATGGAAAGTCTTGGGGAGAAAGCTTAGTCCAAGATTTATGTTCTGTTATTGTTATTCAGCAACCAATAAAGCTAAACCCCTCAAATCATAGCTAAGCTATACAGTTATAGGGCACACTGTATTTCAAAGGCCAGAAACTCTTTTCTATGCTCTGGAGTCATGGGAAAGCAGAGATACTGTCTGAGGGCATATTGGTATGCTCCAGGTCCTATAAAAAAACTGAGAAGGAGCACGAGGTTGTTGTCTTGAATTACCCTTTCACACTTTCTATACTGCACCTGTCTCTGCACCTCATTTCAGGAGTCTCCTTTCATTTCCACATTTTCCTGTGGCTTATCTGCCTTACCCTTTGCCCTTTTTAATGGATTGCTAGAGCTGAATCCTACCAAGACTGGAGGAGAGAGGCAGGAGACACTGTGGCACAACCAAACAGCGCAGATCCTCAAACTGATGAGCAATCTGCCAATCTGTTGTGCACAAATGACAAATCCTAGGGGGAGATCTTATAAAGGAATAATGATGTCATATGTTATGGTAAAATCTGTCTGGATCTGAAGAGCATCTTGTGACACAGAGAGAGCAAGCAGCTGCCGCTCTCCAGGCAAGTAAGTCAAGGTAAAAACGGGTAGCAGCAACAACTACCAAAGGCTACTAAAATGTCACAATGCATGTGGATGGTCCACCTGTTTGCCAAACAGAAAGTATTTGGTACAAAAGGAAAGAGCAGGCCAAAAAATAAGGGGTTTGTGTGTTAGAAAAAGCAATCAGAATTTTTCACCTGCACAGAGTAGTAAATATTGCTGTAGTTTTATTCAGAGAATGAATTGAGTATCTTAGCTGAAATAGGTAGATATTTGATTCTCTCCACAATAAATAGATGATAGATAGATAAATAGATAGATAGATATTTAATTCTCCATACTTTTGAACTCTTTTGACGGCAAAAGGCTGTCCATTAAGTAACTTTGTCATAAACAAGTGACTGAATCAGAAATACATTTTATCTGTAACTGCTGTAACAGCAATTATTAAAAGTTACTTTGGGAGTAGTAAGAAATGCATATATAATTTTGAATTTTTCAAGTTAGTTATTTTTATGTTTCTGTTACATGGTATTTACTCTTACTGAATAGCTTATACTTTTGTATCCAGTTAATATAGCCCCTTCTTTAAGTATACAGTCTTGTTTCTTGAGACTTGAATTTAATTGCCCTACCTACATGAAGAAAGATCTCCGAATGTGACCAACATGAAAAGATCTCTTGAGAGTAGTCAAGTTACATCACTTAGAGTGATGTGGATTATATAAAACATGGGAGTCAAATTTTAAATCCTGGGAAGAAATAGTAGAAAGGGCTTCAAATAAACCATTTTTTAACGTGAAAAACTACTGTGACAGAAAAAAATCACAGAGAATGGGAGGAAATAAATGCATACAAGAAGAATCAGGATTAGTATTCAGGTAAGGGTTAAAGTACTCTTCTCTTTTGCCTCTGTAGATGAAGATCTTACAATAGAAACATATGCAATGTGGTTATGACATTCCAACTCCCATAAACACAATCTACTAGATTTTTTCTTTTAAATGACTGCATGTACCAATGTTTATTTATTAGAATACAGTTGGCATGGCCAGGTGTTGGAAAACAAATAAAACTTTCCAAATCCTAAATACATTTATCCAATCTTCAATAATAACTCATCTGGGAAGTCAGACATAGTTTTGGTTATTCTATCAAAGAGAGCAAAAACTTTGAAAAAAGTATCTGTAGAGCTTGAATTTTATTCTTTATATATCATGTAATTGAGACTAAGGAACTAAGAGCAAACACCAAGTCCATGTACTAATTTACAAAAGAACTGTCCAGTTCAATGGCATGAGAGGACAGACTGTTGGCTTTTATGCTAAACTTTGCACCCACTGAGTGGGTTATCCAACTAGAGTTATCCAAGTCTAGCAGATTACTAATTTTTTTCATTTATCTGAGTTTTTATACTACAATCATTACCATCCAAATGCTATCCATTGCCATCCAAATGTCTCAAATAGCTTATATTATGCTTATCAATGCTGAATGGCAGATATTCTTAACAGTATTACCAGCATACTTATCCAAGTCAGAAAGCTTTATCAGTCCCTCCTTTTTACCACTTTTGAACCAGTTGATCCACTTCAGCCTGTGTTGCAAAACCAGACATCTCGAAGATACTTAATTACCCAGATGTTACAGAACTGCAGAGAGAGGAAGTAAAACCTGGTATCCTTACTGAAGGCAAAGCTGGGGGAACAGCTATTGCCCATTCCCTTTGGTGCGGGGTGGAAGGCAATTCATCCCATGTGCATCAGCTGACCCCTCAGCACGTGGCACTGCCTAGCTCATTAGCTCATTCCTAATTCTAGCTTGTGTTTCTCCCCCCTCCTCAGAGACACAGGAAAAAAAAAAAAAAAAAAAAAAAGAAGAAAAAAGGCAAGGATATAGAGGCAAGTGCTGAACTGGTAGCTCTGCCAGCACAGGAAGCTCTCAAGTTACTGATGTGCAGACCTCATGGGATACTGGAAGGGAAACTGGCTTATTGCAGGGGAGGTGTTGGGTGACAGAGCATACAGGTCTGGAGGAAATCAGACTTCATTAGTTCTGCTGCTTGTGGAATAACTTGTCCTCCCTTTTGGTTTACTTACTGTGTTTCAGCAAGCATATGGAGCATAATTATTGTAACAGCATCTTCTGAACTAGGCAAATATTTAGGAACTACATTCTAGTATAGGTTCTTTTTCTAGTTGTTATGCATCAGATGAAGGTGTCATGAAATACTGCTGTTCTAAAGTAATGCTTGTCTAAAGCTGTCCAGATAAGAATGGGTAATCTTTCCAATTCCAGGAGACAACACGTGTCCAGCTCTGTGGAAAGGAGGAGACAAATACATTTACAAATTCCAAACAAGGAAGACTTCAACTTGAAAAATGACCGTGTTGCAACATGTAACTGCCTCCCCACCCTTAAAAAAACCCAGACAGATAATTTCTCCCTTTTGCAGTCATTCGTCTACCTCTATTTAACAGGAAATCTGAGAACACCACGCAGCTGCCTGCATTCCCGTTGCATCTGGAACACATTGGTTTAGATCTATTCAGATTAATTTAGGACTAGAATTATTATTACACCTTTACCCTTCTCAAAATCCGATGCATTCTTTTGACATTTCAACCAACATATGTTTTGTTTGCCTTCACAATTGCCAAACAGTTTGGCAATGGACAAAATTCCCAATCAGGGTGCTCTGGTGCTTACTGAACCCTGAAATGCATCAGATGAGTGGGACCTTCAGGCTATGCAGTGCCTTCCAGAATCACCTGGTTTGGCACCATGGATGTTGGTGTCTTGTCATTGAGTGGTTAGCAAGGATATACTTGATCACATTATATGCTCAGGAAGACAAATCCACCCAGGCATCTGTTGTTTTTTTTAACACTTAACCCTAGTTTCTTTACCCAGCACCTCTAGTGACTATCTTCTCCTTCATTACCCTGCTTTAGTGGATAGACTCTCAGAAGCCTCAGTCTCCAAATCCACTGGAGAATAAGCTGGGCTGTGAAATCCAGGCAGCAGGAAAGCAATCCAATCTTTTTTTCTTTTTCTAAATCTTGTTCGACATTTTGCTTTTTCTGAAATCTGGACACCAATCCACATTAGTAGGTAGATCAAGACCTGGAATTTGTTATATTCAGGCAGAGACTCTTGTTAGGGTATTCATCTACAGCTGGGCAGATTACAGTCAGGGATTTTTTCTGTGTGAAGAGAGAACTTTAATTTAGACTGCTTCTCTGAGGATTTTACTGTTTGGAAACAGAAACTGCTACCTATTAAAAAGAATACCAAAAGCAGAGGCTCAAACTTGAGGAACCTAAGCTTATGCCAATAGTAATTAGGTGTTCAAATGCCTTTTAAATGTGGCCTATGGACCTTCTTGTCTTTGCACACACAGCCATATTTTGAACGACTTAGGAATGTTATGATTTGTGGTTTGATATGGCCTGTGGTTTCAAAATGATGCTGAGCTTGTCATTGAGGTTACCCCAGAGGGACAGATTTGTTTAGATCATTCTTTGCCAGTCTTTGCTAATCTTTGCACTCTTTAGAGGAATTTGTGCAAACTGTAACATCTGAGAGGCTTCCAGAACTACAGAGGTCCCAAAAGTATATGACAGAGTACAAAATTGCATGGAGAAACACTGGCAAATTTGATCATGGTGTTCAGGCCCCCCAACCTAATTTCAAGACCCTTTATGAAACTTGCGTAACCCCTTAGTCCAGTTAAATGCTCGCTTAAATAAAGCTACTCTAGCTTCATGGCAAGATCTAACTTTCAGTTTCCATGGTTCCTGTCACAGTCCCATGCACGGAGGTGCAAGGATGTCAAGCAAGCTTGTTTGATGAGTACTGGTCAGTCTCCGAAACCTAAATTGCAGGTTTATTGGTTTCCTTCCCAATATGCAGCTATACTGACTGATGGCTCTTGCTAATTCTGCATGGAGTCCTGAATAGTTGGCACTGCTGAAAAGTTCAACTCTGTATTTTGTTAAAACTAGCCAGACTTTTTTGAAACCCACATTCTCTATGATCAGTGCTCTGGACTTCATGATCCCACTATTTCCTGGTACCAAAGACTAAGGAAGAAAAATCTGCAGATGGTATAAATGAGCAAAATCAGTAAAGATTCTGGCTTGTAACCTCTTCCTCAAGCTTCATAATCTAAATTAAGTTTGAGGGATATGAAGATATGTTTTATATAAACAAATAATGGTAACCATAAACACAGGCACCTACCTCTCTGTATAAGTTTAACTGCCACCTGAAATTAAGAATCTTCCCTACCTTATGAAATTATTAGATTTTTACTATTGTGTTATACAGAAAATAGAAATATTCCACTTGTATTAGTTTGAGGTGTAACATACTGAAACAATAATCTTTTATCATGGTTTTACTACAAGATAGATGATTATATCAGCTGTTGTGTGTTTTCAGATGGAGAAAACCCATGCAAATTAAGTGAAGGTCAAATTTCTTGTGGTTGAACCCATGAAGTAAACACAGAACATATTTTGTTTGTTTGGATCTTGGGGGAACAAACTGTTTTTATGGTGGTGTAGTCATATTACACTGAAGCAAGCACTGTAACGTATTGCATTTCAAAATCACATATTTATAAAATAGGCAATGTATTTGACATCCAACATAATCAGTCACAATCAAAAAAAATGGAAACAATTCTGAAAAATTGAAAAAATGCACCTTTATTTTCTAAATGACAACATACAAAAGAGGAAAAAAACCCTGCACTGAATGCTGATGTAAACCTTCATATCACTAGGATCTAACAGTGAAAACCTGTTTATCATACATGACTTTCTCACAAGAGTCTAATTTTGACTGGTCATTCAAAATGGCTACATTTGAAACACTCTGTCTTGCTAGACCCCACCAGCCTCTTCATGATCCAGGTATTCGTGAGGCAGTATTTTACCTTAATCCCTATACTTGTGTTTCACTAGGAAAATGTATGATAAAAATAAACATTGTACATCATCTGAATATGACTTGGTAGGTATTTTGTAAGTTTTACCAGTAAAATTTAAAAAGATGGTATCTTAAGACAGTTACTGTTCAGAAAGGGTTACGAGGAGTGCCTGGAAACTTTTCAAGCTTCGAAATTTTTTTCTGTTCTATTCAGGAGAAAACCAAGATCCTTCAAGATTTCCTGCAAAGAAACAGAGAATGAGAAACTCAGAGTAGAGAATAACATTTTCTTATTGGAGCTACTGTTTGACTGCAAGGCATCATCAATCCATGCACAGGTGCTGCTTTGGGAGCTCCTTTGGTTTTAAGCAAAAATTGCATGCAGTTAACACCCTCAGCAAAAATTCCTGCCAACTCTAATTCCCTCATTAACAGCTGTGGTCGCAACTAATCACTGTTTTCCAAAACCCTTATGTTGCAAAATTCCTAACCTGCTGAACTGATGCCTCACTCCCAAAATAAACAATCTGCTCCGTATTGATTTATGCGTGGTTGAATTTGGGAATTACTGTGTGGTAGGGAATTACGACATTTTCTAAATAAACACTGATGTTGAGCATGAAAATGCTAGCCTCTGTTTATGGTCCACTGAAACACAAGATGGATCTCCATATTCCTAAA
This sequence comes from Aegotheles bennettii, assembly GCA_013398125.1. Classification (NCBI taxonomy): domain Eukaryota; kingdom Metazoa; phylum Chordata; class Aves; order Caprimulgiformes; family Aegothelidae; genus Aegotheles; species Aegotheles bennettii. The sequence continues at coordinate 106,251 of VZRW01003621.1, read as the reverse complement.
GGAGGAGTAAGTTAAGCTCATTAGTTTTAGGGATACAAATAAACAAAATGTGTTTCTAATTAAATCAGTGAGTCACAATAGAATGAGAATTAATAGGATACTTTTGTGTGCCTGAAGTATGTCAGCTACTTCAAAAATAATGTGCTTGTCCTTCTTCCTTTCCCCAAGCACAGCTGATCACTAAGCAGCAGTAGTGCATTATCAAAGCCAGGACAGTTTAGGTCACAATTCTTTATCTCCTTTACACAGGGACATTTACACTGTCACTACCCAAGTGCTACACAATGAAGTGACACAGCCTCTTTGCTGGTTGTGTCAAGTGGTATGAGTACTGTGTGTGGTTCATCTTAACAAGTGTACTACTACACAAGTGGATCTGAAAACATCCCAGTGACACCTACTCAGACCACCTCAAGCTCAAAAACATGTAAAAATATTAAATTGTATGTTTTGTGTGGGTATCTGGTTTTGGGAGGAGTTGTTGTGTTAAACTGCAAAGACACCATGATAAAGTAAGCTTAATCATGACAATTGTGATTATTCCTCAATCACCACATAATGGTAGATCACGCGTATGCTGCACAGTCTTGGCAACTTGGCAAAGCTGCAAGTATTTGGCTTGGACAAAGTACCTTTCCATTGTTAGAAAAGGAGTTTAGGGAAGTAGTAAGAAGAGAAATCATAGTACATCTATCTATCTATCTATCTATCTATCTATCTGTCTCTCTCTCTCTCTCTTTCTCTCTCTCTCTCCTTCCTGAGCCCGCTCCTGCACATTAGCTTAGAAATTTCATGAGTTAACAAATTTCCAGTGCATCTCTGATAACGTTTTCCTCCATAACCATCAGCAATAACCCCTGGATCCTTTTCTTGATTCACATTCCTCTCTCTGCTAGTTCCTCCACCCAAGCAATTCCATAACAAGGAATGCACATGCAATATCATTTAACTATTAAGTTTATACTAAAACAATGCACGAATAAAACAACAAAACTTCGATGCATTCACTCCAAGACCAAGAAGTTTTATAGCTCTCATTTGGCAAATATGCTAGCATAACTCCTGCAAACTTCCTAACGTGAATAAAATTGATTTTATTCTGGAGCAGTTACTGTTTTCACAAAAACAATAAAAGTAGGTTTGGTATTAAGATTTCATTTATGGTGGAAAAGTTTGTCCACCTGGAGAAGACATTCCAGTGCAGCCTGAAGAGAAAATTTCCCCTTCAGTCTTCCCCAGTGGCTTGATAGGATCCATACTGTTTATCCAGTTGAATGGCTCTGCAGCAGTCACAGCCCTTCCCAAATTTCTCATCTGGCAGTCCTCCAGCAAACTTCACCCTGTGCAGCACAGTCTCCCAGTAGTATCTTGATTCTTAGTCTCCCATCCTACGTTCATGAGTCATCTTTCTGGTTTTTCTTCAGAAATGTCTTCATATGCCCTCTATGTGCCTGTCCTTCCCATGACTTTCTACACAACCCCTCAGTTTTTTCCAAACTGTTCTCAACTCCCATCCTCTCCTTGCCAAGAAACTTCCTTTTTCAGTTTCTACTCCCATTCCAAAATTTTCTATTTCTTTCCTTTGAATTCACTAAATCAATGCATTTTGTCAAAAATGGACTCTTGCCTTAGTCTAGGCAAGGAAGCCAAATGTACTCTCTTTCAGAGAAACTGGAGCTAGAGTTACCTCTCCAGGTGAACAGTGGGGTCTGCAAGCCCCTGTTTGTGCTGTGAGCCAGCCAAGAACTGCCTAAGCATGAAGCTGTGAACCCTAGCTGTCTGTCAGACCACCTACAAACCAATGCTCCACTTGAACTGCTTCCCTAAAACTCTCACCTGCTAAATCTTTACAAAGAATAAGATCTGATGAAAACTCTGAATGAGAAGCTAGATTTTTTAAATACTAAACCCCAGAAACTTCAGAGGGGAAAAGAGAACAATTTTGTTAAAGCAAAGGAAACATAAAGTGTAATAATTAACTTGGGGACATCATAAAATCATGTTATAATATATTAGCACTGGTTCCATGCTGAAACTCTGTGTGCTAAACAGGTCTTTTTTTGGTCATTAGTAACTGAAACTCCCAAACATTCGGCACATTTAAATGTAAAAAAAAAAAAGATTAAATAAGTTGAAAGCCACTGGCAGCACGTCTTCTGGCAATGGACTGCCTCTCTTTTCTTTACTGTTCTCCCTAACTTGAAACATCCTGCATTTAGCCTCCCCACTGCTGTCCAGACACAGCTCTGCTCTTGCCATCCACCACGGGGTAGGTCTGCAATTAGAAGCCACAGTAGCACATCCTCAGCCCTTGTAGGTCTTTCAGCGTCCTGGGGCTGTGTGCAGTCCCCATCCAAACTGGAAAGAAAAGGGAAGGGTGGGCCCTTGCATAACTGAACCACAAGAAGCAGACACACACACATGCTGTGCATTACAGAGCTCATCAGGGCCTGCAGTTTCCTTAGCTCTTCTAATGAAACCAGGCTTGGTGCTAGTGGTGTTGCTTCCAGCTAATGGAGATGCAGGCCACAGGATCAGCCTGGGAAGAAGTGTGTGCTTTCACTTTGAAAACTCACTTACAACCATTCTTGTTGCCATTACTGATTCTAGCCCTTTCAAATGGTGCAATCTTCCCAACATGTTTGAACTGCTATTTGGAATTTCATTGCTAAAAAATTATTAGTAAGGCCAGTGGGAATGACAGGGAGAGGCATTTGAAATTCCACACGTGTGTCCTCCTGAGAACAGTTATGAAGGCCACAGGAATGACTGCCAGTCTAAGTTGGAGAGGAACACATAACAGCTGAATTGCTAAATATACCTCTAAAATATGAAGCAACTTGTTATTTTCACTCTTGTTTTTGATCAAGAGGCTTTGTGTTGCTTATATGCTTTTATATTTCAGTTCTTAGAAATCTAGATATCTAAAAACTTAAAAAACTGGGTACCAAGCAAACCTAGTGACCCTGGATTACTGTTCATCCTTTTACTGGACGGGAGAGAAATTTGCTGAAAAGGAAGTATCACTTGGGAATCTCAGACTCTTGGCACTGAAATTATCATACATGCTGAAGGAATCCAATACTCCTGTCCTTTTAGCCTGTGATTTACTTAACAGGTAGTACTGCTACAAGGGGGCTAGGAGAAAGGGGAGGCTAGGGAAGCCATCTGTTAACCACTGCACACCTGAATATTCACCCCATCAGCAGCCCTATTACTAGTTTTAAGTCAGAAAGAGCACAAACATGGTATAAGTAATTTTTTATGTTTGCAAATGCTTTTAATACTATGCAGCATTTCCTAAGAAACAGCAAGTTTTCTCTCATATTCAAATCTACTTGCTTCCTTCTTGTGTCTTTGTTACTGCTTCCTCATCACTCGTGTCAGCTTTAGATAAATGTTTGCCAGAAAAGTAAAAATAGATCAATCAGCAACTGTCAGAAAAAACACATGCATTTTAGAAGTTGTTTAAAGCTTGATGCCTTTGTCTTTACTTGAAAAAAATCTGGTTTTGCCAAGGCTTGTCCGTTTTATATATTTATCAGTTTACCTAATAAATTATTTCACAACTCCATCACATTTTTTATCCCTTGATTTTAAACTAACCTGTTTAGTCCTTTCTTCTTTTACAACGTTCTTTGTCCTTTGTTATCCTTCTGGTTTTTCTTTTGGGCAGCATTCTTTTTAAGGTGCTCTGCAAACTATCAATTTCTTTTAATCCAAGCCCTCTCCTGAATATTTCCCTCCTGAAACCCTAAGGGAGATTCAGCAGGAAGCCCTTCACCATACACACTAGGAAAGAATGAATTTAAAATAATTACTTCAGGCATGATGCAAAGCTCTACTGAGTTGCTACCCTACTACCTTGTCTTCAAGGTAGGGAGATTCAGAAGAAGCTGGGAGATTCAGAAGAAGCTGGGATTCAGAAGAAGCTGGGGATTCAGCAAGAAGTTGGGAGGGGGCACAGCCGGGACAGCTGTAATTTCTGTTGTGCTAACCCACAATGTTTAGATATGAGTATTTTAGTAAATAGCAATCTAACCTAAACTAAAAAGATTCTATACTGGCATTAAAATACTTAAATGGGCACAACAGATTCCTAAGAACTGAAATTTCCAGGGCCAATGGGGTTCACTTGATGGTATGGTACTTTTAAGCTTCTGGTATCTGTTGTACTGCTGCCAGGATGAAAAAGATGAAAGAATGAGCACTTACTATTTCTTACCTTGCTATGGATTTCTTGGGTAACTCTAAATTGTAAAACACTCTGGCTGTTCCTACCTGCTCTTGGGTTTTTCCTGAAGATCATCTCAGCGATAGAACCTCTTGCTACAGAGCTGCAATTCAGACCTTTTGCATAGCCTCATACCACCCAGTAGAACTGTAACACCTCATGCAGCTTCCTCAGACAACCAGTCCTATGCTGCAAACCCATGTTTCTATGCTTTGGCAAGAGGTTCTCATATTAACTTTCTCCCTCCTTTGTCAGCACCACAACTCCAGCATGTAGGTCTATAGAAGGGCTTGTCCATAACCAACATTTATCTGTCCTTGTTTTTAAGCATGCAGGGGAAGCCTGAGCCAGGATGCAGATGCCTGTATTAATGTATTTCTATAGAGCAACGTATTCTATATATTGCCTCGACAATCATATATTGTGTAAGTGCACAATATCTTGCAGGGTGACAGCAGTCTGGATGTGCTCTGCTGGACTTCGCCAGATGTATCTGTGATGATACCTGTCCTGAAAAGACACAAAAGAAGGACAGACAGACAGCCTTCCCTGGTGAAGCAGACTTTGTACAGAGGCGCAGGCAGGCTAGTCTGTGGCACATGAGATGCTAGGGTGTCTCAGCAATGAACAGAACCATGAGGTCTGGTCCTAGGGTGACCCAAACAATTTCTGACATCAAGTAAAACAGTACCCTACTTGGGAACGGGATGGCTGTTTGAATCATGAAAGGTCTTTGCTGTTGTGACGCACATCAGCACCACAAATTATTGTAAAAGACTTTTAAATGCAGAGTGCATTCCAGTTTTTCTTGTCTCTACACACTTTTGCAGACTGCTTGCTCAAATTTCTTGGAATGGGCCTTTGGTGGAGATGTGTGTGTCACTTACCATGGCTACATCAAAGGCAAAAGTTTCTTAGATGCACACACAGAGTACTGATCATGCAGGTACCTTGCAAACATTTGAAACTATGAAATTTGACTTGAGTCCCACAGCAACTCTGCTGGCTGAGTGCTGAAAATTGTACTAGAAGAAGGTCCATGGATTGGACTGTAAAAGCCAAAAGAAAACAGGGAGACCATACACTCATCCACCCAAACAGCTCAGTCACCATTACAGTCCTGCTTTTAGCTCCAGCTCTGGTGACGCATTTATAGTCCTGTTCAGAGGCAACCTGGAAGGCGATCTGCTCCACTCCTGGTGCAGTCCTGTCGGCTGGCCAGACAACAGAGGCAGCACAGAAAGGGACACTTGGAGTCTGTGTCTGCTGTTGAGTTTCAGAAGAGCCAAACTGGGCAGCAAGACAGTGGAATCTGGCACAAGTGTGCCTTTCAACCCGCCTCATGGGATGAATTATGGAACAACTCAAATGCTTGTAGCACTCCAGCCACAAGCATACTCTGCACAAAGAGGGGACGTCTCAACCTCCCCTTCCTCCCCTTTCAGACCACACTGCCACATCACTTCTAATGTACCACAAGGCCGAAACATCTGCAGACAAGAAATCTGGCTGCTAAACTGACATTGCAGCATGACTACCTTTGTGCTTCCACTCATGGAATGGAGGTAATAACATCATTTGAGCTCATTGAGCATTTTGGGGTAAATACTGAACACCAAAAATTGCAAAGACAGGTCATTTCCTTAAAACGAACAGAGGAAGATTTACAGACTGTTATGATACTCATTAAAGTAAATAACAAAGGCTTATTTTTAATTTGTGTAATTAACTGTTTACCTTTAGTCAGTGTTGTTAGTACCTGGCTGCTTTCCTTGCTCCTAGTAAAATTATGAGTATTCTGTGCAGAAGTTGAGAAATGTAATTTGTACAAGACTTAGGCTCTGTTTTTCCTTAACAGTTATAAACAGACAATGATTTCATTTGTGACATTTTACTTTTCAGTTCCTTCAGCATTTTCTGCCCCGCATAAGCTATAATTCAGTATCAAGGAGCTTTTTGAGGTAACACTCACAACATTAGCAAGTTCCCATTTGTTTGTTAGCACAGTCCTAAGCTAAACTGAGGACTTATTTTAGCATTTATTGGAATGTGCTACTAGAAAGAAAAGGCCAAATGTGCTCACAGGAAGGCAGTGCCAATTTGACTTTCTGGCTTTAACCTGTTTCTCCCTTGCAGTAAATGACACTTTTCCCCAAGCACTCCTGTCAATCAGAATAAATCAGAGCAGTAACATCTGTTTAAGCGTAGGAATTCTGTATACACTTGTAACGTTGTCAAATATTCCCTCTTCCCAAAATATATTCAAAACAGTGCTTCACTATTCAGGAGAGGGGAGTGCACTGACACAGTACCTGTACTGTCTGTGCTGTCAGTACTGCAGACAGCATTCTCAGCTGATTCTAACGAGATAGTTCTCTTCTAGTGAAAGAGAGTGAAGATTTTTTCAGCAGTACTCATTGCCCCTGCCCCAGTGGGAAAACTATCTGCTCTGTTTCAAGTCTATGGCAGCAGCTGGGAGTACCCACTCACTCCGTAGAACTTTTACCCTTTCTGCTCTTTCTTCATTTATTTAGAAGAACCATCTTGCAAGAAGGAAGAAAATAATCTGTCTGCTCCACAAGGACCTTCAGAGAAAGTCTTTGGCTTCTGAAAGGAAAAGGCTTTCAACACCTTTCTTCTCAATACTTGAGAGGGGGTCTATACCCTAGAATAGAATTTTTCTTCTCACAGACAAAAAAATTACTTGCCAGAACCAGCAGTTGCTCTCACAGGCTAACCAGACCTAATCTTCTCCCCACTACTCAGTTTCACAATAAATCTCTCTCAATTTGAAAGGCATAATACATAATGAGAGAGACAGTCACAGTGTGGAGACAATCGAACTGAACAGCCACTACAACCAAGCCTCAAGCTTGCTTTCTGAGGGCGCTTCCCCCTGCATCCCCAGAACAGAAACAAACATGGAAATACTTATCCTGTGGAACACTGAGACAAGTAACCACCTGTGATACAGGGATAGTGAAGACACCCTGAAAAATTAATTACTAATTTGTATTATTAATGTTACAGTCTCCTTAAAATTATATCTGTGCATGCTTTATCAAGGACTATCAAAATATAGTACAGATGATACTTACTACACTTAAATTGTTATGATCACATGAAAAGGTTTTTCCCAAGAGAATTTCACTAGCAGAGAAACCAAACTGAACAGGAAAGAAAACCTAATGCAGGAAACCAATACATAAGGTGTTGTCTCAGATACTGTAAGTACCCAACAGTCTCAGCTACTGTTTAATAACGTCTCATTTGCAGTTCTAAGAAATGCCCAGAGTTATGAAAAGCAGATTTCAGTGACTCATTCACGCTGATGAATGTCATCTGAAAGGCAGGCTCCATGGAGGTGGTGTATTGCAAATTTGTTGCCTGGCTTCTGCAACTGGAGGATGACTCAAGATGAAGCCTTCTCCTTTTTAACAATAGCTGGTGCAAAAGACTGATGTTACACACACATATATGTCAAGGGTTGTTGGTTTTTTGTGGTTACAAAAGCATTACAAACATTTAAATTTAAAATCAAGAGCTTAGTAAGTTAAAGACCACAGCTTATTTACATTTTCATTCCTAAGCAGTAGTTAAGAGGACACTGGTGAAATAGAGTTCAAAAGGTGTACCATTCTCATGAAAGTGCATACAAGCAGATCAGCATCGTGGAAAACTTTTGTGTATCTGCAACACAAGGCAAGCCCTAGAAGATTGTATTGGGTTTCCTTGAAAAGGTGTTGGTAGCGGGGGTGGGGAGGTAGACAGACTACAGGGATGGCTTCTAGAAGCTCCCTCCATGTCCAGTAGAGCAAATGCCAGCCAGCTCCAAGACAGACTCACCACTGCCCAAGGCTGAGCCCATCAGCAGCAGTGGTAGCATCTCTCGGATAACATATTTAAGAATGGGGAAAAAATCCTGTTGTGGAACAGCAGCCAAATGAGAGGAGTGTGAGGATGTGAGAAACAACTATGCAGAGAACAAGGTCAGAGCAGACCCATGGTAAAGACCATGGTGAGGCAGGCTATCCTCCTCCAGTTTATGCTGGTCCATGGTGGAGCAGATATCCACCTGCAACCCATGGAAGACCCCACGCTGGAATAGGTGGATACCCAAAGGGAGTCGTGACCCCAGGGGAAGCCCATGTTCGAGCAAGCTCCTTCCTGGCAGGACCTGTGGACATGTGGAGAGAGGAGCCCATGCTGGAACAGGTTTGCTGGAAGGACTTGTGCCCCCATGGAGGACCCACACTAGAGCAGTGTGTTCCTGAAGGACTGCATCCCATGGAAAGGATCCATACTGGAACAGTTTGTGACAAACTGTAGCACGTGGGAAGGACTCATGATGTAGTTCATGGAGGACTGTCTCCCGTAGCAGGGACCCCAAGCTGCAGCAGGGGAAGAGTGTGAGAAGTCCTCCCTCTGAAGAGGAAGGAGCAGCAGAGACGTGTGATGAACTGACCACAACTCCCATGCCCCATCCCCCTGTGCTGCTGGAGGGGAGGAAGGAGAAAAATAGGGAGTGAAGAAGAAGGTAGAGGTGGGAGGAAGGTGCTTTAAGATTTGGTTTTATTTCTCATTACCCTACTCTTATTTGATCGATAATAAATTAAATTAATTTCCCGGAGTCAAGTCTGTTTTGTCTGTGAAGGTAACTAGTGAGTGACCTTCCTGTCCTCATCTCGACCCACAAGCCTTTAGTTATATTTTCTTTTCCCTGTCCAGATGAGGAGGGGAGTGATAGAGTGGCTTTGGTGGGTACTTGGCATCCAGCCAAGGTCAATCCACCACAAATGTCAACAGCAAGAATACCATTTCCATTAGTTCTATCAGTCCAGGATTCCATCTTCCTCTAACAGGTTTTAGTTTAAGGCCGGACAGTGTCAAATGACATGCTAAGAGGATAGTATCTCCTCTGGCAAAGGGGTAGCAAATAGACAGGTTCAGCTACCCTGAGGAAGCCCACATTGTCATACCATCTGTTTTTATTTAAGATAAAAAAATACTATGATTCAGGCTTTCTGTACAGTACCTCTTCTACACAGAGAGCATCTCTCTTTGAACTGAGTGCAATTTTACTGTGAAAATCTGATAAAAAAATTTCTTCGCATACAAGGATTTTCTGAGTAAGGAAGCTCCAGTTGTTAGACCCAGCCTTGCATTAAGTATTTGCTGGCCAGTCACAAACAGAGAAGCTTCTTGAAAAGTCTGGTTGTCTACAGAAGAGCTGTCCAAAGAATCATCCTTTCTGGCAGAAGCCATGTTGTCAGGAGGGAAAAAGGTAGCATAAACAACAGTAATGCAAAACACAAAGCTAAAAAAATAAGCTTTAAGATAGTCATATAATTGTTAAGAGCTAAGATCTAGTTCACTAAAGTGAATGACAGCCTGGCTATTGACAGATAAGAGATGAGAAATTAACCTGAAATATGCTTGATGTCAAGATGCATCTCATACTTATTTTCTCCAAGGACTTGGAGAAGCTTGATTCAAATAAACCAGAAAAGATTTCTCTGCAAGGAATGAAAAATGTTTTAACTACTTAAGCTTACAAATGTGAAAGTGAACCAGAGGGAAAAAAATGAGCCAAAAAATAGAGGACTTGGAAGAATTTCTGAAATTGTGAGCTCCTTTCACAAATAGCCAGAAGAACTCACTATAGGTCAGAGTACCAAATGTTTCAAAATTTCCTATTTATCCTTTGGCAACAACACTAACTAAATTCTCAAGGGGAGGAACAATGTGGAAATTTTTCAACATCTTTACTGTGAATGTCACATGGTCTATGCATTAAGCAGAAAAACAAAAGTTGGCAAGAGCAGGTAAAATTGTAACAGTTCCAGGTTTGTACTAGATAGGCTGACTAACTTGGGAATCCTAAAGAATACTCCACTTCATAGGGGAAAAAAAAATGCTGCGTGTTTCATTCTCTCAGTTTCTTCAATGGAAATGAGAAAGTAGCAGTTTCCTACTTAAACCTTGCTTGAAATTTCCTGAAGCCTCAAACTAAAGAAGTTAATTTTGAAGAATATTCTTTGCAAGAGGTATGGAGAGGGCAATTCTGTTTTCAAAAGCATTTATAAAATAGTATTACTTAAATGTAATTACACTAAATGTAATACGAACAACATACATGAAATTTCTTTCCCCCCTTTTAAGAGATACATTAAAATTCTTTGGATCATATCAGATTTTCTACTTCTAAAGTAATTTATCTTTTTCTCTCTCAAGTGCCCTCAAAAGGCACCAATGATAGTTACTACAGATCAGAAAACATGATGTGATTCCAAGTTTATCCTATGGGGTAAGTCTTAACATTCAATTCAAAGGAAAAGAATGCTTGGTTTATATCAAATCCAAATTTCCTTATTAACACAGGACCTCTCAAGACTAGTCCTGAAATGTGCTGACCTTTACACAATATCATTGTATTTTCATATACAGTGCTAACTGCAGACTGTTTTGGGGAAGAAAACTTTACAGGAATTCTTAAATATCCCAATGATATTTTTATTATTCATTTAAACAGACTTGTACATCAGACAGAGCCTAAGAGCACGATTATAAAAACCAGTCACTACCCCCCTTTATTTTTTTTAAATCATGGAAGAGTTGAAGAGCTGAGCAACTTACACAGAGGTGATAGCACTTAGATTTTCTGACAGGACTAGGTATCTCGTGTATCTAATTCTTGAAGCAGAAAATCACAAGTGTCATCAGGCACAGAGGCCCTATTAAAGTATCCTTGTTTATCTTTCCAGAATGCCTTTCTTTATCACATTACTTGATACACTCACATTTACAGTTCTGAATTGCCCAATCTCCTCAGCCCATACTGTACTTCTCACAACACACACACAACTGCAGAGACCCATTTTCCCAAAACAAAGTCAGACTGTCAGGGAAAGCCTATCAGATTGTGTAAGTATTTTCTCAACATCTATATGTAAACAGAAGTCATCGGATCTGCAGTAAAGGCAGTTTTTTCCTTCAGAATAATAATGAACAGCTTTTGTGAGAAATGTAAAGAGCCAGTATATTCAACATGACCTTTCCATGTAATTCCTTCAGAGATTAAACAACAACATTAATGCTTGCTACAATATTTACATATAGTCAATTGGCTCCATGAATAGGCAATAACATGATTTACTGCAAAGAGTAGATTTCAGACAAACAGGTATTTAGAAGTCCAGTTTATGATTTTATTTAAACAAAACAAGAGTTTAATGTGTTCATGCGACATTTGCACGCAAGTCTTATATAATCAGAACAGCAGTAGTAGTTAAGGAATGCACTAATTATAGACCTTAGTGAATATACAAAAAACTCAGCACTACAGATTTCATAAAGTAAAGAACATCTTAAATACTCTCCCAAAATACTGCAGCAGCCAAGACACAGTGATATGCCTACAAGGGCATAGGAATGTAATTTAGAAATCACACGGAAACTACCCATTTCCTTTAATTTCACAAATAAGACAAAAAGCAATATTCAACTCCACACACTGAATTTTCAAATGGTGTTTATACAGTACCTTGGGTTTTATCCAAATAGTAGAAGTTAGACATGGTTTTTATTTAGTAAACAGTTATGCAGTAAGTCTCTATTACATTTCTTCTTTGATTTTACCTGGAGTAGCCATGTTATTTAAAAGAGGGCAGGTTTGGCACTTTTATACTGATGTCACCAATATTAATATTTCTTGGGATCTCTGGCAGATTCATATTCTTTACAGCTGAAACAGCCCGGGCTGGAGCTCCTGCTAAACCAGCCTGTGTATAAAGTGAGGAAAAATGCAAGTCAGGCAAAGTTGGCCACAAGAAGGTTCATTAGCAATATACACAGACAACTAACTTTTCAAGTATTTCCATGGTTACACAATTAGAAAGACCAGATGGCAATTGTGTTTGGAATGAAATGGGTTATTTGGAAATATTAAAACCAGAGAGAGAAAACAGTTCACACATTATTTTTTATATGGTAAAATATGTAATGTCAACTTGATGGAAGGAGAAGTATGTGGGGAGGAGTAGGAGGCTTATCCAAGCATGTGTAATGTGTAGGTTATAGAACAGACAATCCTGAGGTATTTAAAAGTCCAATGTGCTGTCTTTACCTCTTACCTATTCTAAAAGTTAACATGGTTCACAGTTGACTAACATTGGTTACAGGTTCAGAATGTGAAACCTCAAAGTAACAAGTTACTGAATGTCAGTTGAACCATATTACTTATCTAAATAACATATATATGTAGATACAAATACAAGGTATCTAGAGGTGGCTTAGCCTAAAATGAAAAGAATAAACACCTTGAATTTGCAGGGGATAAGTAGCATGCAGAAAGATCGTTTCTATAGACCAGCTGCAGTAACCTGTTATCCCACAGTATCTAATTATATGCTAACTTATCTGCAGCCCATGGGCACGCTGGAATATATTACATAATAATGTGGTTGTATGAAATTAAACACTGAAGTACTGGTTTTGTATTAAAGTCCCCTGCTGTATGTAGTCTCTCTTCATTGAGAGACAGAGCCTTTCTGTACAAACATGCAAGTTTGACAATAGAGAGGTAAGATAATTACTAAGTTCCATTCTGTTCTGCCTTTTAGATAAAATAACTGCCAAGTTTATACACTAGGGAATATTACTGAAACACTAACAAAGATGATTTACAGCTCAGAGGTCTGAAGACGTACAGAACATGATCTTTTCCTATTGCTTCTTAAGAACAGCTCTTCAAAACCTTGTTCTTTTAAGAACTATTTATGAAAGGCCAGTAATTAAGTTGTTACTGTATTTGATGCTATGTAGAAAAGGTACTATTCATTTAAAGAATGGAAATGTTTCTCCTTAAAGTTCAGATTCTCTATATCCATTTAGAATTAGCTGTGTGGTTTTACTGCAGGCTTGCCACAAAAGCATAAAAATCATTTTTTTATGAAAAAAAAAGCCTGGAAGATTTTAAAAACAGAGCTGTTACTTGCAGAAAAACACAACACATTCCAAATTCTGTGAATGCATAAAAAAACCAACCCACTTCTTTTGGTGTTTTAAAAATAGAATTAAAAATATTAAAAAATAACAAAATCCACAAAGTGATTTTCAAAACTACTGCAGTTTTAGAGAGTGTCATCTTTCAGGCCCAGTAAAAAAGAGCAATCCACAAGAAACAAAACAACCTGCCAAGAACTGGTTAAACAAAAGACTGTATCTGTAGAAATGGAAGATTTTCATTAGAAGAGTGTCAAAGACTGAAGAAACGTGTGCCTTTGCAGATAAATTAATTCTGTGCAAGAAATACAGCAAAACAAAAGAAGAAAAACTTATGGAAAAATTTGCTTCATATTTGGTTATTAAATAGTGTTAGTAGGTGACTACTGCTTGAAGTATGACCTTTTCAGATTTTTGATTTTCACTGAAATTCATTGCAATTACAGGGCATCATTAGACTGAGGAGTACATCTGACTACCATGGTGTCCACTTGCACTACTGCACAGAAGGAGACAGGCACCCTGTATATTCCTCAGATAACAACTCTTCTTTTTAGGGCTGTTCAAAAAAATATTTTCTCCCTTTTACTACTTCAAGAATTAAATGTAAGGTAAGATTTCCACTTAAAAGCCTACCTTCTGTTGTCCTTTTCCCCTCAAAAACATAACTCACAGGCAAAATAAAACCAATTAAAGTTTCCAATTTTGAACTAACCCTTTTGTAACATGTGGAAAGGCAAAAGCATCAAATCCCTAGATTTTAGTCACAGGAGGACTGCCAGTACCAGGAACAGACACCAGAAAGCCATGAGTCATCTGTTGTAACCTCCCTCCTGCTAAACACTCATATATGAAACATGCCCAAGTTGGGAAAGGCATGTGGGGGTAGAAGAAAAAGGGCAGGCAATCTTTAACCTCTAACACAACCAAATAATTTGCTCTCACTTTGGCCTTGACACAATCCAGATTATCAGTTCTCAGAAGTATAGACTGAGTAAAACTAAAAAGGTGCAAAAAAGTATTTTCAAAGCATCTTTTTCCTTGTTTTCCCTTAACATCACCAAGTCTATCAGGTCATTCCCTTCAGAAGCTGTTTCAATTCCACTACCTTGAAGGGGAAAATTTGGACCTAACAATAGTAAGAAATCCAAGTATCCAAAATCTGCATCCCTGATTGTGCAATATCTTAAAGGTGCAGTATTAGACCCTGCAATTTCTTGCTATTTATTAATAAACAGTGCAGAAGGTATGAAGCTGCTCAACAGTGTCTTTTTTTATTTGAGAGCTTGGAAATGCTAACTTGAAATCAAGAGGCAACCAACTACCAGTGAAGTTTTATCAGATAAAACAATAAATGCATTTCCTTTTCATTTGGTTCTATCCTTTAAATGCTACATTCAGTAACTGGAGAAGTATTCTTTAAGCAAAACCAGAAGTGGGGCAATGTAAACTGTTTTCCATAGAGAAGATGAAAATACTAATAAAGTAGTAACAAAAGCAATGAATTATACAATTTGTAACTGAAACAATGGGAAACCAGAAAAATATTATAAGTGATGGACATGGTCCACACAAACAGGCATGGCTGGCAATTCAAAAGAGAGATGCCTTCTAGGTGACTAGGATGGAGATTCCTTACCCTAATTTAATGAAAGTTAATTACTCTTAATGGACAAATAAAAGTTTTAGTATAACTGGTCATTATTTTTACCTACCTGCAGCTATCCTCTTTACACAGATTTACAGTCCCTGCCTCCCGCCCCAATGGCATAGGATACAATGGAGACACAATTGAGAATTATTTAAAATACCACAATTGACATGACCATTGCCCTTCCACCCCCCTATACAGTCACGACTTCCAACAGTCACATTTCATGAGGACCGCTCTGGATCAGGATCAGGGAAGATCCCTGACAAAGGAACTATGAACTTCAGATTACCTCTTTTTTTGCCAGTGAGATTGTCTTTCACTATCATATGTTGGAGTAGAGCTTTTCAAACTATTATATTCTCTTCTCCTGTAACTCTCTGTATCAAGTTGGTTTGCAAATCAATGTATACACAATATGCATAGCAGAATGCTATAACAATTAATGTCAACCCTATCAAGCACAATACAGCCATACGGTATTTCTAAGAGAGAGCAAACAGTTCATTAAAAATGTCTAATGGATAAAATGACTGAAAAGTACTTAAACTCCCAAACTGGACTACTAATACATTATTACAAATGATATTATATCCAAATGCCTTAGCATTCCTTTTTAGCATGTCAAACAGTGAACTAGTATGCAGTCCTTCCATTTATTTATCATTTCTTTTACAGAAAGTGAACTATATTTACCAACACAAAGGTGCTACAAGAAGTATTTCCAGCCCAGTGTGCATTTAAGCAGTTTTATAGAGGTACCTGATTAAAAGAGCCATCACTGTAACATTGAACGGGCCAAGTTTCAACTGCCTTTTTATCAAAAAATTCAGCAGGTAAGTTGGTGAGGTGCAAAGAAAAAACTGTTTCACTTGAAAAAAAAACAAAACAAAATAAAACACGTAGCAAGCTTTAAACATGCAGTGAAAGATGAATTGTCTGTCACAGCGAGCAAATGACTCAGCAAGTGGAAATGAAACTTAAGACATATTAATGAAATTTCAGAAATACAGTACAGATTGCATACAGCTGGTATTACAATAAGCCAATACACCATATTTTTGCCACAGCTGCTTTGTATTTTCAATTTCGTTTGTGAATTAAAGTTGCACTTTAATGTTGAAACATTGTATATTAAAATTTTAGGTTCAGTTGCTGCAAAAGATGCTTGTAAACATGTTCATATACCTTTTGAGTGAAAGAGCAATGCAACATATGCAAAACAATAATGCTATTTTAAAGACTGAAATAGACACATTTAATAACATAACTTTTATTCTACCGGTCCTAGTCTATCAAGTGAGAAATACAAGCTGTTGTTAGTTTACTTAGATCATTATTTATCACTATAAGAATGAAGAAAATTGATTCCTATCATCATTCTTTTTCATAATGCCCCATTGATAACTTTATATGACAGTGATCCCAGAAATATTGTGTTGCTCTTTAAAAAGAAATTCGGATCATTTTGAAAAATTATTGCATGTCACAAATGTAGATAATATGCATATACAAACGTATTTTTTAAAAAAGATTCAAACCACCACCCCAAACAACTCTACACAGAGCTAGCTATCGCTAAAATAAACATATAAAAATACACAGCCTACTGGAAAACAAAATAATGAAGGCTAGTGCTTTGCAAAATAAGCCACCCTTTTCCAGATATTTCGGAGGCACTAGGACCTCTCTGCTGCTGGTGTTTCATACCAGTGCTTCTTTCCAGAACAAGTATGACTTCAAAGCAGCAGGGTTATGAAATCATGAAAGGATGCAATACATAATATAAAGGAATGATCATGTCCCTGCTTATGAAGTTAAATAAATGAACATAATTAGAGAAAAAACAAAATGAAGTCTGCAAGTATATCAAAATGAGGCCAAACAGATAAGAAGACTTAAGACGTACTCTTAGAAATTTTAAGCACTTGAATCACAAAGAGAGTAATGGATGGGAATGATTAATTATTTGTTTGTTTTTCATTGCCAGACCCAAAAATAAAAACAGAACATGTGTGAGCAGAACAGAGAAAAAGAAAAGTAGCTTTGCACAAATTAGAAAAGACAAACAAACAAACAACAGACAGACCTGAAATCAGGGTCCTTACTGTTACAATGAAATACAGATTATTACAAGTGTTGACATATTGGGCAGAGGAAGGTCATTTGCTTGGTTTTCTTTATGTGCTACATAGCACACTTCAAATTTAGGTAAATTGTTTCACACTACTCAAAAATATTTTTAGCTAATGGTTTACAACTCAGTGCTACTAAACCAAATTACAGTATTATATTTGTTAAACCTTAAACGTTATTACATTACTTTACCCTAGAAAGATCATGTAAAAAGAGCAAAGCTATTCATAAATTAAATAAACTTTGTCTGCTTAAGATTCCAGCTACTTAAAATACATGCAGTTTGAATACAGTTACTTAAAATGAGTGGAAGTGAATTTTGAAGTACTGCAATTAACATTGACTGACATTCAAACTGTTGAGCCAAACTAAATGTTTCAAACAGCAAACAACAAGGGACAATGACCATAAACTGAACTTCAAACATACATTTTCCTCTTTCTTTTTCACTTCCTTGCTGATACTAATGTTCAGTGACTGCAGTTGCCAAGATATCTTAAAGCAAAATCCAGTGACTCAGATTGCAAGGGCAGCCAAAAATACATCTGAAGTTGAGTATGTGCTGAGAGCCCTTCAAATTTTGTTTGGCATACTTTTGGTTCAAAGATCAACTTTGGTATTTCTACATAATCTATACAAATTGCACTGACAATTTTATTCTGTGTGTTAAAACTATTTGAGTTTGTTGGTTTGCTATTTTTCTTCATAGATTTTTTTAAAAGTTTTTTTCACCTGAAACCTATTCTGAAACTTCTGTCTGCAAGCAGGTAAATGTTCTCTGTTTTCATCTGGAAATACTTAACAGTGAAGCAAGAGTTCATACTACCTACTTCAGATTACCTACTTTTTCTCAGTAAGGAAGCTACTTTCATTACATCATAATATCAGATTTTGTTATCTGTGTGTTCAACTTTTATTCAGATTAGTTTTGCCGTTTTTTGTTAAGATCATGCAAGTTCATATTCCTTCGTTTCTTAAACAACAATACAAAGAAAAGTCAAATTCTAAAATGCAGGAAGAGAAAGAAAATAAAAAATGTGATGTCAATGGAAAGCTAGTAAAATACACTATAGCCAATAAAAAGATGAGGGAACTACAAGAAGAAACTAGCACAAAAAGTAGGCTACAAGGACTAGTATGGGTATTTTTACACATAATTTTTGAGTCTGGCCTACATAATTTATTGCCTTTGACATCATTTTGCTTTCCCTTTTTGTTAAAAGCACATTTTTTCTAAAAGTCAGCAATACCTTTGTCTACCTGTCCTGTCTGGGAGACTGAAAGATAAAGGTCTGTAAGAGAGAAGAATGGAAAGAGCTAGAAAAGATCAGGAGGTTCGGAAAAAGTGAGGTCCAACTTAAAAGTCTAAATCACACGCAGTTGAACACTCGAAATAGAGAAGAGGTAGCCCAGGTTTAACTACAATACTTTCAAAGGCTCTGGATAAAACCCCAATGACCCCTCTCCCAAAATTTCCCTCCCTTAATCACAGTGATCCCTCGGCTTTAGGAGGATTGACCAGAAATTCATTCACAGATAAACACTAAACTGAAAGGTAGGGAAATGCATTTAAGACAACATTTCTAAGGGTAGAAATAAAATTTCCTTTGTAGCCCACCCAAGCAACATAAGAGCTGAATCAGAAATCAAAGCTAGGTATTCCCTTATAGTAGTTTAAATAATTAATCTCTGTTGAAAGCATTAACAAATTATTTGAGTTGAAAACTTTGCTCAAATATTTGTGAATTTAATAAATACATTTTATCTTCTTCACTAAATTCTATCCGTGAGACTGTTCAGAAACCTAATACACAACTGAACAAACACCTTCTGTCAAACGGTTAAATTCTATATATGAAGGGAAGGCAGATAGGCATAATGCAAAATTTTAAATATTTCTGAAAATATAGCTCAGTTACAATTTTATTAGCTTCATCTTTTCAGCTATAAAAGAAAAGGCAATTTAACCTTAAAGCAGCTATTTTATGGATGCAAGAACTATGACGGAGGTCATAGTTCTTGCCAAACAGACTAAAGCAAGAGTGCTGTGGCATAAGTGGCAGTCCTAAAACTACAGACTGTATCAGTATTAATTTCTAAATTTAAAAAATAATTTAATTTTTTAAATTAAAGAAAACCAAGAAAATCCACTAGTTTTGATTTCTTAGTGACCTGCATTCAAAAATACTGTTATTACTTATTTTTATTTACATGGCCTCAATTTGCTTTTATCTTGAAAATACATGTTCAGGAAAGACATGTCGAAAGATTTACAATCTTGATCAAAAAGACAAAAGGAAAAGAAATAGCAATCAGGAAATTTCTGTGGGCATACATGAAACAAATGGTTAATGATCTGAGGAAATAGTTACCAGTTATTGTGAAGTACCTCAGCATTACAGTAACTGTTAAATTTGAAAGATACAGTCACTGAACCAACAAAAAAAAATAAAAAAATGCATTTGTGGTGAGCAGAGTGTGAAATGTTCTACTCCATCCCAGTCACCAAGTGTTTCAATTTATCACTGCTACTTCTTTACCTTCTATAATTCATTGCTGAATGTAAAGGAACAAGTTGCTATTTGCCTTGCACATGGTCTGAGCTCTACATTTTTTTATATATCTACTATGACCTATTTTTATACTACAAGTATCTTAAAAGAAAGAATGACTTACTGATGAATAATGGAAAACAGCTTATTGCAAACTTGTGTATTGCAGCTGGCTGCACTGAATTGACATGTTTCAGATGACTAGTCAGAGACTTGTCTACAGTTGATTGGGTAACAGAATTCACACGATGAAGAATAAACACCTTAATTAAATGCTTTTAGGTAAAACTGTTATGTGCATAATACATGGTTGAACATAGCTGCTCAGTAAGTTCAACTTTTGGGACACTGTCACTTTTCCATCAAATAAAGAAAAATACACGTATACAGAAGTTATTGAAATATAATAAAAATTTATGAGAATAATTCCAAATATTAATCTCAGTGACCAATAGTTTGTTCTGAGTTTAAGAGAATTGTTTAAATGAACATTTTGGACATCTTCATAATCTACAATACAATTCTTCCAGATGTATACTGCTATGCACTGTATTACATCATACCTAGCTTTTTCCTGTTTTTCTCACAATGTTGTCCTGTTCTTAGATATAGTTTGGAAGTTGTGCAAAACAGACTATTAAATGTATTAAAAGACTTGAGATTGTGCAAGGTGAGACTGCAGAATTAGGAGAAGAGTATACGTTGTATCACAAAAAAGTTTAAGAACTAATTTCTCTCTTTGTTGCACTTCTGTTAAAACCAGGAAGTTCTCTGGGTCTTCTCCTAAAATGTCGATTTTATTTATGCCACCCACAATATGTCAATCTACTCAGCTGACTTCAACTTTAAAATAGTCTCCAATTCAGCCAAAAGTTTATTTAGAAATTTGAATATTACATTTCAAAAATCAGAAGATGTGTTCTGTTAAATTATTCTTATCATTAAGAATCAATCAGACTTAGCTAGGATGTACTAGTAGTATTTTAGCTTACAAGGCACTTGGGGTTAAGTTAAAGGAACACTAATATTCTGTATAACAGCTAGAGGATTTTAGAAATACTTTTAGTCGTAAGTTTCTTTCCTAAACAAAAATTCAACAACTGTTGAATTGAAAAGGGTTTCCTACAAATTTTCTGAGTATCCCTCACTCAAACTGTTATGGGCATACACAGAATATCATTTTCTCACTGAAATCTACTCAACTGAAGACCAAATGTTCAGATTACTCAAATGGCAGAATTCGTATTTACTTTAATTGGCTCTAAACCTGGGCCTTAAATTCTACCTAGGCCTGATTCAGCCTGATTTATTACTTTGTGTTGCAGTATTATTGTGACACTAAATATGCTGTCATTTATTTAATATGCTAGAAACATACTAGCGGACAGGAGTATGTAGTCTTTGTACAAACACATTTGTTCTTTATCTAATTTCATGTAAGTGTTATAATCACTAGTCCAGTGTAATAATTATACTTAAAATAAAATGCTCTCTACAAGAGAAACCTGGAGAACTGCAGAAGTATCTCAACAGCAACGGCGCACAACGCTGTGAGATACAAATAGCAAACCTAATCAGCAGCAACACTAAGCAATTATGATGAAAGGTACAACATCCTACCTAATGTTACACTGTTAATTTTTAGCACTGTAAGCAAGCAGCTGCATATAGTTTGTGACTGAAGGACAAACAGCATTGCATACCATGCATTTACTATGACCATGTTTTTAGTTTAGAAACTACACAGTGCATCAATCTTACCTCGGATTTCTCCAGTTTATTTTGAGCATCAATCTGAGTGACAATTTCATTCATGTTGGTCTCCAATACCATTCCACCCATGACCATTTCGGCCAATATATTATGGACCTAAAAAAGACAAAAAAAAAAAATTAAAAATGCAGAGGCATCTGGACAGAGTTAATATGTAATGTATAATATTTTAATTCCATTGTATTTCTGAAGGAACATTTTATTACTTTTCTGAATTAAACACATCATACAACCTCATGCTTCAAAGCATAATTCTGCTATTATTTTGGATATTCTTACAATTTTCCTGTGGATCAAGGATAGAAGTAAATCTCTAAATCAAACAATTCTAAAGATGAATTCCAAGTAGTATATCAAAAACCACCACACTTCCTGTTTTTGCTATACCTCAAAAACAAAATTGAAGAGTTGTTTCCTGATAAATCATTAGCATATTTCAGTAGAAACTTACAATGAATGTGTTTAAAGAAGCTGAAAACAGCTCCTCCTCTCTGGCTACTACTGCTGAGTAGAGCTTTAGGAATCAAAATACTTATGAGAAAGATTAATAATCCTTACTGAGACTCTTCCCTACTCCTGGCATATATATGTCCCTTATAATATACCAAGCTAAAAAATATAGTATAAAAGTGGTACCAAAGAATTAATTCCCCTGGCTTGCTATTTGGTGAATTTAAAGACTTTTAATCACCATAATACAGAAAAAAGATAAAAACATGCTAATCTCGCATTAATTTACTCTACACTGACAATTCAAATGCATTGAAAGTCATCATAAATATTTACTTCTTTTTACTGAAAACTTATTTCCACTTACAGCATAAAGAAACAGTTTATAGCTGTACACAAATAGGAGTTAACAAATACATTGCATGGGCTGCCTGAAATACTAAAACCAAAAAAAATTACATAAATTTGCATCAGGTTACAAATTTGCAAAAAAATTATTTCACAGACACCTGATGAAAGACACAATGCCTGCAATAGAATCAACTGAAAAATACTGATTTTTCAGGCAATTCTCCGTTTTATTAGTATGTAAGACTTGGCAATATAAATTGCTAATGCAAAAAGTTGACTTAAGATGATGTTAGTATCAAAAACTAAGTATCAAAGATGTTAATATGGAAAATATTATTTAAAATATTATTAAAATAGACATGAAAGTGGCATGTTCTTTTTCCTTAATCAAAAAGTTAACAATAATAACTAACTGCACTTAGAGGACAACACATTTTTACCACTGGTGATCGTCATAAATATTGACATTTTAAAGAGGTCTGGCTAAAGATGTCATAGTCCACATTAGTCCACAGAGGAAGTCTTAGTATTCTACACGAAAACATTAAGAAAATACCTTCCTTAGTCTTTTTAGTCAGAAAGAAATTATTTTATTACTGTAGCTGCTGGTGTTTTAAAGGATTGCTTTATTATCATTTTGCTGTCAGAAAGTCCTCTAGTAAATACACAGTACAAATTAAAGCACCAGGAATTACTGCTGAGCAGTTGTTTCAGTATTTTATGTTCAGCGCTTCATGTTACAGAACGTACAAAATAAAATTTACTTTCCATCGTGCAAGTTTCTTCAAAAAACGTGAAATTTAGAATTTCTACTTATGCTCAAGCATGCCTAAAAAACTTCAGTAAGACCAAAATCCACCTACTTCATTGTTTGGTTTCAAAAATTAACGAGTTGACACTTAAAAAAATTATGCAAGAAATCTTAAGAGTATTATTTATCCTGATATAGCTTCTCTGCTTCCAAATATCTCCAATTTAAGGATTACCAAAACACAGACTGTTGTTTTTTGCCACATTATTGTATTTTATAGCCCCTGCCAGATTTTCCTTTGTTTAATATATCTAATCATTTTTTTAACCTATTTACAATATTCTTGGTATCTATGATAAAATAGGACAATGGCATTCCATATTTTTAATTATCAACCACAAAAAATACACTTTCTTTGTTTCAAATTAACTACTTAAACAATTATCTGATACCTCACTGTTCTTTATTCCTGAGAAACACAGTTGTTCATTTTCTTCAGGCCCTTCAACACCTTTTTTTATATACTTCTTACTTTTCTGCCTTCAGGATCTTAAATATTTTTCTTCTTCCATGCAAGCTGTTCCACACCTTGAATCATGCTTCTTACCTTCCTTTGTATTTTTTCCTACTTTTAGAACGTCATATGCAATTCTAACATGTGGTATTAAAAACCTTACATAAAGCATGGACTGACACAGCAGTCATCAACCTTTTTCTTTTCTTGCCCTATTTTTCTTCTAAAGGGATGATCTTCTAAATAACAGAATACAGTTAATCTTGTTAATCTGTAATGAAAGCGAATCATGACTATGACCAATATTATATATTGTAATCCATTTAGTCCCTTCTCCTAAACACACTATAAGAATACAACAGTACTAGCAAAAGTTTGCCCAGATATGACCAGTAGCCATACATAAATCTTAAGTATAACTATTTTTTCCTTTCTTTTTCATTGCAAATACATAACTGTGTTTCCACAAATTAACACATCAACACTATTTTTTCCACTTTCTCTAATTAAAAACTTCACTTATTACTTTCCTAAAGAAACAAAAAAATTTTCAGAATTAAAAAAGCATTAAGTGGCAATGAAGTGCGAAATAGATTTCAATGGTGCATTCAAAACCATTTAAGTGAAAGGCTGATGGGACATGGAATACACCTCTTACATTTATATTCTAAAATAGTTCAGACTGTTGAGAATGTCAACTGTTCGAAATCTGAAATTGCTGTTTTGCAGTAATTTTGAGGTGTTTTTAAAAAAAATCAAGAGTGCTTCCTACTTTTGTCCATGCTCTGTCTAAAAGCATGACTTCATGCTTCAACAAATGTGGAGAATGAACGCATCAAGAAAAACCTCTATCAGGAAAATTTGGCAAACATTTTCTTGTCTTGAAGCTGCAATCTGATTCTGGAGAGTTCACTGTTCAGATCAGATAATAAAGTCTTAGAAGAGATCATGATACTCCTAGGGATATTTCACTAGGTGACAAAGACTTGTGGAAAAAGTATTTCCTTACATCTGTAACTGAAAGTATTTTAGTATTTTAGTTGTAAAAGATGTTTATGATAGCTTTCTGTGACAACTTTTCCACCACAAAGCATTACATTCCTGGACTCAGTGTAGGAATCAGTACACGACTGAAATAAACTTCCTTCTCTGGAAAACGTTTTGCTTCAGCTATAGCAAGTTAGTTTGTTTTTAATACAGTTGATCTGTAAAAGAGAAGGTCAGTTTTCTCCTGTACAAACTACAAACCCCAACACCCCAAGTCCTCATCTGCTATAGCACATAAGAAACACTACCTCATTCCCAGCTACATTCTATTCTCCAAATGAATTTCTAGTACTATACCAATACTGTTCTTGTTTAAGCACTTCTCTTGGCTTCAGGCTACTATTAGGCCATCACTGAGTCCTGTATAATGATGCTTACCAGATGAAGGTAAACGTTTCCTTACAGAAATGCCACACAAAATGCTACTAAAGAGGCAGCAGCCCTTGAGATTACATATAACTCTTTTGCATGCTACATCATTTTTTGCAAGAAAGGTGTTTCTTGCTTTTTAGGTAGTTCTAGCAAGGAGATTGGAAGTCATCTTTCACAACTCCATCAAGAACTGAAGACACAGATCAACTCTCATCCAAATCAATTAGTCAATCCACACTTTTCTCAACACCAGACCACTCAAAATAGAAATATTTTAAATGTTTCACCCAAAACAGCTCCCACACGCAAGTATCCACTTAACTAAGACTTTGTTTATACCAAATATCCAGCAGCTATTGCTGTTTTTCTCTATTGCACACTTGAAATCTATTAACAAATCAGGCCACAAATATCTGACAAGAGAAGCTTAGTGTAACTCAGAGGACTCAATGCATTTTGCTTCTTGACAAGGTGACCTTATCAGCAGTTCAAAGATAATTTAATGCTGTAATCTCATTCTCACAGATACATCTTTTTTTTTCCCTACAAATCTACAAGAATACTAATGAAATTAAACTGTACTGAACCAAATGTTTTCATCCTATGTTATGGTATAAAGTAAGTCTTGCTAACCAATTACACTGGGGAAAAAAAGAAAAAAAATTTTTAAAAAATAATGGAGACTACATCAGGCTAGTCAACTGGTACTGCTGGTAGCAGCCTTGAATTACCATAGAAGTTCAGCTTTCTGTATTGTATTCTTTTCTTGACTTATGCTCAATTTAAAAATCTCTGCATTGGTTTACACTGTGCTAAAAATCTTTTTAACTCCAAGTTGCACTGATCTTTTATTTTGGAAATGGGTTACTTTTCTAAATTACCTAATTAGTATTTAGAGGTCACATTTTCATCGGGCTTTTAAAATTCTAGCCTAGACATTTAAAGGGATTCTCATGCATGCTTTTAGTAAATCAAATTAAACTCTTAAATTTTAGCTTCTCCTTGACAAATAGTTTCAAGAAGGAAGTATCACCTCATATCCAATACAAAGTAAAAAACCCTTCAAGAAATTCAAGACTTTGAAGCACCTAAGTTCTCTGCATTTTATTAGAAACATGTTTCTCCTACAAAGTAAAAAAGACTACTTATGTTAAGGAACACTACTGAATGAAACATGCTCCAGAACAACAACTTAGACTGCATAGCAGCCAAAGTATTCCACAGGTAAAGACAAAGATCAAACTCCCTGACACAAAACAACTGCAGTATTTGGGTTCTTTGACCTTATAAGCCAATATATAAAACTCTCATAAATTATTCTGTACTTTAATCTGCCATTTTGGAAACAGCTGAAGTGTTCTGGCCAGTCTAGAAATCCTAATAACTGTCATGAGCATGGTATGAGTTCAAACAGCAACTCAAGGTCATCAAGAACTTCCTGATTTTGAAACAAACAGAGTCAGTTCGAAATGGTTATTTCAGATACTTGTTACTATTTTTAGTCCACTTTCAGTGATTTTTTGCTGTATTTTCCTTTTGCATCTTTTGCTGTTGATGCAAAAGGATGTTCACAGATGAGGAAAGGTGACTGCACAGAAAGCACTAACAGGCACAAAATGCAACTGAAAGAGTAAGTTCTCTATATTCCATTCTCAGAATTTTAGGTATTACACCAAGAGGTGTCAAGGTCCTTTTAAATGAAAGATTACTATAGTAATAGCATTTCTCAAAACTAGACTAATAAATAAAACACTTGTTCCTGATAGCTGGGAAAATTCAAACAAAATTGTTTCTAAATGTTTGAAAAAAGACACACTGTCTGTTTGAGATTTAGAAGAGCCACACAGTATTTAAATTACATAATCATAGCATCTGAAAGGCAACTGTCAGCCTTAACTGGAAAACCTCATAATAATTTTGGTTCTGAGTAATATTAACACCTAGCTATAAACGAAACAGAACAAATTATTTCTTGAAATTAAGTCCTTCTCTGAGAATATTTAGATGTCTCAAATTTGACAATTATGTGTCCAATTACACCCTACAAATCTTCCACCTTATTTTCTTTTTCCTCAGAAAGATATGTTCCACAACAGCTTTCAAAACAGTATATTGATAGGAACTGTCTAGATTTTACTGACAATAAAAGTAGAATCACTGCAGAGTTTCATACCAATTTATCAGTTGAACCAAGCATTCTACTTGACAGGAAATACTACAGAAGTTCATCACAGTACCTTGTCTACATGGAAAATTAGATCCAGTTCACAGACATTTTCAAAACATTTGTCTAATGTTTCCACAAATACCTGAAAAGAGCAAAAAAACAGTCAGAGGTGTCAGAGGTCAAGCTTTAACAGAAACTCAATAGTTCCATTAGATGTGAGGTTTAACAAAAGCAAATGCAGTAAATAAACACTGGACAGATTTTAAGGCATTAAAAGCATCTATAGAAATTACACAGCAACATCATGTCAACAGCATGTTACTTGTAGAGGGCAAAACTCTATGCAGAAGTCAGTTTATGTTATAACTCTGCTAAAAGCCACAGAGTTTTAAATAATTGCATCTTGAAAAAAGTAACATCATCTATGCTACAATTTTCTCAGCTGTGATTCAGCATGTTCCTTCCCATTTCACTAGAACCCAATTCCTGAGCAAAAATCAGCTGGATTTTTTTCATTGATATTTTTAACAATTACTAGCTTGCAGGCAACTCCTAGTTAACCAGACTACTGTTAACTTTGCCACACAGACACATGTGCAATGAAAACTGCCAGCACCATGCAAGTTTGTCAGCATTACAGATTCCAGCAACAGTACAAAAGCTTTCACCTGGCTTAGACCTGATGAATTCAGGATGGATCAAGGAAAAAGGTATCTGTCTTAATGTCACACCTGCTGATCCTGTCAGCCGTAAACTTAGAGAAGTCCATACCATCTTAGCCTTTGAGAGGAACAACATTTCAAACTGCCTACACCCAGTGAATGAGAAGCCATGTTCTGCTGACAAAAAATAAAGCTGATAAAAAGCCTGCTTCTATAGATACATATTTATGTCTACAGACCCAGAGAAATAGGTTTACTTGGTATCAGGCATTTCCAGCCATCTACCCTGCATTTCAAGAAAGATTACTTTTACTTCTGAATCCCCAGTCTCAGATCCTGCTTATGCTATAAGAGAAGAGGATCACACTCTGCTGTTGCTATTACAACTATTAGCAATCTCTATTTTAAAGTCAAACTACATCTAACTGATGTTCTATGCATTTAGCACAAGGATTGTTCTTTAATACCAAAATACCAATTCATAACTTAAACTAGGAACATAGAGCACTTTCACGGGCAGACTCAGGACAGTAAGGTTCACTGACAACAGTTAACTAAGTAAACCAATATGGTTCTGTTAATTTATACTGAAACCAAGCAAAGCACTTTTTTTATCTCCGAGTAGTTAATCTGTTGTGATAGTAACAGCCTTCTATAAAGAAAGGAGGCGACCAAACAAAAAAACTTGTTAAGCAGAACAAACTACACCGTTCACAACTACGTGCAGCAAGACAAATGACCACAGGTGTTCTCTTACTTTCCTTGTACCTTGAGAGAATGTGGTTACAAGGACAGTGTTGTTTGATATTAACTGCAGGAAGAATATTGAAAATAGAGTGTAAATGTAACCTTTATTCAAAGGTTTCAGTTAACAGGGCTAACAGTTTGACACTATTTTTGAAAGAAAATAAAATATTGCTCATATACATCACCAAGTTTGCACATGGATTTACATCCAACTAGATGACATCCATCTAGTTCCTTGGAAAACAAAGGAACACATTAAAAACAAAAAACACTGAAAAAATCCTGAAAAAAGGCCCCCACAGTTATGGGTATTTACGAGCAGTACATATGCCCACACATCGACAACACAGAAGTTTTATTTTTCTGACCTTCTTCCAGTAACTAGGGCTTTACTACAACATTTGATTCATAGGTACAGTAGTTACTTTTAAACCTTTACCTATTTACATAGTGACCCCACCACACACTGAATGAACTCACAGATCCCTGCTTGCAATGCATCACCAGTAACGTACATAAAACATTTTTTAATCTAAGGGAAATCAGCTGACATTGAGTATTCTTCAAAGAGATTTTTCACCAGCTAAGGATTTCTCATGGAATCTTTGGAAACCTCAGTTTTCCAGTTACAAAGGAGACTCCACTTCGAGTAATGCCAGCACTGACAAGGTATATATCTATTACAAATAACTGGTCTTTAAAAGCATTAGTCTACAAGGTAACATTTTTACACTAACATTCCTTGACCTATCTGAAGACACCTTCACATAATCAATATGGTAAATAAAATCAGAGCCACTTTCATCATAAATTTAGTTGAGAGTCAAACAAATTGTACACTATGGCAAGCAGTGCTAGAATTTCAGTACTTCAGTAATTACTTCAGATGCTGAAGATTTGTAAATCAAAATAAACAGAAAACACACCAATTGTTCAGGACACACACACCCGCCCTGCCCCCATCAGTTCAAATGCACCTTTCGATGTAATTGGAAAAGAAACATAAATAAATTAGTCAAATACCAGGAAAATAAGGTTGCATGCACCATGAGCTACTAGCTCCCCCTTGTGCTTCACTTTTGAAATCATAATCCCTTATTGTCCAAAGAAAAGCCAATGCACTTCTCAATGCAAGTAAACAGGAAAAAAAAAAAAAGAAAAAAAAAAGGGGGAGAAAAACCCCACATCTTTCTTTTGTAGTAAATATGCTTTAATAAAGCCAGATACAAACCTGTAAAGTATATGAATCAAAATAGCAAATTGATATTTAATATTATGGAGTATATATAAGCCAGGAGCTCCTTATACTCAGCAATATATCAAAACATAAAATACCACCTTTACCATGAAGGCCTCATTTTTAATTAGGCAAGTAAGACAAAAAAGGAATACAAAATCCCTCTATATTGGGAAGATAACAAGACTAGCACAAAAATCAGAACACCTAATGAATTAAATGTATCTGATGCTAGATAATGTCAAACACTAACAAAAGCAGGTACAAAAAAAAGAAAACCAACAGGAGTAACTCATATAAAGAATATTCCACCCTTCTCCGTAGGCTAAACAGCAATGGTAAACCTCAAGACAAGAATTAATTCAATCTGCGTATGGAAAGCCCCCTCCTTCACTGCTTTTGACTGTTCAGATACCACCTACCCAAGACTCCCAAGTAGTTTAGAATGCTAGTCTGATCATATAGCCAGTTCTCCATACACAAAACTGGTTTGTCTTCTGCTTTAAGAGTGACCTTTAATAAGTCATCATTCAGGTATCATTCCAAGCATATAAAATGAACTACGATGTTTTCAACAGCCTTTCTAATTGGGAAATCCTTCCAGCAGCTGCTGCATTTTCCCACACTTAAAATGACATCCCAGTTTTCCTTCAATATTTAAAAAAAAAACCAAAACAAAACACACCACTCATAGATTATATAGAGAATGCCAAGATTACAGTGCAAGAGAAGACTGTACAAGTCCTGCTAATCAGTCAAAACAGAAGTGTGTTAGGTCTTTCAAGCAGAGCTACCAACAGACTTAATGAACTACCAATATGGCTTTTTAGGTCAGATTGTTCTTTTGGTTCTAAATTCCTGCCCTTTACTTTCCACCCAACTCTAAAACAAAGCAACAGTGTTAACTGAGAACTAGTTCAGGATTTTTCTGCTGAAGTAGATATTCCAGTCATATGTGTTTCCCCTTTTTATTTAATTAGCACAAAAGCATCTCTGGTCAGGATGATTTATCTTTAAGAACTGAGAAAAACACCTTTCATGAACAGCACTTTCCCACACACATATTACTGAAAAACATTATCTTGCAAGGCAATATACAACTTTTCATGGAGGACTGATCTCACAGATTTAGCTGCTTACTGAGTCAATATGTCTTGGAAGTATAGCAATGGGCTAAAATCTTCAAAAATGCTTTGAGTTGACATAGGCTTTTAGGTCCGTAGGATAGGTAGGTGTCATTGCAAATGTCACTTAATTTCTCCTCATAGCAGTCTACAGATAATTATATTTTCTTACATATTTGATTTCCATGTGCTATAACCTTACACTTCACAGGCTAATGAGAAGAGTCTGAAACAGCTACAACTCATGACATAACTTACACTGAATTCAAAAGACTGCAAAACCTACTAAGCAGCTGACCTGTCTCCCATTCAATTAATCAAAACCAATAAACAGAATCTTGTGTTTGTATTATTAAAAAAAGAATGAAAATGGGCAAAAATTAACAGTATGCATTTGTCTGACGTGTTCCAAAACATCTAGTTTGAACACAGTATAAACTGTGAGGCAGAGACTATGATTTGTAACACACACAGTGCATTTATTAAGCCTGAGCCAAGAAGGCTTGCCCCTGAAACAGCTCCAACCTAATGGTCATGTAAGTGGCCTTCACAGAAGCATCTTCAGCACTACAATAAAACTTTATGCTGAAAAGAACTGCAGACAGCCATATGTAATCTAACCTACTACAGATTTGTTCAGTTTACAAGACAGAAAACTCCTGAAGTGCTAGACTGAGTCCTAGGTTAATTTCACCAGTTTATTTTCATGAGATCATAAACTGACCCTCTATGTAACTACTTACTTAAACAATTCAGTGTATGTATGATGCATAGCAACCTCCAGATGACTTTGTCTTACCTGTGTTGTCTCTGAACTACAAAAACCAAAGATGTATGAAAATGGTTCAATCCTTCTGAGCAAAAAAACCGACAAAGCTTATTTGTTTGATATGTGTACAGGCATATACTGCCAGTCTGCACTGCACATGGGGTTGAGATGTAATAATAAACTTTCTGAGGGTGATTTTCCAGTGTAAGATACATTTAATTCTGATGGCTACTGCTAAGAGGATTAAACAGATCCTTCTTGTGAGCCAGACTGGAAATTAAAAATGTTTAATTAATCTCTGTATACTTTCTAATATAATCAAGTGGTTGAATGACAATGGACTAGAGAAATGGGAATACTGAATAGCTGCATATACTGTGGTGAGACTGCGATTATAAACAAAATTATACAGGTCCGGAAAAAAGTAAAGTATTTCTACAAATAGAAAAGGCACTTCTATTATTTCTACTTCCTTCAAGTAATTATACTGGCATGTAATTACACACTGAGGCATAATGGAAAAGATGTGAAATACAGAGACTGAGAGACCAAAATCCATCAAAGTCCTTCTGGCACAAGAAGGAACACAATTTAGAGAAAAGTTTAAGGTCTCCCTAATTCAGAGAGTTTGAGGGCTACACAAATAGGAGTAAGATCAAGCAATTTGCTTCAACACATTAAAGTAAAATTTACTTTACACTGTGTACTTTACACTGTGTGGAAATAACTGGAAGCTAGTAATGTGACTTTTTAATATACTATAATGAATAAAATCTTAGTTGAATTTGCATAGTGGCCCTGCAAAATATAACAGGTCAGGCAGATTGACCTCGTTCCTACCCTTACCATCAGATTAAACATAAGGTATTCTTAACAGCCACTTTACCTGAAAAACATCCCTAAGTCACATGAAATATTAACTCACATCTTTTCTCAGTTCATAAATATTGTAGCACTTCCAAATAACACACACGAATCCACAAGCAATTAAGCAACTCCGTACAACAAACTGCCGAGAACAGGTAAGTTCATTGTACACCTCACCCAGTAACTTGCACTGTTGAGATACTGCAGAATGTTCCTATGACCAGAGATGATGTAAGAATCTAGAATAAGTTTCCTTCCTTACTACCCACACAGCCAAGACAACTTGGATCTGCTGTCCAGAAGAGCACTAAACACTGAAGAGCTTTTCTAAACACAAATAGGTGACTATGAGAAGCTATTCAGCTCCAAGAAAGACCTGCAGGGAACTGAGGCCTTTAAGGCTCACAGTGCTTTCTGCAGTGAAATAACCAGATACAAGCCCCTGCCTCAGGATACCACAGATTTTACTTATGTAATAAATCAATTCTCTTGATATGCAAGCTTTTGAAAGGCTTAACAGAAAGTGAATTATACATATATATCTACAAGACCCATTTTATATAATGAAATGCACCACTTCACGGTGTGAAACTATTCTTTGCCACATCTGACTACACTAAGAATCTTCAGTGAAATTGTTCATGTGCACATTTTAAGTTTACAAAGCACTGGTGTAGTCAGAGTTCTCTTACTATAAAAGTGTTCATATTAGCAGACACAATTTTTGATCCTGAGTTGGTACAGACATATTTAACAGTTTAAATCACATGTACTCTATTGGGAGCCTTGCAGAGGACATTGTATTTGAGAAGTTTGTGATCTTGAACAGGCCATGTCTGCCCTATTGTGCTTGAGAAGCTTGTATCTTATTAATGTAATCTGTAACTTATACGATGACATCCTACTCTCTAAATTAGAGAGGCATGGATTTGACAGATGGACCACTCAGTGGATAAGGAATTGGCTGAATGATTGCACTCAGAAAGCTGTGGTCAACAGCTTGATGTCCAAGTACAAATTGGTGACTGGTGGTGTTCCTCAGGGGTCGGTATTGGCACCTGTGCTCTTTAATATCTTTGTCGGTGACACGGATGGTGGGATGGAGTGCACCCTCAGCAAGTTTGCCAACAACATCAAGCTGTGTGGTGTGGTCGACATGCTGGAGGGAAGGGATGTCATCCAGAGGGACCTTGACAGGCTTGAGCAGTGGGCCCATTCAAACCGCATGAAATTCAACAAGGCCAAGTGCAAGTGGGTCAGGGCAATCCCAAGCACAAATACAGGCTGGGCAGAGAATGGATTGAGAACAGCCCCAAGGAGAAGGACTTGCACGTGTTGGGTTGATGAGAAGCTAAACATTAAGCCAGCAGTGTGTGCCTGCAACCCAGAAAGCCAAGGGTATCCTGGGCTGCATCAAAAGAAGCGTGACCAGCAGCATGAGGGACGTGATTCTCCCCCTTTACTCCACTCTTTTGAGACCCCACCTGCAGTACTGTGTCAAGTTCTGAGGCCTCCAACATAAGAAGGACATGGAGCTGTTGGAGAGTCCAGAGGTGGGCCACGATGATGATTAGGGGGCTGGAGCACCTCTCCTACAAAGACAGGCTAAGAGAGTTGGGGTTGTTCAGCCTGGAGAAGAGAAGGCTCCAGGGAGGCCTCCATAGCACCTTCCAGCACCTGAAGGGGCTTCAGGAAAGCTGGAGAAGGACTTTTTACAAGGGCATCTGGTGACAGGACAAGGGGGAACGGGTTCAAACTGAAAGAGGAGAGATTTAGATTGGATATTAGGAAGAAATTCTTTCCCGTGAGAGTGGTGAGACACTGGAACAGGTTGGCCAGAGAAGCTGCAGATGCCCCTCCTTTGAAGTGTTCAAGGCCAGGTTGGATGGGGCTTTGAGCAACCTGGTCTAGTGGAAGGTGTCTCTGCCCATGGCACGGGCATGGCACGGCTGGAACTAGATGATCCTGGAGGTCTCTTCCAACCCAAATCATTCTGTGATTCTACGATAACATCTTTGAGAAAGGTAAACTGTAGGTGGATCACACATGTGCGTGCACACACACACAGCTCTAGGTAACAAGGTTCTCATTATCTGAACTCAGCCAGTGAATATCTGAACTGCACCATTTTCACCTGCAACCAAAACAAGGCTTTGAAAAGCTGCAGCAAAAAATAGCTGCTGGTTGTTCAGTACGTTCCAAACAAACTGTTTCCTTACTTTCTCATCAACTTGGGAAATAACTTTTTCAAAGACATTCCAGAAAACCATAAACAATCTAAAAGTAATACTCTGCACTTTGGTTGTATTCACAGTATGAACACCACTTTCACTTCCAAATATTACAGAAAAAGACAGCTAAATACTGAAGTTCTAAGGTACCTGGAAGTACAATTCCACTCATCAAAGAAAGCAAAGCAGCAAAAAACCCCACTTACTTGTATGAGGTCTAAAATGCCAAGCTCACTTTCTGAAGAATCCACACAGAAGACAAAATACAAGGTGGCATAGTGTCGGTAAATTAGTTTGTTATCAGATCCACCTATTAATCTAAAAACAGGAAAGAGAACCGGAAAGCTCAGTTAGCATTTCAGGATAAGCTGGGCAAATCCTCACAATTATTTCAGTTCATAAGAGGCCTGTTGCTAGTGGCCAGCTGGAGCTTTCCCAACTATATCACAACTTTTGTTTTGTGATACAATTACAGTGGAAGAATACTAAGCACCCAGACAGCCCAGGCCACATTTATGACACAAGTAGTTATTGCTACCCATCTGGTTATTGTTACCTATATGGGTAACAATGACATCAACATATACACCTTTTTACTATAATAAATTCAAACAAATCATGTCGTTTCAATAAAAAATGGATACTAAATGTACTTCCATTACACACTAGTGAGCAACGTGCAGGCATTAATGTGCTTTAGAGATGAACAGAGCATATGCTTACGAACCCTTCCCTGCCCTTCTCCGAGCAGCATCAACAGAAAAAGAAAACTATAAGCAGACTGGCACTTGGATTACGAAAAAAGCCTTAAATCAGTTTTATGGTCCACTTAATAACCAAGAACATGCAGCACTCTTGTTCTACACAATGTTTGATACCTTGAGAAATAGGACTGTACTCAAACCAACAGTCTGTGATGCAATGTTAAAGTCACAGAAGCAATTAAACTTTTATGGACTCATTAATCATCACGTTAGTGAATAAGAAGAAAAGAGGTCTAAACAGGTATTTCCCTCCACTCTTCTGCTATAGCCTTCCCAAAGAAGGTACATAAATCCTAAGAGATGTTCTTCAGATCATTAACACTTGCTTTGAGCCGTAGGAGGCTTGCTCAAATCAAAATTAAAATATTTCATAGTCTGAACCTACATGGCTATGAACATCGTAATTCTCCCTTAATTCCGTTTCAGAACTGAATCACCTGTTTGGCGTATCCTAACTCATCCCTTTAGTTTCTGCCTTTTTCACAGGGAGAGTGATATTCTGTGATTCTGTGAGAGAATACATGAATAAATAAAAAAACAATAAATATTTTAGGTTACTTTTGCTTAGGCACATTGCATTAATGCTTGGGTGGGGGTAAGGGAAACCTGTTCACGCTGAAGAGCAGGAACTATGATCAAGAAGTATCACAAAAATATTACCAAAAAAATTACAGTGGAAAGAAACAGCAATAAGGTTTCCTGTTTTGTGCTTTATCTACATGATTATTTCAAATACTTCAGTACACAGAGTTAGTATATACAAACTGCTGAGGCCTTTGAGTAAACTGCAAACTATAAAGTGATACCTGTCCTGAAAAAAGAACAAAACAAAACCAAAAACCTGAAAAAATATATTTAAATGAAAACTCCAGAATCAAGCAGTAGGAGGAAAGCCTTGTGTCCTTCGTCTTGGTTTTTTTTTTTGTTGTTGCACAACTGTGATTTTTTTAAATGGCCAGCATGTTTCCAGCTCGAAATCATCTCCAAGAACCCAATAATAGAATCACCAGTTGAGTAGTTGGAAGAGAACTTTTTTAGTTCAAAAATAAGAAAAATAAAAAATCAGGAATCATCTTGATCAGAAAAAAGACATCATAGCTGATGTGGCACAGCTAAGCATTTAATTGACACAGAAAATCTAGGCATCAACATGCTAACTTTCAGTAAACAGAAATTTCCACAATTACAATATTTAACAGGATATGGCAACCTCTGTGTTTAGACCAGAGATCATGAGCTTACTCCATCAATTATGACCCCTTTTCTAGAAGGCGGCTTTTTAACTATTTACTCTTGGTGACTACTATCTCAAAATAAACACTTTTCACATCAGAATTTCTTCTCTTCAACTAAAGCAAGAACATTTTGTGTGTGACTTCTACAGACAAAAGACAGAAGTCTGGCTTTCCTCCCGCCTTGCTCTACCTATATAATGAAAAATCTTGACTGAAACTGCATTTGTTAGCACATTTAAAACCTATTCTTTTTTCTTTCCAGTTTACATAGCAAGCCTGAACCCTGATGAAAAGGCTGAGGAATCCTACTATCAGAGGCTTTTCACTCAAATTTTAGGAGGCCAAGCCAAAGCACCAGCTACGATGTATCTTAATTCGCTCGGTGGGTATGGCAAATGCCAATGCCTCTTCAAATGAGGCCAGAAATCTTTAGCTTGCTTATAGGGAAACTGGTTAGATATCATCTGCCTGTGTATCTGAAAAAATTATAGGACTACATACAGCACTGTGTCAGTTACAGCACTAGAAAAAATCAGTTTTGTTGCCTAACTCATTTTTGTACATATATATATGTATGCTTCAGTTAGCAAAGAATGTGTATACCTGGTGCAACCTGGTATTATTGTTTATTAAAATATCTCAAGTGACATAGCATTTACATTACAACTGTAAAAACTTATATTGCAATCAGCAGTAATAATATTTGCTAGCCAATAAGTATTAGGCATTTATTTTAAACTTGATACTTACAATCCTCCTTCTAGGAAATTACAGACATTTTCATCACGTTTCGAAACTAAATGGAAAGTTTCTCTGATAATTTGTTGCTGCGTGTCTTCACTCTATGAAAGAAAACATACTTTGCAATCAAGCTAAAATGGATTAATTAACAATGCACAGTAGACACAGTTAATAAATAGAACACAGAGTTTATCAGCATCCTCAAAGTTACATACTTCTGAAGCCTTAAATCTGCCAATTAACAAGATGCACACTAGTGTTGCTATTTCAACACAAAAAGACATTTTTATGAGGTAAGTTGAAGAATACATTACAAATAAACAACTGCAAAAAAAGTGGTTGTTTTAAGAAACTTCTAAGAAAACCCATCTAAAAACATTTTCTTCACGTAAACAGGAGGTCTTCTGAAGTATTCTAATTTTTTTGTACATCCACCACAGCCTCAGCAGCTACAGACGTGATTTGAAACTACTTTCACGCAAGAACAGGAAGGAAAACAAAGTCTCAAAAGCTTGAAGGGGGTGAGGAAGCTAAAAATCCCACAACACATAACTCTTTCAGAAATAGCTTAAAATACAACAGCATCATGAACAATAACTTATCTCAAGCCATTAACTTTCCTTCTAGCAGATCAAAAACATCACTTCCGAGCTTGAATTTGCTAAGCAAACAAAGCCTGGCATGGGAGTGGTTTGCGTTCATCATCTTGAATTCATGAGTTATTTTACAAACAACCTCTAGAATCCACAAAGACATCATTGAAGAAGCTCCAGCAGAAGTAAATTGTTCCATAAAACACAGAACAAGAACGTGTAGGTTCCTCTGCTTCTATAGTTCATGTTCCTTAAATCATGCCTGCCTTACTCCACTGAAGTTAGCTCAGTTACTTTCCCCATATTTTCTATGGTAGCAGAAAAGAGACAATGTGTCTTTTTTCCTTAAAAAACTAAGCTACTGAGTATTTCAAATAACTTTTGTTTCCAAAATCTGCCCTTATTCACAAAGTTGTTCAGAAACTTATTTTTAACTTTGAAATTATGGCCACAAATCTGTATTCTGGAACATAAAACCATGGCATGCATGTCTTACTATTTAATTGCCATGAAATGTTATCTTGCCACCTAATTGCAACAGGCTGTTAACTTCATTTCATGCAGTAGAAACTTCAGGGAAAAAAGTTACACACGTTATAAGTTTTGGTATCATGAAGCAAACAAGCACTTTTTTGAAGATTCGACCAAATTAGTCTCTCTAGAAAGGAGGAGATGCTTCTACTTGTAGAAAAAAAACTGAGATTTGCCTCCACTACTGGTTCAATCGATATTAAAGTATGTGTAAGTTTCAGAAATTCCATACCTAAATCTTTCAAGTTACACACAAAAAAGACAATCAAGGCAATTACAACTGTTTCTGTGTACCACAAAGCTTTAGGGAAATTGCTAAATCATGTAATTTCTTGATTTTGTTTCCTATGCACATATCAAAACGTCAAGGTGCTCTGTTTATGCAGACATATTACCCTGCTTTAAGCATTCAGGGTTTGTTCCAACTCCAGGTATGAAAGCAGTAGAGCAGAGTGGAGCTGGCAGGAAAAATCTGGCATCCTCCTGCCATCCAGTCCTCCCCTTTCCCTGCCTCTTCTCCCCCCCCAGGGCTTTGATCACACAACAGTTAACAGAAGAGACAAAAGGATGAGTGGGAAATGAGAATGGGAGTTAACTGTTCGCTATCAGTGCCAGCCTTGTGTACCTGTACAGAGTCTTTCATCCACCTGTCTAACTGTTACCCCACACTGACAGGGAAACGACAAAATAAGCAGAAAGGGAGCTCTTTGGTGAGCCGGTGCGGCTCCGCGGGAGGTGAGGGGCGGGGCGGGGATGGGCAGGGAGCGCCTGCCAATGCGCACAGGTGGGAATGCCCGGTGGTAACTCCGGCATCCCGAGTGGCCGATGGCGGACA
The DNA here is from genome assembly GCA_013398125.1 of Aegotheles bennettii. Classification (NCBI taxonomy): domain Eukaryota; kingdom Metazoa; phylum Chordata; class Aves; order Caprimulgiformes; family Aegothelidae; genus Aegotheles; species Aegotheles bennettii. The sequence continues at coordinate 66,914 of VZRW01003621.1, read as the reverse complement.
CCTGCCCGGTGACCCGGAGCTGGCGAGGAAGAGGAACGTGTGCTC
>VZRW01003621.1:10636-53288 GCA_013398125.1 Aegotheles bennettii | reverse complement strand
CGGCACCAGCGGGCGGCTGCCCCGCTGCTGGTACCGGTACCGGCACCGGGACCCCCGGTGGGGCCGGCCCTTGGGCCCGCGGCCGGGGGACCGCCGGTGCGTGGTGCAGTTGCAGCCCGCGGGGGTAACCGGAGATGGAGCAACCAAAAAAAGAAATGTTAAAAGTTGAAAATTCGTAAAAGCATCACTGTGGCTTGACTTTTTGTATTTTTAGCCTCCCTTTCACCTCGCTTTGACTCCCCTCCATTCAGAACAAATGACAAAATTTGTAACAGAACGTAGGAAGCGAAGAATTGGAAAAACAAAGTGTGCTCACATTAGAAATATGCATGGCAGCCTTGGGTTTTGGTGGGGTGGTTTTGGCCAGCCCAACTTGCTGCACAGAAATAACAGCACTTGAAAACTTTAGTCAAATGCCAGCATTGATTGCTTGTGTTCTGACATCACAGGAAAAATACATCTACCTAATATACACATGAAGTGTGGATGCAGTGAGTACCAGAATATGCATGTTATGCTTCAAAAGTAATTCATTATGAAGGTCCTATCTTAATTAAAATAGAGTGGTCTTACGAGGAAGTGGATTAAAAAACATTGAGTTGACACCAGTGCACTTTTCTGCCCGCCCCTTCTTGCATCTTTTAGGTGAGAGTGAGGTGTCCTTGCATTGGCATAAATAGTTTCTTTACTTGGCAAAATGTGATTAGTCATGACTAAAGCTAAAATGAAAAGAAGGTTCCTCTGGGTTACTTGCCCCATGACAGCTACAAGCACCAGCTCTGGAACAGAAGAGTCCCACTGTGGAAAGTAATGTATAGAGCAAAATGCCAGTCCCTTCTCTAGTGAACTTTTCAATAAGGATGAGATAAGCAGCAGCTTGGGGAAGGACTTGCAGGAGAGTACAAGGAAACAAGCATAAGATGTTGCTATTAAAGGTGTTTTCAAGCCCTGAGACGAAATCACATTCTAGAACACACATACCAATGAAAATCTTTAGAAGCAAGCTTTTTCTGTGCTAACTATAAGTTAGAACAAGAAAAACCTTTTTAAGAAGCTTTGCTGTGATAAGCTTTGTTTAGAAGTAGATAGTGGCAGAAATTGCCCTACAGGTGATTTATACACACAAATGCTACAGTACAAGTTGTAGAACTTTCAGGAACAGAGTAGGAGGACCATGTATGGAAAGCCTGATGTCTTACTTCTTTGGTTTTTTGGCTTTATACAAATGAGTGATGTGTAACAGAAGGAAAGCCAAGAATATCTGAAAAGGAGCTGCAGAAGAATGTAACCATGTATTTTTCTTGTTTCGTTGCAGTCCTCTGTTTCTAATTATAAGCCAGCTGCTGAAGTGACTTCATTCAATAACTATTTTGATTTGATCCTGTCTGCCACTCTAGTCTCAGACTCACAGTTCCCAAACTCCAATCATCTATGTAATTCAAAAGCAATATGATTATAAAATATTAAATATATATTTTTTTGTTGTTCCCAGAAAAAGAATTCTTACCAAAAAAAAAGCTTAAAACTACAATTTCATTCTTTTCCCCAAGTAAAACTTGGCTTTCAGGAAAACAAGGAAAAAGGATTTTTATTTGTCACAACCTCCTTCATAAACATCTTTGTATAATTTGTCTTTTATAGGCATATCAATGCAGTAAAAAGCAAATACTTTGTGTTTCAGGTATACAAGAAATCTTGTGGACAGTGGAAATGGAAAGTTCAACTTGATGATCTTGTGCTGGGGTGAAGGACATGGCAGGTTCGTATCCAAAGACTATGGTTTTAGCAAACAGATATAAAGCCGCTGTATTTTTCCCTGTCATACAAAAAACCACAAATAATCAGCCCTATGTGAGCTGTCAGAAAATGTCTGGAAACTAAGCAGTGCAGAGCTCCCGTTGGTATAGCAGTCCTGAATATTTGCCATATCTTTTGCAAATTTGTACTTCATGGGCATTTTTAGAGCACACTTTTAAAACCTCTGTTTTTCTACCAAATCTGCCAGAGGAAGTTTTTTTCCCAGGCATACAACGTGTCCAGTGGGCAGACCCTGTTCAACCTGTCCCATACAACACTTGGTTGCAGAAGCAGGACCTGGCGCAGTTTAAACAGTCTTTGTTCTCTCGTGGCATTTAAATCCTGCCTCTGTGACAAGATGAGAAAAGTATGCTTGGGTTAGGACTGCGTGCTGTGAGAGGGAGCCCCTTTCTAGGAGTGCTTTGCTTTCTTTAGGTTCATGCACTCCATCTGCTCCTTCAAAACAGAGCACACTGCTGGTGTGGCTGTCCCTTGGAGGATCTTTCACAAAATGTTGGCTAAAACAAAATATGGAATAGTAAAACCTGCAGGTTTCAACTGATTATTTACACATATAAATAGAAAACCCAATGACATGTTTGAGCTGTTTTTTTTGTTTGTTTTAATTGAGTGTACAATGGAACACTTCCAGTATTCCCTAGGGGATGCCATAATGTTATGCTCAGAGGGGTATAGGAACCTAGCCTACCACCTCTACTCCTTCCTGATTGTTCCCACAAAGCCTTTAATTTATGTTAAGCTGTGTAGAGCTACACTGAGACCACAAGTTGTTTTTCCTTCCTACATGAGGAGGATCAGATTGTTCTCGTGGCTTGCGGAATAGGCATGACAACGTGGCATTTGTGAACTGTACTGTGCCTGAAGCAAGCTGTGCTCTCTTGGCATCTCAATTAGTAAGAAACCCTGATATTTGTTTACTGGAAACAGTAATGTGCATGTACCAAGTTTTTGATTGAAATTCATTAGCACTGTACTTCTGGGACAGTCAAGTTTCCCCTTCTCCCTCTCCCCTGGTGAGTGGAGAGCTCTCCCTTTGTCCTAATCCTATTGACTTCTGTAACAGTTAGTCCTCTACTTAAAATATAAAACCAAAACTAAACTACATATCTAGCCCATATGTCTCCAAATGTAGCAATTAAAACCTCCTTTGGAGCAAGAAGATAGATCTAGCAAGCAGACAAATTGTACCAGATTCTTCTGTTTTGTTCATGTTTTCCAAACTAGGGAAATTAACAGCTTACTGTAGCTGGTTGTATTATCAGCATTTTTTTCTTGAACAAATGCCTGTGCACCCCAGCAGTAAAGAGACCACAGAAATTAAATGGCTCATTTCTTACCTATTTTGGGAGTGAGCGTGGTGGATCTGCAAATATCAGGTATATTTGCAAGTTTATACCAGCCTTTGCCTATGGTCACTGTGAAAAGCATCTTCTGGTTTCTTGGCTCACAAGAGTCTTTGTGTTCTGAGGAATTTTTCTGTCCTATTCCCACCTCCAGGATTCTTTTGTGTTTGTCTGTGGCAAAATCATAGGTGGATCAATATATGACTCTTCTTCAAGTGCTGCTGTAGGTGAACTTATCCCAACACATTTTTGAAGTAGCAGTTCTAAGTAGTTAAGTAGTCACTGAGTATTTTTTTCCTAAGACTTTTGTGCAATCATTTAATTCTAGGGCTATGTTCAGATACAATATGCTATGCCATCTGTACTATTTGCTGTACTAAAATTAAATATGTATATCACACTGAGTTTGGTTATTCTTTTTACATATATAGCAGCATCCATGATCACACTGACTCACACTGCTTTATGAAGATACTCCAAGGAAATCTAAAGGAGACTCTGTTTGAATGGCCTGAGAAAAAAGGGAATGGTGAAATGACTAAGAAATCAGAACGAGTTTTGAGGGAAAATCAATGTGCCTACATTAATGGTAAGCTAGTAAGCTTGTTTTGACAGCTACCTATCCATGAGTACTATTCCTAACAGAAGAGTTCATCTTTCTCGATTCTCCTACGTTTAACAGTATAATACTAATGGCTTTATGCACAGTTTAAGAATGTGGCTCTCTAGATTCTGCACAAACTTGTATTTGGGTTCAGTAAAGCAAACAATGAAAAAATGGCCTTTTAACTCACTCATAAGACATTGCAGCAATTGTTCAATACTTAAATATGTTGGGTATCTCCTTTAGAGCAAGCAACCTTCAGCAGTGTCCCCCTAAGGACTATCTGAAATTGCTTGTAAACATAGATCTTAAATAGTATTTTGTGAGAAATAAGGGAATCGAAGTTTAGAGAGCTTAATCACCTTGATTTTTTTTCCAAAGAAATAATCCTGTCAGTCAGTCATGGAAATCCTAGGTCAAAAAATGTAAAAGCTCTCTATTAAATAAATTGACCAGCCAGGAACAGAGGTCCTGATCCTCAGTGCTACTTCTTGCCAAATCAACAAAAACTGTAGTGCTGAAGTGCAGCACCAGCAGAGTTTAAATGCTGAAGTTTACCCAATCTACAAAAAAAAAAATTGCTTGATTGCACAGGTGCTGAGAGAAAACTAAGTCTCCACCAGTAAAGCTCTCTAGGTACCAAAATTCATGCTGTTACACAGATCTGTAGCAATCACCATCTTGGGCTAGTTGCAGGCCATCCTAGAGTGGCCAGCTGGGTGTAACATATTCTAAGGCTATGAAAGATATTGCACATCATGTTGAACAGTCATGAGTTCAGCAGACCAAAAGCAAAGTGTCAGAGAAGGGAGCAATCTGCCTTGTATGTGATGAGTTAAAAACTGGAGCACATACCTTGTGGGGCTGAGATTGAGAACTCCCCAGTTGGAGGGAGCCTGATGTTGGGTTATGAACTAAGCCAGGGTGAGGGCATTGGGGAAGAAAGGCCAGTACTTTGCAGCTCTCTGTTGAAGGTGTGCCACATTAAGTGAAAAGAACAAAACCCATAGGACGGGAAATGCAAGAAGGAGCTTGACATATCTGCTGATGGTTCCATGCCAGGATGTGGGTTCTCAGGCTCAGTTGAGTTTTCCTACCTATGTGATTCTTTCCGATACAAGCAATTGCACCCTGTGTGCTTCTGATCCAAAGCTTCCTTGGTTGTTTTAAACAAATTTGTTATTCAGTTCTCTGAGGCAGTTTGGATCTCTGCCATGTTTCATAACAGATATTTTGGTTTAAAAGAAATAGTAAAACAAATAGAACGAAAACACTGACAGTGTGTTGATTGTCCTAACTACTTCAGTAGGGAGTTACCTTCATGTTTCAATTGCACACTTCTTGGTTGCTCTTGTACTTTATTTTTAAGGTTAGAACCCACTAAACAGAGTTTATTGGAGTCTCCCCTTAGATGAGCACAGAGTTAGGACTTTTTTCCCTGTATGTCCTCTACTTAGGTAAACTACATTAATGACACTTAACTCATACACATTTGAAGTCTAAGCCCAAAGAGTGTACTCATGGTTCTCAGAGTATCATGCCTATGTTGCACAATACAGGTCTAGGTATTATATAACATATTAATTCAAGTACAAAGGCCTGAGTTGCTTTTACAGCAGGGTCATAAATTTAAATTCAAGGTCTTTTTTAAGTAACTCAAAAACTCCACTTGATTGTAGAATGGAAATTGTTTTGTGGATGTGATTCTTCACACCTTACATTTTTTTCATAATAGCTTGCTTTCTACTCCACTGTCTCAGGAAGTGCCATTACTTCATTAGTAACCACACAACAGACAGTGCCTTGTTTTATTATGTGTTCAATTATGCTTACTATTCAGTTAAGGTTGGAAGTATGCCGGTCACTACTAATTTGTCACCTTAGTCAAAAGAGCAGAAAAATAAAAAGCCTGCTCTCCAAACTAATAAACTGGAAGGATTCATTATGAAACAAATGCCTGCAGTAGAAGACAACTATATCTCTGTCCATAAGTCCATGCTCAAAAAGCATGTAGCTGACTTTTAATGTGACTAATATCCTTGGTACCAGCTGAGAATTAGCAATATAAATTCTTATTCCTTGTCAAATGTCGTGCTAATTTTTAGAAATACAAACCCTCCTGCTTCTGGAGCATCTATAATAACAGCATCTCCTTGGAAAGTAAATAACCCCGAAGTCCTTTGAGAATAATAGCTAGAAAATTACTGACAGCATGGCCTTCCTTAAGTTCCTCTGGATTTCTATTGGCCTTTGTCCTGTAGCAGATAACCCAGAAGTTACATGAAGTGTGGAAGGCAATATTGTATTTTGAATTACCAGTGTATTTAGGAATCTGTGCTAGAGAACAGCAGTCAAAATCCCTGTATGCAGTTACTTGTTGCCGACAAATGTGTGGGTATATCTAGCTAACTTAATTATGAGTTTTGGTTTAGAAATCATTTTTCCAGGCATCTGAGGTCTGGTCAAATCTTCCTGCTAACACAACCTTTTGTTTCATGCCCTTGCCGGTGTAGACTCTATTGGCCTGCACCGTGTGGAGAACATAAGCCACACAGAATCTGCCGTCAGCCTGCATTTGTACAGCCCACCCTTTGACAGCTGTAACACCTTTGATCAGAGGACTGGACACAAGCACAAAGTCAAGATGACCTTTTACAGCCAGTTTGGAGAAAGGACTCTCTGCGTAAGTATGAGACAAACACACTTCCCTGCCCAGCCCTGGGCTCTGAGCCCTCTGCCCCTGCAGGGACGGGGTGAGGGGCTGCCCTCCTGCCTGTGCAGGGCAGGGGCGCTGGTGCCCCAGGACAGGCAGGAGGTCCCACACCCCGACTTTTCCCAGGGCATCCCTGTCTAGGGCCAGCATAAAACCTGTTTCTAAATACCACTTGATTTGTCGATTTGCATTTTCCTGGTGTGGAGTTCTCTTATTTGTAGCTTGCCTCCCCTTCATCAGCAGGAGATCAGTCCCAAGCAGAGAGGAGGACTAATGAGAATCTTGCTACTCGCTAAGCATCTTTAGGCAGCAAATGATCGTAAATGCAACCTAGTCAATGGAAAACTGAAGCAGCTACATTGTTTTGGCCAACTTAAGTCATGTGTAACATTTCCTGCTTAAGCTGTTCTGCCAAAAAGCATCACATTTCAAATCAGTTGTTCTAAACCTTGTAGCTTACTGTAAAGTAAAGAATTCTTTAATAAAGTTAATTTAATTCCTTAAAATCAAAGCTTTGACACAGACAGACTTGCTGTGAGAGTAGCCTGGTTGACTGTTGTCTGCATTCTTGAGCAATGGCATGAGATTTTATTTGGATAGAAAAGAAATCTTAAGAACAACTTCGGGTAACCAAGCTAGGACATCTGGGAGAGTTTAATAGGGTTCTTTTTAGCACTCTTCCATGTGTTGGGAAACATAACTGCTCATAAGGGGAGAAAAGACAGATTCTTGAAGTTCAGCCACAGAGGTTAAAAGACTGTTTGGTTTTGTTAGATACAGAACACTTTCACCTTTCACTGAAGCCAGAAATTCAGTGCTCAGGAGTCTCCCGGAGTGAGTCCTTAGTAAGACCCATTTAAAGTTTTATATAATCGACAAGTACCATGTAAATTAGTTCTTTGAAGCTTGTCACATTACATGATTACAACTTTTCCAAACAGCTGAAGCACAATCTGACTTTCCTGAGTTTGAAAGGTCCTTGAGAGAGTAAAATCAGATTTATAATTCAGATTTAAAGGTGAAATACACATGGAAAAATGTTGAACAAAATTCATGCAAGAATTCAGCATTTGCTTGCTTTGTTTTTGTTTTGAGTGTTTATTGATTAGGAAATAGGTAAGATAACAAGCGAGACTAGATGTTTCGGCTTGGGCTATTTTCCTGTCCTTGATCTGTAACCATCTGGCAGTGTTCATACCTTTTGTGGGAAACTGGATCTGTCTTACAGGAGTAAGCTAAATTTTGACCATTAGGTGTCTTTCATGAATTCCTGTAAATGGAATCCCAGTAAGGAAGAAAGTGGTAGCAAGTCTGGGCCATCCAGCAGCCTGAAATGACTTCATGCCACAAAAACCTTCTGGTCTCAGTGAGTGTTTCTGGGAAGCTGACTGGAAAATCTAACTTTCTTCTGCTTACAAGATCTGAAAAGAATGTAGGAAGACATAGAGCTGTAAGTTAAAAACACCAAGAGAGTAAAGTAAAGTATGCTCATGTATCTCCTATGAGTGAGAAGATCTGCCTAGCTAAGGCACAGTCAGTGCTTCCTCTTTGGCTTAAATTTTTCTGCAGGTAAAACAATTGGGTAAGTCCCTAGTGACTTCTAGCCATGATGGAGTCTTAATTAACTAAATCTCCAGTAAATACATAATAAGTTATATAGGCCTAATAATTAAAACAGTATGTAGTATGTCCAAGGACTTGCCCAACTGTTTACACAGTTCAGTTACAAACCATGGTAATACTGATGCAAAAGTTCACTGAGGGAAAACTGATTTTGTCTTGGGTGTCACAGCACATCAGGTCCTGCTGACAGGAGTTTTGCTGGGGGAAGTGGTTTCTCTTTACAGCCTGTCTTCCAAGCTGGACTTCCAAGCAGTTTCTGTCAAAACATAGTGGAGCAGAGTATTAGGGAAAAAAGACAGCCTAAAGGAGGAAGGACTCCTCAGCTGGCCCTTCTGCTGCAGGCTTGCTTGTGATCACACAGAACCAATGGACGAGGTTATTTTGTCAGGTGCACAGTGCCCTCTACAAAACTCTGGCAAGGAGTACTAAAAATAAACACACTAAGTATGGTAAGGTGCTGAGCTACTCTGGGGAGAAAGGCCTGTGCTGAGAACATGAAGTAGGTGATAACTATATCTTTCCTTAAAACAGCAACCTCTTCTCTTTCCTTTTAGGCAACAGCAGTGCCGCAGGAGAACAACTGAGAAGCACCAGCACGCATTTGTATAAGACCTGCTGAATGTTTAACCAAGGACAGAAGACTTGCGTGGCTAAGGCCAACAGCCAGCTATATTTCTATACCTTGTACACAGAAGTACGCTAGGGCAGCTTCCAGGCCACCCACAGTTCCCAAGAGCGAATGCTGATTATGGGACACTAAGCTGACTAGTGCCATAAACTACTTCAGAGGTTAGATGCCTTTTCTTAGGCTCCCATCAGAATTAAATAGTTTGTTTTCTGATTCTAGCCTCCTTTTAATTCCACTTCTGATACCACACTGAGAATATCAGAAATAAGGTTTTTAAACATCATCTGACACTACTTAATAAGCCTATGTATGTATGCTCTCAATGTAATTAATAACTATCAATTTCTAAGCTTCCAGTCACTTGTACCTGTGGGTAGTACACTAGAAACAACTAACAGCAGCTCTTCTTCTTTTTTTTTTATTATTATTAAGTCTCTAGGTTTTAATGCTGTAGGCCATTTTGACAGTTTTGTGCATTTTTTACTTTTTGTTTTTTACAATTTCATTTGTCAGATCTTGTTTTAAATAGAAGCAACAAAATGCTTCATGCACAATGATTTTCAAAACTGATTGGGCAGAGATTTGGGTTTTTAATAAGACTAATCATATTTAATTCAGCTAATGTCCAGTTTCCAAAGTATTCTATATAGCTACTGAAGAAGGTAACAGAAATAAAACTGGATTTGTGCTCAGAGTTCAAAGTTTGTCTCCTGGTAACTAAAATATTCATCATATTTTACCAAAATCCACATTCCTCGTAAACATCTAAGTCTTTTCCAAGGAATACACTATTAGAAAAGGGTTTTTAAAATTGAAAGTATTTAAAATATGCAAAGAATCTTGATCCCAATTAAGTTAGTGGAAGTTCTGCCATTGAGTTCACTGATGCTTAGTTTTATCCTCCAGATCTAGTTACAAGGAAAGAACCATCTGGAAAAAAGTTAACTCTAATTAAACATATCAAAATCAGCAAAGCTGCCCATGTTGAGGCTGCCCATTCATTTAATGCAGTTAAAACATAAGTAGGGAATATGTAGCAAGTCTCCTAGTCTTGTAGGTGACTGCTCCTTTTCAGAAGAGTCACATATTTCCCTCCATATTGACAAGCCCAGAAAATACTTTATGAGACCCTGTTTCCAGGGAGGATGGGTCAAATTTTCAAAAAATATTTGAGCAGTGTAACAGTTTGCAGCTTTTAAATGACCCTGTACCCTTAGGCTGCAATTAGTCCTTGAGGGCCAATGGGAAAGCAGTGGGTGCTTTGCAATATATATTTTTTTTCTTTTTTTTTTTCTTTTATTGGGGGGGTAAGGAGGGCAGTGGGAGGAGGAAGAAAGAGTACATGGAAGAAGAATTTAAAAAATGAGAAAAACCAAGCCTAAAGGCAAAAGAACAGGGATAAGCATCAGCTGTAAGCGGGGACTGTCTGCATGAGGTGGACCTGGAGGCTGTGCCAAAGAATGGTCAAGGGAATGTGCAGCCCAAAACTGAAAGAAGCACTAGGAGCAATGACACTGCAGGCATAAAGGACCCCCTATGCTTTTCCTGGGCTCCAGCATACCCCAGAGTTCAGCATATTTCTTTCTCATTCACTATAAACTATCAACTCCTGAAAAATCTTGTTAAGTCAGGTATTGGACTTGGGCATCTTAATTTGGCATGGCTCACATGCTTGTGAAAGTGTCACAGCACCAGAGATGAGCTCATGCAGGGTCATCTAGAGCGGTAGCTCACAACTGCATCCACTTGGGTTTTGAGTATCTTGAAGGATGGAGGCACCACAGCCTCTCTGGGTAAACTCTTCCAGTGTTGGGCCACCCTCATAGTAAAAAAACCCTTATGCTTAGAAAAAATGTTTTGTATTTCTGTTTGTACCCACTGCCCCGTTTTCCTCTCTCTTGTCACAGAACACAAGCAGTTCCACTTAGCTAACTTCAAATGTAGCGTGTTCATCGTGCTTTTGCTAACTAGATAGAATTAAAGGACAAACCCAACAGCTTGTAGATCACAGGTTCAGTCAGGTCAGGGGAACTGGAAAGACCAGAGACAGCCAAGAAGCACACCAGTGAACACAGCAGCTAGCTGTACCGAGATCCATTGATACAGAAACTTAGGCAGTACTCCAGCCTCTACTCCACACACATGCCTAGCAAGTGAGGCAGAGGAAATATAAGCAAAAAAGATAACAACTAGCTACCCAAACTGTTGAAACACTGTTTAGCCATGGTAAATATGGTATCATACATTGCATAGGATAATACAGGAATTTCAGTGTTTCAGAACAAAGTACTTAGCAGGTACTTTTGCCCTCCATACCAGAAACATAAGGGGTAGCCTATCCAGCATAAAGGACACTAATACAGGAAACCTCACAACAATGATTATTTGGGTCCAGAGTCCTTAGAACACATACCACAGCTGCCACCTTTGCTTCTTCCTAAGCACTAACTAGACATCTTGTGCTCTGTATGGCACAAGCATAAAGCTAGTACCTACCAAAAGCCATATTTAAACAAAAAATATCAAGTGATATAATGAGAAATAGTCACCTTTTAACTTACACAGATATGTTCATATAACCTGTGCTGGCTTAAAACATAGAAACCAGCAACAACAAAACAGTATTTGTACATTATCATGGCTGAATGGCCAAGGTATTGACCCTTCTGGCATATGAAAGTACTTGAGCTTTGGAGCAGTGTTATCTGGCCAGTTGATGAGGTAGCAATATGCTGTAAGCTGACAATCAGCTTTCACTGGCAATGAACAGATGTTCAGTGATTCATATGCTTTCATCTGGGAAGGTGCTACTGAGCATTGTCACTGTAAATTGTAAAGAGTTTAACATTTATCTGGGTTACAGCTAAAATCCTTTAGTGGTAGGAGATACTGCCTTAAACCATTAATATTATGTAATTATTTTTTCTGGCAACAGCAGGAGAAGCCCAGTCTAACAATGGTTTGGTGCATTAACTAAGATTTCCATATAGGAGCTTCAACAGAAAGACACAAGGAGGCAAAGTAATGCCAGGAGTGGTGTGAAGTGCAATATTTACATTAATTCAGCAACTTGCAAGGGTTTGGTGGTTTTGTCATTGTTTTGGAGAGTCATTATTAGAAATGACTGTTCATTCTCTCTAATTAGAATTAGAAGAAGAGAAGTTGTTTATCAAGCACATGTTCTACATGGGAAGGCTCTGTAGCAAAGGGTGCCTGGGAAGGCATATGCCATGTGCAAGGGAAAAGCTGACAACAGGGACTCTTCCAGGAATGGAAATGCTATCCCTGGTGGTGTGGCTGTGGCTGATCAGGATTAGATTCACAGAAGCTCAGGACATATGTTCTGGGGATTTCCACCTATGTATAACCAGCAGGCAATCAGCTCTTTTCTTCCTGTGCTGAGGTGTGGGAGCTCTGAAGCCTCCAACAGGAATTGTTGCTGAGAGATTGTACCTTGCTGTGTAAACACAGTTTCTTAATGTTCTTGTGAATAACTGAGCCTAGAGTTATTTTCTGTCTAACTCATTACAAAATCTTAGCATGCACAAACTATTTCATTTTGTTATTTAAGCCTGGGTGACATTTAGCTGAGTCTCTTGATGTTTGAGCATTATTCATCTCCTTCCATTGTTGATGTATAGAGGAACACAGCAGAATCAAAATCCACCAGCTTCCATTACAAAGTTTTCTCCCTAAATCACAAAGACACAAGATGTACTGTTCACTAGCTAATTCTTATTTTTTTACACTCCTCTCATGACCAAGAGAAAGCTGTATTGCAAGAATATAGCCTTCCCAAGGTTAAAAGAGGTGACCTGCCTACAATGACTGTGTTTGCAGAGACAAACAGAACAACGTGAAGTTCAGTACTTATCAACCTCACGATATATTTTGCTCCTGCCATTTTAGCTCATGGAAAACTTTGCTGTCCTTAAATGTCAGTGAGTTCCAGGCATGGACAGTAGCTCCAGCCTCTCTGGCTGATCAAGGAAGCAAAACCACCATGGACTAATCATGAAGGCCTTCAAGGCTACTTCTGACTCTTGTAGCTCATATGAAGATTTACTCAATAATTAGATCTCAAATCTTTGAATCCTGTAAGTACTTTACACTGCATTGTACTTCTTCAGAGAGGAATAATTCCTAAAATAGGGATACACAAACTCTTCTAACATAATTGATCATTCCTGTATGCCACACAAGTTATATTTGCAGATTTTTTAACAAATAATGAAACATCTTATGTATTTTCCAGACCTGTTTCCTCTTTTGCTCTCTAATTCACTAAAAACCTTTGGTACAGACAGATGAGTGCATTATTTTGTGCTAAAGCTTAACTTCTTGACATCTGAGATGTGCCTCCTTCCTGTCTCATTGTAGGTTTAGAGGAACACATAATGTCAAAATCAACTCTATTTGCACTTCATTTCCCAGCAGGGAAAAAAAATCTTTTTCTTGAACCACAAAGATAAAGTGTATATACCAAATACTTTGGTTTATTTTTCATGCCCATCCTGATGTTGGTTTTAGATATATATTCTTTCAGGGCCCTCTGCTCTCTCGGGTTTAGTTTAGCTAGCTAGCTGACCTATGGCAAATGGTGGTGAAGAACATTTTAAAACATGATTAAATGTGAATTAATGTATTTCTTAAGGGATGAAACTTCATTAGCCTGCTTCCTTAATTCATAATAATGAGAGAAGCTATGTGAGAGGATTGTGTGGCTCACGCTACTCTTTTCTGGCCAGTATCCCTGAGATCAGCATAATGACAAAGCTACCATGAGCAAACCATTTTCCCTCACCAGAAAGCAAAAGTTCTGCTCCAAAAGACAGTTACATCCTGTTCTCTGCTCCCACTCAGTGTTCAGATTCAGACCCTCAGTATCTCTGGTCTTTCATTTTTGTTTGTTTTTTAAATTACATCGTGAATGCAGTGCTTGATTTTCTTTGTAAGTCACTGTCTCAGGAAGGTCTGAGAGCAACAGCTGGAAAAATGAACCTCCTTTTCTCTCCCGAGGTGAAAAAGATGTTCCTGCAACATATCACCTGTTTGCAATTAGCACTCTGATCAAATAATCATGCTGAAAAACGTTTCTTCCATTGTTTTTAACTGCAGGCAGGCACAAAGCTTTGCCCTTAAGAGAACTGCAGAACAGCTGTGTGAGTGCTTGCTGCTAAGGGCAGAGGCCTCCGGTCAATCACTGACTTAGAGGATGGCCCTGAAAGTGCATGTCCTAGGCACAAGAACAGGCAATCCAGAGGAGCAGGAATAGCTCTGGAGATTAGAGAACTATTCTGTAAATGCTGAAGGTCTGTTGCTACTGCAAAGACCAAGTTCATTTGAGGTCTGGTTATAAATGGTTATAGAAGCCCTGGTTTGAACCTTACTCTGAAATATTGAAAAACCTGCTGGGATGCACTCAGACCTATGGCATATAGTTATTCCTTTGTCATAACTAGGGCTCTGAATGGGCCTGGGATTGCTGATATGAGAATATTTACTGAGCGTGTTCATAGGGACAAAAACAGCATTCGCAAAACCTCGCTTCAAAGGAAGGGTGCAAAATAGCCATGTTTAAACTCTGAGCCTGGAGGCAGCCTTATAAAACCTTACCTTACAACAAGGTAACTTTTTGTGCTAGATCTTTATTCAATCCAGGCTGGAATAGCAATGCCGTTGTCAATCAGCTGACAATGTTTTACATTGGTTGAAACAATGGTTCTTACTTTAAGCCTTTACTGGGGCTGAGTGCTTAATTCTGTTTACATTTATTACCTGAGACTTCAAACTGTGGCTCTTCTTGGACATGGTTATTCATGAGTCGAAAAGGTACTCCCTCACTGCTTGAGAAAAGCTTTTTGCACTTCACTTCATTGCTTCATTGCAACATTAACTCAGATTAAGGAGGTCCTTTCACTTGTAGTACCTACTTTGGAGTTCTGATACCTTGGAAAAATAAAAGCCTCGGGTTAAGGTTTATGGTCTGAATTCTGGCCCCCAGCTCTGTTGGCACAACACACTTGAAAAAACAGCTTAAGTCAACTGCAGACACCCCAAAGTTAGAATTTTTGTTAACACAGTGGTTAGGGCATTTTTCAGAGCAGTGCAATATTCCAGTTGTAAACTTTCTTAAACCAGGCAGGAAAAGTACTCAAAGTTCTCAATGAAAATGAAATGCATAAGGTACAAGAATGTAAATTATTGTTGCCTTCCCACATGCAATGTGATATCACTGGTTCCATTCCTTCATGGACTGTGGAAGTATGATATAGGTATTAGAGACTTAGATCAAATGAGCTAAATTATGCCTAAGTAACTTGTATAGCCTCAACTGCTGCAGCATCTGAGCTCCTAAAAATATTTATTCCTATTGTATCAAGCCTGTGGCAGGTTAGTAATATTAAATTCTTTAATAATAAGGGAATTGAGGCACAATGAAATTATTGACCTTCTGTCAGACAGGGCAGATAGCTTTACAAAAGTGTTGCGAACCCCATGCTAGTTTCCAATTCTTTTAGCTGGTCTGTGTTTCTGTTGATGCCTAAAAAATATTATCATCTTCCAGGGAGAGCTAAAATACAAGAGTAAATGTTCTTATAGAGCATCTGTAATTCAGTTACCTTACACTTCAATTTAAGACTAAAAAGTTCAACTAAGACCTAGAAATATCAAATGCTCCTTCACAAGGAAAGCCCACTCCCAAAGGAAATAACACTAGATATTTTGTAGTAGTCTTTGACTCCGAAGTCACAATGGTAACATTCAACAAAAGCATCTTTCGTAATCAGAAAGTCCCAAACACTTGTGCAGGTCTTTTCCATAGAGCTCAAAATTATTCAAAACAAATGGAAAATTCTTTCCATAGACTCATGCTAAAATAAAGGTGGGGTTTCGGAAACCAGTTAGTTCTAACTAAACATTGATTTTTCTTTGGAATTCCCTTATTTGCACCTGCAGAGTAGCTAGTAAGAAGATCTCCAATAAATGAGTGAGTCACTGAGTCACTGCAACATTAAATGCCTTAATTTCCTTAATTACAAGCCATTTATTTGGAACAGTTATTTCTCTTTACTATTTGAAAAGGGGTATATCACTCTTACTTGAAAAAAATGGAAGCATTTGCAAATGACTACACGTTCATAGCGCGACCAGCTTGGGCTTGAAATGCCTGTTGAGGAGCCAGCTATACTGTATGACAGAGAGATTCCAAAGCTCAAACTTGGCCATTGGCTGTGGGCTCCCTGGGATTGACTGTGTGAATACATTTGAACAGTTCAGTGAGGAATACTCAGGACTGAGACTCATCAGTGATTTAAAATGGACAGGCCAAGCAGTTGCTACCTCCTGCTGTCTATCTGCCCACCCATTTTCCAAAGGCTGGAGCCTCATAGCAGGCTGCTGAAGCTGCTTCTGAGCCACTACAGTCTGCAACTTGCATATTAAGACACGCTGAAATTGGTGACAGGTTTGTTACATGCAGAATGGTCATAAGGAGCTACACGTACTTTTGGCTGTCATTGGTGCAAGGTAGAAAAGAAAGTGTGGCGGTGAGGTCACATACAATAAACAGTGAAGGAGTAACCACTTTCAGCTGTCAGTTACCTCCCTCAGATTTCAAATGGGAAGAAAAAACATATTTTAATCTTGTACCAGGTCTACTCACTGGCAGGACATCTTGGAACTACAAGCGGTTGCTTTAACTCTCTACATAGATGCTCTAAACTTGTTAAAGAAATACATTGGCCTGAAGCAGCTTCAGCCTGTTCTTTCTCATGGAACTAATGAAAAGCAGCAGCACATTAGGTCAGGACACAGATGGCACCCAGCCTATGCTCAGGGTTCATAGAAGTGATCCCCTGTTCAAACAAACAGAACTTAAATAGCCATGCATGCTGAACCATACAGCAAAGAAGGAAAGTTGATGACTTTGGACCAAGCAGTCTTACTGACAGTAATCCTGAGGTTCTAAGACCAGAGTTGCCTACATAACCCAGATCTCAAATGAATTTTTTATAGAAGTCTTCAATCAACTCACAGTCTTTGGTTCCTAAGATCACATAATATCTTCCCATGTAAGATTCCCTTGAGGGAAAATGTTCCCTCAGAAAAGATCTGGAATTATTGATTGGTGAAAGGGCAATGACTTTGCAGTTAAAAGAAGCACTGATTTCTCAATGTTGTTGCTACCCATGTTATTGTGATGCATATAGCTTATACCAAACATAAAGAGTGCTGAGAAGAGATTTGTTTTTGTTTAGTAAGTACACGAAATTCCTATTAGGGGTCAAAGTATTTGGCCTTGTCTACAAGGGTGGGGCTATCATGGGTTATAGGAGCCAGTATCACTGTCTCATTTGAATGAATCATG
Source organism: Aegotheles bennettii (assembly GCA_013398125.1). Lineage (NCBI taxonomy): Eukaryota > Metazoa > Chordata > Aves > Caprimulgiformes > Aegothelidae > Aegotheles > Aegotheles bennettii. The sequence continues at coordinate 36,188 of VZRW01003621.1, read as the reverse complement.
GGCTTATTTTTGCTGATTGATCTTGATCTGCTGAGCACACTCACTGGACCACTGTGCTGGGTTACACACCGTGCTGTTAAATGCTTTTGGGATGCTGCAGCTCTGTTGGAGTTTCTCCTGAGCACAGATTCTTTACTTGCTACTTATGTGTTGACACAGGACCCTATAGGCCAGCTGCCTTCTCAGGTTCCTTCTCAGGTAACTTTACACATTACCACTGGCTCTTCCAGATTTGTCAGTAGTTTCCATGCACTCATCCTTTGGCTTATATTTCTGGATGAGGCAGAAGGAAAGTAACTGACATACAGACAATCATCATGGGCCTTGTTTGTGATAGGGTAGGCCTTGTAACTCCTTTTTATAATTCATAAATTCATAAGAATAATGCCCCAGAGACCTATACAAAATAAAATGTGTTTCACAAGTGTAATTAGGACAGCTAGTACAGTTAGGGAAGCTGGACAATTTTCAGGCACATACAATGTTTTCCTGCATGGAGACAATTAGCACATGTGATTTCATCTCAGAAGAAATTTATATCTAAGATGTCAATCTGCTGGTTTACAGGAAGGTTTCTGACAGAGCTGAGATTCTTTTACAAAAGGGTAATATTAGCCAAAAAAACCCCAAAACAAAACAACTGAAAAACCCTGTTAGGTCCCCTTCAGCAGAGGCAGCTAACATTTATAAATTCCTGTGGACTCTCCTGGGTCGAACAGGAGACAGACTGTTCTTCCAAGAGGTGCCTAGCACCACAAGTGCCTGAGTTAGCTGGAATCTGAGACTCTGTGATGATTTTTGTCATGTTCTGGCACCAAACCCCCTGTTTTCTTTCCTTTCCAATTACTTTTCGTTGCAGGGCACAATGTTAGTTCATCTCACAGGAATTTGTTTACTGTTTTCAACTATTTCAAGCTTCTTTCCTGGTTATTTTTTGACTCAGAATTTACCTTTTTCCACACAGACACATTTTTTCCCCTACAGTTCCAATTAGATACTTTTTTTTCCCCACTCTTTCCCTTACTCTGGTAAGTAGCATTACTACTTACTGAAGAACATTGATTGGTCTGCAGCTGTATTTTTCATTATGGATGAAGGTTTTCTCAAGTTAAGAGGGTGTTTTCTTTGCTGGATGCTGACCAGTAATATCTCAGTGAAAATAAGACAGGTATTTTGAAGTTCAGTCTTGATGTGATTTGTACCTTATTTTTCACTATCTTGGCTCTGTAGGAATGTAGTATAGGCTCCCAATCTTTTTCTGTCCTCCTTTTCCCCTCTTGTTTTCATTTCTTGTTTTCTCTCTTTTTTCCTCTTGACTTTCTAATCCTAGTTTCTGCCCCCTCCCCGCACATTCATCTTATTTTGTATGCTTCATGGCCTACAGACAGGACAGGGAATTTGATTATGTGGAGGAGCTCTGCCAAAGCAGTCAATGGTTTAAATGGACAGCCAAGGCATCTAGAGTGGAAGATGTATAGATTTTTCTTCCACCCTTCTACCACCTTCTTTTCAAACACCTTCAAATTATATCTTACTTCAAGGCTTGAACCTGCTAGGTAAGTGTACCAAATTGACAGCATTCTCTGTCTTGCCTCTCTCTCTTCTACTTCATGGTGATTATATCCAGGCTAGCACGCTTATGTGCATTAAAGGTATCTGTTTCCTTGAGACCTCGTATTTGCTGGCATTAAGGCTTCCTGCTTTAAGTCAAATAGAGAGGATGCTGTGTTTGCAACTGGGGCATTGAAGAAGGACATTGAAATAACAAAGAAATTGTCATTTCAGAATGAAGAGTCACCATAATCTTCAAGACCTTTTATTGGGAGTCCTTTTAATGCTTAAGACCAAACTCAAACATTGCATCTGGCTAAGGGGAGCAAGAAGAGAGAATTCAAGAGTCAGATCTGCCATCTGTGCAGAAAAAATGCCCAGTGCTTTCGGGGGGGCCTAGTTGACATCTTCATTGCTGTGCCATGTTCATGATGTATCATCACACTAACCATGATGGAGTAGGGAAGCAGAACCACGCCCCACATTACCAGAACAGCTCAAGGTTAAGTGTAACATAAAGCTTAGCAGCCAAGAGGAAAGCCTCTGCTGGTATGTTGCACAGTAGCAGCTGGAAGACAGTTTCATTACTTCTGGCTCTTATGCAAAGCCTGGCTTGTTTAAGATCTGAGTGTTTCTTCTTTAGTAGTGAAATATTTTAAATCATAACACTATTTAAAATAGAGCACATATTATGTCACAGCATATTACACAACCACCACTTTCACTTGGGAAGACCAGACTTCAAAACTGTTTCATAATATGCAAACACTTCAAATTTATCCAATTATTTATACTTTCCCTGGCTGTACTAATTTTCTACTTTTTAAATATAATCTACCTTCTAAATATGTAAACTCAGCTAACCTGAATAGTTACAAGAAGGCAAATTGGGAGGGTTCTGGAGGGTAATTTTTCCTGTTCTGAGAATATAAATTGAATAGTGTGCCTCAAATGGATGAGGAAGATTTTTTTGCCAAAGGTTTTTTTTAATAAAACTGATTACAATTTTAATGAGAAATGTGACAGTTTAGGACAGGTTGTTACACACAAACGACTGTGTCTATGTGTATGTAACCAACCAGCTCTAACCAACCGTTTCTGTATCTGTATGTACAGATTGTATACAGGTCTGTTTATAAAAAAGAAAATGGGAATTATTTATTCAGGAAGTAAATTTAAATAGCAATTCCTGCCAGACTGCCTTCATAGGATGCAGAGAAATATGACTAGAGCTAGAGCAGATGTCGTACACGGGTTCTGCTGGAATGGAGCTAAAACTGCCCTGTGTTTCAGACCCTGCATTGCCAAGAGCAGACAGACTCATGATGCACAATAGAGTCAGAGCTTCAAACAGTCATTTTCCTAAGAGACAGCCAAGACAGAGGGCACAATGGAAACTGTGATGTTCTGGAAGGAGAAGATGCACAGTAGTCTGATGCCATGGTGGGCACAGATGAAACAGAAAATGCAAAGTTATTTCAAGGCAGTATGAGTATCAAAAGGGAAAATACTCCTCTCTTCAGTGGCAGAAGGGCTGGAGAACAGCTTGTGTACTTTTCTGTTGGATCCAACTGGAAGTGTCTAGTTCTCATCAACACTTGAGGATGAGGATTGATCGCTGTACTTTAAACTTGGACACTGTAGTCAAGGTGACATGTTTGACTTCAATCCACCCACCAGTTCCTTCTCCTTTTGCAGTTTTAATGTCTGGTTTCTTAGCATATCTCTTATTCCTTCAGATTTACTGTCCTGCACTCAGAATAATTCAGCTACATTCTGATAAATGGCTGGCTTTTATATTTTGTACAGCAAGGCATTCATTCAGTTTACACCAACTTGCATTTCTTTGGACTGCCATTTATTTAATAAAGTTCTGCATCTTTAATTAAATATTAAATGCATTAATCAGTGATATGATGGCTTAAGTTTTACTTTATTACACTCAGGTGGAGCTGGTGAAATCACATGGTTATATGTATCTGAGCTTAAATCAGGGTTCAGTTCTGACCTTCGATATACTCACATAGAGTTCCTGCTGATTACAGTGAGAGCCAAGCATATGCAGGCAAAGCTCAGCATTTGGCTTTCAGTCAGAATATGTATTAGTTTTTGCTTTTATTTAGTTGTAGAGGATATATCAAAAACATCGTTCGTTTTAAACCTGTTTTGCTTTTCTTTTGCTTGCCTACAGTGAGGCATCTGTTCCCGTCACTTGACCCCAAGTGAAAGTCATAAAGCTAACCTCTGACTTTGCCAGCTGTGGCTCTCCAAACTTGCCAGCACTTTTGCACCAATGATCTGGACAGGTCACATCGCCCTGTTGACACAAAGACTTGCCTTTGGAGCGCAGCCCAGGGATGACACAGGTGATCCTGCCTGTCTGTTTCACAAGCAGAAGCATTACGTCTGTTCTTATTGGAAATTCTCCCCAGCCAGGCGTCTTGTGAAAAAGGGTGCTTCAGTTGTTTAGATGGTAACCAGTTATGTTTATACAGGAACTGTTAAACTAATTTAGCAATAACATGTTTAAAACTACCATCTTGCACAATGAGAAAAAGCTGAAAACAGCCAAAAGTAATGTTAGCTTGAATGGTCTCAACAGAACTGGCCAAGTATCTTTAACATTTATTTTAGTATTGTTCCAACAGAGTGCACGAAAAGTTGAAGGTGAGGCAGACTTTCTCATTCTGGTTCCAGTCAAAGAGACAGCAAGAAGTTTCCTACATCAGGAGCTTACAGTGTCTGAAGATAAAAATAGGAAAAGTTTTTTGGGAAAAGAAGCATTACTACACAGCTTCTAAGACAAAAATCTTAGGCAAATAAAGAAGAATGTTTTGCTCAAAACTACCAGATGTTGTGATGTTCTGAGGAACTGCACTCACTGCTCCTGGATGAGGCACTGGGGTATTTTTCCAGCCTGTTTCTAACATTGTGCATGGCAGAGTATAAATACACACAACAGCAAACCAAAGTAGTTCAGATCAGCTGATGGTTTATGTCAACACATTGTGTGTCTATGTCTCTCACAATGCAGGTGAAAAAAAAGCTGTCCAGGAGGATAACATGAGTAAAACTTTCAGGTAGTTCTAGAAGCAGAACTGTGACAGACATGGGGAGTAGGGCAATTTCACTGACAGGAAGAGACTGTGAAGGTTTAGTTGAAGTTCTAAGACAACCTTGCTAACCTGACCACAGGTACTGCTAGGATAAGAGCAACACAGAATAGGTCTATTTAAAATACTCCAATGCTTGTGACAGAGCTCATATTATGCTGATAAAACAGATATGTATTTCAGAAACCATTTAGTGCAGCTTACTATGAATTTTTAAGGCTCTTGTACCAAATTTGTCAGTGTACTTCTGATGTTAGAATAGTCCTTTCCTGAAGCAGTTTGGGAGTCAAGTTTTGGAATAGGCTGAATTTCAAAAAACCTGGGGAAAATTGAATGTTGATGCCTATACACACATCTAAGTATTTAGATATGTGTGTACAAGACTTAGGTTCTTATAAAGTATAAAGAAAGGATTGTAAGGCAATATTCATTTGAAGAAGTAGGGCTGGAAGAGGTTTCCTTTTATAGACAGGGAAAGAATTTGATTTCTGAATTCTTAAGAAATTTCGTGGACTTGTTTTTTTGGGTTTTTTTGGTCTTGGGGTACTTCATGTACACATGTCCTACCAAAGAGATGGCTGCATAGCTTCAGGCATTTCATAATCTTGTTCATAAGATGTCTGCAAATGGTCATGGATTTTATTTTTTTTCAAGACCAAAATCAATAATTGGAGAAATGTAGTCTTTAAGGTGATAATAAAAGGCTGACAGAAGAAATAGCAGTTTCAGATAAAAGCTTGACTGTAAGGTTGAAAAAAGATTACAGACAGGCTGACTGTTGAGAGGCTGGTGACAGAGGCAGCTTTACTAAAGTAATGCTAGAAGACACCTTCTTTATTAGGATAGACTGTGTGAAAAGCTGATGTAAGCTCCTCTGCCTCACTGCCACAGTCATCTTCTCTCTAATGTGTTTTGAAGTTTAAAAGAAAGTGAAAAGCAAGAAAGTCTGTTTTGTGTTAAGTAATAGAGAATTTTCACCTGAATATTGAGACAAAGGCAACTCTCAGAGTTTACACACTTAGGAGTATGGCAAAAGTATTGGGCACCAAGAGAACAAAATCTCACATAAAATTTCACAATTCAAATGCTAATGTAGACATAGACCCTTGTTCATGGTATACTGCAGAATATTAGGGCTGATTCTGTCTCAATTGCTGTATGAGCATTGAAAAAGTCCACCTCTGAGATGGAAATTCTTCTAAATATCTTGGACCATGCAAGACAAAGCCCAGCATGTTTGTCTTGCAAAACTTAGCTGAGTGCTTTAAAATATGATATTTAAAAAGGAAAGTTTGAAATATTATAAAAAGGTAAAAGCGGCAGCTGTTTTATGGAAACTTTGCTGGATTTCTTTCAGTAGATAATTGTGGGCAAATACTGCTTAAAATAATGAAATCACCTTGTTAAAATATGTGAAACCAAAAATACACACCTACTTCTTCAGTTTTTAACTCATGCATTGAAAAGGCAAAGTTTTCAGTGACGTGCAGAAAAAAAGGTCTCATTACTTAACAAGGTCTATTTCTTCAACCTTTTCTTTTTTCCACCATAGATATTTTAAACATAAGAACAGTTAGCACTTTTAATTTTGTCTGTCATTGAACTGATATGAGATAAAACAAAACACCTGACAGCAGCTAGCAACCTCTTGTCTGATGGCATGCTGATGAGGATGGTAGAAATATCTAGAAATATCCCCCTGAGTCCAGGGGTCAGAGTTGGGCTCTGTAGCAATAAGCACAAGGAAAGAACTGAAAAAAGAATTATTTTCCTTTGTTGCTTGGCTTTCTGAAACTCGGTGCTCTTTCAACAAAAGGCCCTTTAGATTTGTAGATATTTGGGATTGAGGAAGAGGTGTTCAATTTCACTGTTGGCTCCTTCCAGCCGAAGCTACAATTCAGCAAGCTTTCACCAGCAAGCAGAAGAGTTGCCAATCAATAGTTAAATAATGACATGAATAGTGTCTTTGTAAATATTTCTGTCATGCCTTCGAAAGAACACAAGCCAAAACAAAAAATCTTTTGACAGTGTGTGAAAAACAAAACTGAAATGCTTCAACAACCTGTCACAGCTAGAAAGTTGGCCATATAAACTCTAAAATTGAATGTTCTTTGTCATACGGAGGAAAGATTGTGTTCTGAGATTTGACTATCAGGCAGCCCAACAGTGCAGCTGTGTGCCTTAGAAAAGCATTTCCTAGCTGTGTGAGTTGGTTGGTTGCATTTTTATTCACATTCATGAAGCATTTGCAGTCGTCGTTGTACTTGTCTTGAGTAAGTTTCCCTTTTAAAGTCATTAGCAAGATACTGACCAGTTTCCAGATCTGATATATCATAAGTTCTGCCAAATAAATACCCAGGTTGAGTGATTTCCTTACCTGGAAGAATCAGGATTTGAGTTTGTGTTGTTTCCTTTTTTAAATGCTGGTTACACAGGCTCAGCCTGACTTGTAGAACCAGCAGAAGCAGTAGTTAAGTCAGGCTTAGATAGTCTTTTTTTGTGTAATGTCCCAATTCAATGAAGTCATGTAAGCATATCTCTGACTTTAAACACAGGAATGGTTGGAACTATTCATAGGTTTAAAGAGAGAAAAACAAATTGCTGAACTCTTGGCAAGCTTCTGAGATATTTTGCTTGTCCTCCTTGAGTGGCTCCACTGAGGCTGTTACTTCTGCAGTAAAGTCTTTCCAAACATGCAGGTAGCAGTGATGAAGGCAAAGAAAGAGAAGCTGTTTTTTTAAGAGGCGGTAGGAAAAGAAAAGCCTTGCATACACTAAGAATATATTTTGTATGCATTAAAGTTTAGAATTGTCTGTATAGGGTAGTCTTAATAACGTGCACTGTGGAAAACATTGCAGGTGGTGACTAACTAAAGAGCAATGGGACAGAAGTTCAGCAGTTATCTTGAGTTGCATAACTGCACTTGCAAAATTGAATATTCAGACTTGTTTGGATTAAAGGGCATATTGGCTAAACTGTCAATTTATCTGATGCTTTTATTGTAACTTGTCTTGGATTTTAACTTTCACCAGAGGTGGCAGAAAATTGTTAGTACTTCATTCAATATCTAGCAGACTCAAGAGCAGTACCACTGCTGTCAGACTGCTCAGAGGTGTCTGAGAGTCCAGATTCTCTCATGAAAATTAAATCTAAGACTCTGTGTCCTAGGCCTTGTCTTTGTGGGAAAGTTGACTTTTTTACAGGATCAACTGCTTCATGCTCACATACAACAATTTGAAGCTTTTTTTTAGTCACCTGGCATCTTTTGCATACCAGTTAATCCCTTTTGGAAGGACATAAGTCTATTCTAGATTTATCATGTTTTCAGCAGTTACCTAAAGGTAGATCAACTAGCTATCATCCTGCTGCTATACGATTCTGCACAGATTTACAGCTGAATTAAACTGTGCCTTTTATCTGTAGGTCCTCTCAGGTCAGTTCAGCTGACTGTAACTTTCCACTTAGATTTTAAAATTCAACTAGCCCCACTAAAGTTCCGGTTTATGTACACTCAAAAACATTTCCTTAACAGCAGTCTTGTTGCCTACCTCCAGGCGCACTTGATAGGAAGGTCTGCAATTCTTTGGTCACTAGGAAAATAAAGAAATTCTCTGAAATGCCAAGACCTAGCAGCACTGGAAATGCAGGAGATGGATGGTTCCCCAGTATCTTAGAAAAATGGTGAATGGGGAAGGCATCTAAATAACTACAGGTGCAGAGGAGGGATGTCTTTCCCAAATAGAAAGAGATTCTTCCAGGTAGATTCCTTTTTTCAGCATATCAATCTTCATTTAGAAATAGGATCTGGAAACTTCAGATACAAAAGTGAATTTTTTAGTGGAAAACTAGCCTCCGGCTTCTGCTGAGGGGAATACTGCCTGCCAGAATGTAGGATAAACCTCCTTAAAATTATGAGGTATAACTTAGTTATGAGGTATTCTTAGTTGAAAACAGATCAACACAAGATTGCTTAAACAGGAGAAAACAAATGTAAACTTCTGAGGCAAAAGTAATTTTTAAATAAAGCCTGAGCATGTGTATAGATGGAGGAATATGTGCCGAAACATCTAGCACCCAAAGGGAAGCCCAAAGCATAGAGTTTTGGCTCAAATTCTGGCGAGCTGTGTGGAACAGAGCTGTTGTTTCCCGTGGCTCTCACCTCAGCACCAGGAATCCTTCCAGCTCACTAATGTAGTAAAACTGAAGGCTTGGAATGAAGAGCAGAAAATGGGTGGATCTTGTTAGTTCTCCTGGCGTAGTATCCTTATTGTAGTCATTAAAATCTGTCTATGAGTTTTGAGTTTTCAGTCATGCTTATACCAAAATACTTTTTGTCTAGGCCTTCATCTTGGATGTGCAGTCATTTTATCCACTGAAGTCAATGTAGTGACAGCAATCTAAATCATATGAGCCTTAGCCCTGTCTGTGTTTAAAAGCCCTAGCTCTTGGTGTTTCACTCATATGCTTTGCAGTAGCAGAAGAAAAAGCATTAGAGAGAAGTGATATTTCTGTTTTGAACCAGACTATTCCTTTTGTTTTGTTGTGTGCTTTTTATTTTTCTGTTTCTTACTTTATGAATTAGTCACCACCTACTGAAGGTGATACTCCAGTTGAAAACATAGTGGATGGTAACTGAACATCAGAAGGTCATTTGGGCTATACATATATTGACAAGTAGGGTAACACGGTAAGAGTGGATCTGTAAAGCCACTGGTGTTGAGGAATGGGTATTCCACAATATATTAATTTCAGTATGTTTTACTTCAGATTTATTCTGGTCTGACCTGTGAATGGGAAACTCATTAGTGGTTGGAGCATTCCAGAAGCACATCTGGGGTTGTGTTATCTGCAAGTAATCCAGATAATATGCTTCAAGACCTCTCTGCAGCATGATATGTGGGAAAAGTCAGGTTTGCACTCTTGATCTCACCTAAAATGCAATGTAGAAGCATGGTTTTTCACTCTGTCCTGAAGACATGACATCAGTTGTAAATCCTGCCAAAAGGGCACAGTCTGAGTATGGTCTTGTGAGTTCTTCCCTTGCTAAAAGTCTTCTTACTTTTTTTATTTCTGATTATTTCTGAGCTAAAGTAAAACATATCTGATGTATAGCATATAACTACAGCATTGTTTACACTTTTCTGAGGATTGCCAGAGAGCAGCTGTTTCTTATTTTTCAAGTGTAGTGAAAAGGAGACAGATCCAGCAGGAAAACTCAGACAGAGGGTGGTAATGGCTTAGAATTTGCACTCCTTTCTTCGAGCAAGATGCTTGACTCAAACCTGAAACTGGACCTGGGCAAGCTCCTGGACACAATACAGACACAAATGCCAAAGTGATTTCAGCAACCAAGATCTGACCAATATATTTTCACCTGGAGAGGAAATTACTGAGATACAAACTTCGCTACTGAAGTTTTAAACATCTTGAGTCATGAACTTTCATTTCTGGTGTGCCCAAATGATCAATGACACTTCACTTTTCAGAAAGTACTAACTCCACAGATCAGATGACAGACAATAAGAGATTGATTTTGAGTCATTACAGCAATTAATCAGCATGGTTATTTGATGATAATGCTTCCTGAAATAAGTCTAAACCCACTGTTAGCACCAATATTGCAGCTGGTAATAGCACTTTCCAGAGGGTAGCCGGAGGTGGCCCTGATAGCTGCTATGAATTGTCATGTTGCACATTCCATGGTTTAAACAGTAATTTATTTTGCAACCTCTGCATCATCAGTTCTGGGGTGTTTGTCCATAATGTTTAATGTTTAAAGAGGTCAATATTTAAAGAGATCTGTGACAGCAAATAAAACCTCTAGGTTGCTTGAAAGTTAATATGTCACACACTCTGATGGTGATATAGCACAAGAATTGTCACTGACAAAGTGTCAGTGCCTCTATTAAGGCAAGAAATTATGGTGCCAAGAGAACTACCAGTGAAAGACCATTTAAAACTTCTGACGTAGTTTCTGAGTATCTTAGTAAAGTTCACTGGAGCTTAAAGGAAAAACTCTATTCAAGACATGCAGGGGAAGAAAACAGTGTGAATAGTACAAAACAGAGTATATAGGATTTGCCAGAGTGAAGAAACGAACGTCCCTGCTGCTCTGCCTCCTTCTCCAAGCCAGCGTGGGAAAAAACAGGCATGTGTATTGGCAGGATATGCTACTGCTCTCAGTAATGACTGTAAGAGTTACCACTGTATATTCCTGAAGGGTGACTGCTTTGAAGTTGCACAGCCATGCTTGGCGTTGAGGCTCCCCAAGCAACACTGGAATAACCAAAGTAGTGAATCTGTGGGTCGTGCTGCCCATCAGGGAAGATGATGGCAATAAAAGCTGATACTACAGGCACTGAAATCAGTCTACATGACTGCGTGGTAGAACAAGCAAAGAAGGAAAGGGCTGGTGGAATCCTTCCACACACTGGTGACCTAAGGTTAGCAGGCTTTGCCTCTGCTAATGCTGCTGCTCCTAGATCACCTCCTTTGCCTGACAGAGCTTTGTGCAGCAAAGGTCTGTAGTAGCAGTGTTGTGAACCATAACCTGCTCTGCCTCTCCTTCTACACACAGTTCTGAGTAAAAGAACTGCTGACTTGAACAGCAGGCAGGGAAAAAACCTCTGAGCAAAATCCATAATTATCATAAACTCAAACATACTTTTACTCCTGTTAACATAAACCTATAGAAACAAGTTAGTTGATTAATTACAGGACTTCTGATTTTATACCATACATTAGATATACACATATAATATTTTCATCTGTCTTGGGTAAACTCCCACCTGCAAGCACAAGGAAAATTATTTCACTCAGTTGGAAAAGCACTCCTCGAATCTAAAATTACTTTGGTTGAAGATGTAGTGCATTTGTTGTGCAAACATACATGAAATAATTAAATAAATATTTTTATATTTTTATTTTTTATTATTTTTAGGAGCTGTAACCATCTGCTTCCAGACATTCTAAGCAGTTCTGATATTTTTGGGAGAGGAGAAGGTGTTTAAAAAAATCCTATTTCTTAACAAGAAAATTTGGTGTTTCAAGCTGGAAAGATAGCTCACTTCATGAAAATCACATCTGATAATATCCTTTCTTCACAAGAAACATTTTTTGTGTAAAGCGACCACAGAATACAATTTAATAATATATAGTACCACTTTTAAAGAAAGAGGGTGTGTGGTTTGTTTCCCTAACTTGATCCTTGCAAGTTAGATCCACCATAGTCCCAAAAGGCATGAATAGTTTCTTGTAAGTAGAAAAGAGAAACAGAAACAAGACTTATAAAATCTTCTGAATACTCAGGTCTCTGCTCTCTCTCTCCAGACCTAAAAATGGTGTGAAGTTGAGGCAAACTGCCAAGAGTTTCACACCCAGTGCTGAACTGGCATGAAGTCAAAGGTTGCTAGTTGCATTTGGATGCCAAAACATTAGCATGGCTCTCACTGCTGGCTCTTACACATCCTCTTTCAAAGCTAGGTACTTTGCAATTTTTGCCTATTCTGTAAGCTTTCATTGCTTGTTTTTCCAAATTTTCCTTGAGTGCTAATCTTGCTGCTGGTAAAAAAGCATCTTGCATACTAAAAAGTTTCAGTGGTAGCCATTTATGACAGTCCCTCTTCTGCAATGGAAAGCACATGTAAGCTCTGGATATGTCTGCAGTATCAGTTCAGTGCAGTTCAAGCCTGCTCTTTCGTCCAGTGTTGCCAGTCAGCCACACTGCAGCCTCCGGAGCCTTGCTGAGAGACTGTCTCATCCCAAGCTCACAGACATCTTTGGAGGCAGACAGCCTGTCCAAACTTCCACTCAGAAATGAAGTATGTGAAGTTTGAGTGCAGTACTGCCCCATGAGCAATAGCCTAAGCCTGACCCTTGTTAACACTGTATGAATGCACTCAGTGACTAACCACTGCAATTTGAAATGTCATGGGCTGCACCAGTTGGGATCTGCTGTAGAGCCCTGGTCTTTATCCCACAGCTAATGTCTACCCTCAGAGGTAGCACCACTGTAGGTCTGACCCATAATTTGTAAGCATATTTTTGGGACCTAGGCTTATATTTAGCACTTACTCAGGTTGACACCAATATGCAACTAACAAATCACAGACTTCACTTTATCATAGAATCACAGAACAGTTTGGGTTGAAAGGGACCTTAAAGATCACCCAGTTACAACCCCCGTGCCGTGAGCAGGGACACCTCCCACCAGACCAGGTTGCTCCAAGCCCCATCCAACCAAGCCTTGAACACTGCCAGGGAGGGGGCAGCCACAGCTTCTCTGGGAAACCTGTGCCAGTGTCTCACCACCCTCACAGCAAACTCAGTGGGAGTATTAATGTGTTGAATGCTCTGGGATCAGTTGCCTGAGGCTATGAGCTCCCAGATCTGCTTAAAGTCCCTTGCTATTACAAACATGTGTGTGTATTGAAGCATCTGACAAAATGGCAGATTGGCACCCTTACAGTATTTGGTATTATAGCTCCTTAAACCAAGGCTCTGTCCCCTGGGAAAAGCAAGGACTTCAGTCATGGAAAACTCTATGTAATGTTACTTCTTTGTGGATGTTCAAGCAGCTGGTGGAAGGAATCAATACAACTGGGCAGACGCCTTCTTGCACCAGGGCAGAGTTCCCAGCATGGAGGGAAAACAACTGCAGCCAATAGGGAAGTATTTAATCTCTGTTCTCTTGTGCAATTCTTGGCAACATGGTAAAAGGAACACACACTACAATTAATGATTTACATATTTATAACCCAATCCTCTTGACCTTTGTTAGCCAAAACACCTGAGCAAACCAATCTGTATGCTTAAATTTCTTGTAACAGCTGGGAATGTGGCAAATGCTTTTTTTAAAAAAAAAGTGGACAGGAAGAATAATTGTTTTGTTTTTTAAGGTAACACAAAGCAGGAATACAGAAATGGTAAGATGGAGTTTAACAATAGGACAAGCGGTAACTGCTAAAACCAGAATGTAAAAAGCTATTTTGCTCTTGCAGTTGCACACTTCAATTTTGTAATGATAAGAAGTTGCTTGTTTATCTCATCTAAGCAACTGTTTCCTCATTTCACGTCACAGCAAATAGCTGACTAGGTGAAAAAGGTTGATCAGTAATTTGGAGGAGTACAGCTAAATAATTGCACTGGTCTCAAGTTAATGATCACAAAAAATTTGTATTACCTTTGTAGCAGTTCTCTGGACACAACACAATATTTTCACTATTTCCAGTACTTAGGATGTCAGACACATCCTAAAGGAATACTTAAAAAACATGTATGTACCATTTTTGATAACTGCATCTTTCGGCTTCATTCGCCCACGGAAATGAATGAAAGCTGAAAGTAAATTTTATGCACTTGAGCGAGTGCAGGATTCCTTTTCTGACTACACCTCACGGAAGGTCCTACAGCTTGCAGCTAGTGCCTTGTCTTGAGTTGGGGGAGCCAGGGAAGCTTGTGAATTTTGTAGTAACATGTGGCATAATGATAATTTAGGAGCCTATTTGTGTCAAACTAGCAAGCGAAAGTCATATGAAGAAGCAAAGTTATTAGGAGAAAGAATGCATTTCTCACTTTCAGGAAATCAATGCTCCAGTGAAGAAATTCCTGCCTACCCTTAACATTCTGCTTTAGAGGCCAAAAATAAATTGGGACCCGTAAGCACTATGGATTCCTTTAGCTCTACCCAATATCTGTAGTTGCCAGATTAAAGCTTTTAACTGAGTAAACCGATCTATGCTTCTATATTTGAGTCAAATACACTTGATTGTGTGCCCCTTGCTGATAAAAAAAAAGTGCTTCATCAGCATAAATGCACCCTTTGTGTGCAGGAGCACAGTGTTTCATTGGAAACAGATTGAAGAATTTTAGCTGGGAAAAAGGACTGTTGTCCAGATCACCAGCAATTTGCAAGGTTGTTTTTGTGTGGGCACATTAGGTACACAGGGAGCACTAAAAGGCAACAATTGTCAGATGATATTGCATCCTTATGGTTTCAGAGGGGGTAAGAAAATTAGTTGTTGGAGAGATTTTAAATGGGAATGGAAGGATGTTTGTTATTCCACTCTGAAAAGTGTAAGGTGTAAACACTAGACAAGGGAGCTAGTCTCAACAATTGCTTGGAAGAAGAAGAATATTGCCATGAATTCCTATGTATTGACACAATGTCGATAAAAGTAAAGAGGATCTTCATTTCTGAAGTGAAATAATGCAGTTGTTAGGCTCATTTACAAACAAACTGTGATTTCTCTAAAGCCCGTTGCACTAGGACACAAGGACCTGATGCTCTTCACTTACTGAATCGTGAAGCAGGAATGACAAGAAAGGAAAAACTCTCTTTAATATTCCATATGTATTACTTGTGTATTTCCTTAAATATAAGGTAAGCAATCTAATCTAAAGCACTACAAAACCCTTTTCTTTGACCTTAATTGGCTGGCCGGGCTGCAGCTCTAGTACAGGTGATCCTTTGACAAGCAGATAAAATCAAACTTTGAGTTAAGGTTCTTAACTAACCTGAGTCTCAGTGCTGTGCTCCAATCTGTCCCTGCAATCCTGTAACTACTGCTTTGTTACTCCATCGAATACCTAAAGATAGTATGTCTCAAGTTACCTACTGGGTATTCAGGGAGAAAATCTGGCCTAAGGGTGTCAATGGGAATTTTGCCACTGTCTTGATTTACAGCCCAGATTTCACCCACAGCTTGCTGAATCACTGGGGGTTTTTTACCTAGTTTTCCAAACTACGTGATATTAGATAATCTTCAAGCTCTATTTTCAGCAATATTGCTTTTCCTGAATCAAATATCTCTGTTTATCTGCCTATATGGGTCTAAAGAAAAGGAGGCAAATGAGGTTTTTAAAGTTTTGAAAGAAAGCTTTGTATGTCTCTTCTAGGTATGGAGCAACAATTGCAAAAATTATACCAACTGAACAGAAGAGCATCATTTTAGGAAGATGAGCAACTAACCCTGAAAGACCTTATACTTGATATGTTGGAAGAGTACCTGAATAATATAGCTAAAATATGGAGGAATTTCAGGAAGGTAAATGTTTACCTTACATATTGAAATCTGTCTTCCTTTGAAATGTATCTTTTTACAGGGGAAACTGAGGTGCTTAAGTGAGTCTTGGAGCTGTCACAGTGTGACCTTCTGTGTTTTTCCATTAAAGCAAATAATCATCCTGTTTTCTAGCTCTACTAAAGATTTCTGTTGTCCAAAATGACAGTGATTCTTTCTCTCTGTGGGGTGAAGGTGGGAAAAGTTTCTTAAAATTAGAAGCATACACATCAGTATGTTACAGCACAAACTAAGAGACAGACCTTCTTTAGGCACACCAGTCTTCACTGTTCCCAGCCACTTAGTTTTATTAGAAAAGAGCAATGCAGGATCCTCCTTTGCCTAAACTCAGTGTTTCTGATTACATCTATTTCCCAATCTTTTATTAGTATGTCCATTTTTCAAAGCAAGCATGAAGCTGCTCCATTTTGCATTCCCTTTGCAGAGGTGCAAATGATTTAGCAATTGCAACCATTATATAACTGCATATACTTCCTATTTTAATCAGTGCAGCAAATGGATAATTGTATAAATATGCAACTTATTTAAAAACCTACTGATATAAAAAGAAGATAGAGAACACCTTCACTTTTGAGATGCTGCTACCTTCCAGCTGAATATATCATGTTCAGTGCTGTAGTTCTTGTCGGTAATGACACTCTATCCAATCAGCTGGCTCACCTTTTTACTCTAAGTAATGTGCTGACCTGTAACATTTGTGTCCTATTGTAGAAGTAACAGAGGACAGAATGTGACGATCTCAACTGGGTGACCTGTAGATGCAGGGTGTAGATGCACAGATGATCAGGCAGCAGCATTAAAGGCATTAGGTATTGATCCATGGTAAACTCTGTATATCTCCACACTCAAGTAGGTGATCCTTTTGGACTGGGGAGGACTGATCTCACAATGAAAGAAATAGCTATTTATAGAGAAAGAAAAAATAATATGTTTATTTTCCCTGGTTGTATTCCTTTATTTTCTTGGATAGATGTGTTCAGGACTAAGTTTCCTCTACTCACATGTAACAATGATAAAATAGAAAAGCCTTGTTGAAAGTAGCCACGCTGGATTCCTCTTCCCCTTAAGTTATGGCTAATATTCTGTACAGACAAACACAAGGAAGAAATGCATAGATGTCCTTACATACACACAGAAAGCTGAGAATGATCAACAACTAGTGCTTATCTGCAGAGACATAGCAATATGTTCACAAATGAAAAGGAGGTATAGGCTGGGGGAAACAGTCAGTAATTTTATAAAGGTTCCCTTTCCAATTTGTAAATTTACTGTTATGAAAAGTATTACTCATCGTCTCAGTTTTATTTTTATTACTTGTCCAAGCCCAAAGTTGCTTCAAGAATGCAAATGCGTGACATGCCTATTATTCCAGGAAGGAAACAGTATTTTTATTTTCTCATGTTCTCCAACTTTTTGCTTAAGTTCTCCAACTTAATATATTAAAAATGTAGAAACACAAAGGGTATCTGTGAATCAAAGAAACTACCTATTCTCTTTGTCACCAGAACAACATGTATTTCTGTCCAGACTTTCAGATTGCAATAATGATGATTACTATAATTTTTGCAGATGCAACCCTACAATTTAAAGTCCTCACTAGTTAGTGATAATGTCAACCCAGAGACATAAATCCTAACTCAGACAAATGAGCAGAACGTATACTCCGGAGCATCTAAATTCCAGGAAAAAAAAGCATGAACTCATTGCAATCTCCATACAGCCTCATTTCACAAAGTTTGTTAATACCAACATCAAAATTTTGCAATGTAATAACAGGTACAATATTTAAAGCCCTCTGGAATGAAAATGTAGGTTCATGTGACTTTCAAAACTGGAATCAGTATTCTAAATTAAGCCCCCAAATCCACTGAAATACTTATATTCTTTGCAGTTTTTCTTCATGTCAGCTTTCTGCTTCATGTAATGTAGGAAAAGCTTGTCAAAATACCATCTGTACCTTTGTAAATAATTAAGCAAATTAAAAACATAACATTAAGCCAGAATGCTGGGGGGGTTTATTTCTATATACAACTTCAATTACTACATACTTTTACACGATATCCAGCTTTCAGTATATCTTATTTTTGTACTGAAAATGTCTAACAGTAACATTAAGTTGTAAAAAGAAATCTGCCTGTCCTAGCAGATTGACTTTTGCTGTGTCCTCTCACCCATCTACAATAGTGTCTTAACTTTTCTTCTTCTGCCCATAAGTAAACCTAATTGTTGAATTAAACCCATATGTTCTTGGTCTTGCTTCCCTCCCACAGCCACTTTAAAATTCTCCTGTATATGCATTAAAACACCTGTATCACTCCAGACCAGGTTTGTCAGATTCTCTGTTTGCCACTTTCTCTAACAAAACAGATTAAGTCTTTGTGCTGAAAGAACCCGTGAGTTCCTGGGACACAAAGTACATCACAAAACTGCCAGAAGCTACTGGATGGATCTTTTGAAGGTAGCCATGGATATACATTTAATTTTGCAGATTGGCACAAGCATATCATCTCTCTAAGTCTGTGACTAAGTACCAGCTTTCAAAATGCAATTCAAAACACAGGCATGGAGGTATCTCTGGCTTCATAGTCAGTACCGGTATAAAACCTGGTTATTTATTAACCTAGTGATAGCTACCTGTTCTACGTAATTGGGATAGGTCCCATGGACTTTACAGTATTCCTTATAAAGACAAACAATAATTCAAGCTGAGGTGGATTATCTAAGCAAATACTTTGAAAATATCTTTTCAAGGGCCAGATGAGATGATTATTGCAGAAATTACATAATGTTCAAACAGAAACTATGAGTCTGGAATAGACGCCTTAAGAGGAAGAAATTGAGAAGTCTTATTGTCCATTAATGTTACTGTTTCCCAAGATACAGTAAAGAACTGCAACAGCAATGATGAATCCATAAAAACATGGCATCATCCTTGTTTTTCCTTCCTTTCAAAGAAAATTCCTCCCCTGTTGCCTGTTGGTTGTCCTCATCCATCCCAGTGCATTAGTTATAATGACAGGACTTGCTTAACTGTTTTCATCTAGCAGAACGGCCAGACTTGGTAAAGAGCACAGCAGATGCTGGTTGCAATATCACCTCCAATACCAGCTGCTTCTGTACTTCTTTGCAGGTGTTTGTCTTCCACATGGCTGACAGCTGAATTCTGTTCAAAAAGGATGACTAAGCCTGAAGTAGGTACAAAGCCAAGTTTTCTTTTAGATTCTCTTCTTCCTCCTGCTGTGCCTCATGTGGCTGGCAGAGCTTTGTGATTCTGGACCAGAGGTTGCTAGAAACAAACTCTTCTTAGGCAGGCAGGCTTTTGTTCGGTTTTGACTCCAGGCTCCCAGTGAGAATTCTTGAGCAATTTGCACTGAAGGTGCTCTGTGTGTCTGTAGTAAGGCTCTTTTTTAGAGGCTTCTCTTGGTCTCAGCCAATTTGTAGTAGGGAGAACCATTTTCTGAAAGACTGTGTTCTGGACAGAATATCTTCATTATCCATCTTGTACTAGCATATTCTCTGAGATTTCCATCAAATTAGGCTTTGGATTTAGATGCAGATAAGATCATTCTTAGGTTTCCATATCTATATTTCTTTATGCAGACTAGCTACAGAACAAATCAGAGAGGCACACTGTATTTTAGTACCTCTTTCCTATTAATTAATTTATCCCTTCCTTTTTCCGTATAAATGGCTGAAAGAAGTGGTGTATACACAATTTTTTCTTTCTGAAAAAAGAACACATGATTCAACAGCTCATTTTCTGTCATAACCACAATTTCATCATATGAAATCCAAGGTTGCTCCGTGCTCTACAACAGTCAGCACATTACACATCTGGACATGCAAGAGGCCAAATAATTTGGTGGGTTTTCATGCTCCTTTTCCATTTCTCTTGGTTCCAGTTTGGGAAGACAGTGTATGTAATACCTTTGCACAAGTCTACAAACGGAGGCACTCATATTAGCGCAATGTTTGTGAAGTATTTTGTGTAACTGTTCAAAGACCATCTGTCTCTCATGTTCTTAGAGACACTGGTGGACAACCCCACCTGTATCAGTTAGAAGTTGTCATCACCTGTTAGGCAAGTTCAGAGCACTTCTAGCCAGTTTTCATCTGCCAGCTATTTTTGTTGAATGTTTTGGTGAATCATATAAAAATTGTCCAAGCGTGACTTTCACTGCAGCATGCACTTTACAAACCCTTCACTTCTTTTGCAGCTAAAAAGAGAAGAACGAGGACTATAAAGAGTTCCCACGTTTCTTCGTCTAACTGCAAGTCCTAACATGCACATTCACATGTCTGTATCCTGTTCTGCAGAATGGCAAGGCAGTTTTACAATATCTATGAGCTCCTGGACAGAAACTTTGTTGTTCCTATTTTCAGTCCCACCTAAGATGCTTGCTTTTCCCCTTAATCTTGTTTTTCCGATTCCACCTGAAGTAACACATTTGATTCTCTCTTCTCTGCTATATACATGTAACACAGTTACATGTTTGGTTTTTTTCCATGGATTTATTTAATGGATGATCTTTGCCTAGAGTTCACCTGTTACAAATGGCCATATCCAGGCTTGAACTGTTTTTAAAGAATTTGATAATATATTGCTTTTCCAGGTGCTTCTATTTTCTAAAAGAACACCTGAATGTACTAACATGTCAAATATCTTAAAAGCAACAAAGCATACAGAACAAATGAGAAAAGCCACAAAACAAAACACCAGCTGATTCACAGTGTACCTGATTATTTTGCTTTCCAAGATTTTAACAACACTGTTGCTGTGTTGGCTATGTCTAAGATGAAATGTGAAAATGGCTTAGAACACTGACGATACTTAAGATATTAGTACTTACCTGGTATCTTTGAAATAATCAATATCTTACTCAAGATGAGTGAAAGATGGTTTCTGAATCAATAGACTACACTTGGGTAGCCCGATAGCATACCAGATGGATGTCCATATTCACTTACATGAAATTCTGTATTTCTTTCCCCTGGAAATATTAAAAGTAGCATATTTATTAGAAAGCCTGTTACATTAAAGGCTTTATTTGTCCAATTGACTGCTGCTTATAAGGAACAATTACAGCATAACAGAAGGTAACACATCAACATAACCATTTTTCAGTGTGTAACTACAGCTGAAGCATGAATAGCTTGGGATTTCTATTAATGGGGAAAAAACATTTAGGTATATAAGAGAAAAGAAAAATATAGAGAATTATTTTTGCACAAAGGTGTTCTTGGTCTTTTAAAACCTGTCCATTACTTATGAAGCCACAATATTGCTTACAAAGCTTTAATTGAAACAGTTTCTGTAGAGGGAATGGTATCTTTTATTAGACCAACTACATATAGTTGTGAAGAGTGGACTTTTTTTATTAAGTGTTTTATAGCATATTGTAAATACTCTAAATCTGAGTGGTTAAAAGTGCATATATGACAGAACAAGTCTTTCTTTAATCAGGTAAGTGCAGCAGCATTACCAAAATTCAGCCATGACTGGAAAAAAAACCAAAACAAAACAAAAGATGAGCCACTGGGAGGAGTGCTGTGGGAAGGGTGCCTACATTCTTCAGATTCTTCACTTAAAATTTGGCCAGGGCATCGTTTGGGGTTCCTATCTACTTCAGTGCAGCCAACCTTTCCTTCTCTGTCTCTTTCTGAGGTTTTCCAGCCCTTCACCAGATCTCTCCCCTTCACACAGTTCACTGAAGTCTGGGTTCAGTCAGGGAACAGACAAGAACCAGCCTTCCGCACATTCCGAGCCTTCCAAGTCCTAAAGAAACTGAATTAATGGGGATGGTCCCTACTGCCTCACCCCAGTGCTACATGCTGTGTAACTGGGCTGGTGCAGGCACCTGTGCCCCCTCGAGGAGTGGGAGCTGTGAAAGTGAATCAGAGGTTAATTCCTGCCTCTCACTGAGGGCTTGCCGTGGATGTCAGACCACACTGACCTTTCCCATGGGCAACATTCCTTCATTTCCCACGGGGCAGCTTTCGCAGCTCCCTGCTCAGGATGCGGGTGCTGGTGAGCCTCACTCCTGGAGACCTCTGCATGTCATATATAGGGCGTCCTGGTATTTAAGTGACACGTGGCTTTTGCTGCTGAACTGGAAGCCTGACCAATGCATAAGCCTTGGGTGTTGTAACCCATTCCTTAGAGCTATGCCTCTGTTACGTTCAGAGCCACTGTGACTAGATTATGTACGGTCGAGACAGTCACTGCTTTTTTCCACTTTCCAGTACCCATTTATCACTGAAATAAAAGAGCCAATATGAGAGTGACAAAATCTTAGGCATGGAACATACTTTGAACGGAAATTGAGGAGAGCAAAGTTGTTGAGACCTAGAGCTCCCTCTCGTGTACTACAAACCGAGCAGCAGGTCCCCGCCCGCCCAGGTCCCGGCCCGGGGCCCGCGGCCGCAGCTCAGCTCTGCTCCGGGCATGTCCCCGCCTCCGTCCAGGCAGGGTGGAAGTACGGTTCCGTGATGCAGAAACTTTTTCCAGCATTTGCAATCATGTTTATTTCATTAATTTGTCTAAGGGAAAGGAAATGAGAACATGGAAAGGAAAAGGAGGAGGGGAGGAGACCCATTTTTAAACATTTTTAAACAATTTCTCATCCATTCGAACTTCTTACTTATAAATATATATATGTATATTTTAATGTTGAAAATCAAAATACTATGTTTTCATGATACAGGGTCACAAATTATTCTTGTCAGGAAGACTTGAGGCTCTGCAAGAGTGCATGTGGGGTATTTCAGAAGGTGACATGGGTCAGAGCTTCCATACTAATCTCCCTTCCTCTGATTCCATGAAGGCTAACTCCTTGTACCACAGCAGCACTCAGCCTCTTCCTCTGTGAAGCTGTACACGTAGAAATACAGTAAACACTTGATTCTGGTTGCAGCTAAGTTTGGTTTTTGTTCTGTGTTTTGGCTTTTACCTAATAAACTATCATTAGCGAAGGCACTAGTGCACTGACTTTTTAGACACAAACAAGCTCATTCCTTGTTCACTGCCATTTTGAAAACATGAGAACAGAGGTTAAGAAATGCACTGAACCTTAAAAGAAGGGATAAATTCAAGCAGCTCTGAGGTCTGGTGATTTTTTCCTCCACAGCATGACTTTGCACAAATCATACCGAAACTGTGGGACGAAACTGTGTTAGTAGTTAGTACGCTTGACTGCCCTTCAAGTGTTTTGCAGGTGCCAAAGTTGTTCAGGACTGCTTCTTCAAGTATGAAGGACAGTGAAAAGGAAGATTAATTTGTATTATAATCTGACTAGCTTCTGTTAGTAATGTTAATCTATCAAAAACTGAGCACTGTACTGGCAAGTAAGCAGGAATTAATATCTGGATGTTAAGGTCTATAATTTATGTCAAATCTGTCAAAGCAAGCCCACGGCAAAGATTTTTGAAGCTGAGGTACTTAAAATGGAGAAGGTTTACCATGTTAGGTGAGTTTGAGTAGTGAGATAAAGCAAGCCATAGAATGTACCTTCAGTGAGAATTGAATTGCAATGGTAAAGTGGATTTTTAAAACTGTTACATGCAGCTAGATTTCTGGAAAGGAATGATGGTCACGCAGGCTAAGGAATTTTATGAGAACACCTTTCAAAGCCTCCAGTAGGGAGGATTGCGTATTGAAGGACTATAAAGGTGAACAGCAGCTTTTTCTGGTTTATTACTCAAATAACAGGAAATGTTATTTCAGTCATAAGATCTCATTTTATCTGCCTGATATCACATCCATATCTACAGCCTCTAATACTGGCAAAAGGTCTCTAACTACCTCAGGAGAAAAGATTTAAAACTTGTCTCAGCTACCAAGCAGGGAAGAAGAAATACAGACACCTGAGTTCCCTCTCCTTTGAAGGTTTCTGCAGGGTTTTTTTGCAGCTGCTTCCATGTTTGTCTCTGAAGAAATGAACTGCTTGTACAACTGTGGCTTGTCAACATTATTCCAGAGAGCATGTTTTAATTAATGCCTGTGCAAGAAACACTTACAGTCTGACATTTTCCACAGAGAGAAAGTGGCAACAATACATTTAAAAACTTGAAATCAAACTAATCTAACAGTAAAATTAATCCTTTTTTTTTCTAGTCTTTGGCTGAGAACTACATTCTAATTTTACATGTAAAGTAAAAAAACACATTAATAAAATTATCTAGCTACACATGTATGTTTGGGGAAGGCTGTAATTCAGAATTCTGCTTGCAAATATTCTGTCATAATAGAAAAAAAATTAAAGATTTTTCTCAAGTAACAACTATGCTGAAAAGCATCTGAAACTGAGTCCCTCCCTAATTAAACAGGTTGTCCTGTAGAAAAGAAAAACTCTTCATACGGCACCTTCTAAAAGGCATATATTGGTTATTTTGGGTTTAATGTTCAAATACTATTTTGCAGTAAGACAATAAAGGCAACACGTGAAACATTATTATTTCACAAACAGAATGGTTACACTTGAAGACAGAACAATGGCAAGTGGAAAGAATCTGGTGACAGTAACAGCAGCACCAACACACAGAAAACCAGCAACTTGGTTGATTTTTTCCTTCCTGGTAAAGATTATCAGTTACTAACTGGCTAATTCAAGGAAAAATATGAAATCAACAAGTACAAGGGCATACGGAATGTTCTTCTGAAAGAGGAGACCTCAGATCCTTAGTGTTACAAATTAATATATAGTTCCATATTTCATTTAGGGAACTGGATAAGTCTGCAACTGGGGTGTTCAGGAAATGGACGGATCAAGCCAGTTTCAAGCCTCAAAGGAAGTACTGATGCACATAAGCAGTTCATGTTGCTAATAGTTTGTAATTACTATCAATCATTATTGCTAAATAATCAGTCCTGAAACAGTTAGTCTTTAACAAATCTACCCCAGATGAGCTACGAGCACACAACATGGTGGAGCTGATGTTATGTAGTTAGTGCTCCTTGGTGGTCCTTAGCTGCCAAGGCCGAGGTGATCAGGTTTGAGATCTCTTTGCAGGCATTTTGCCTCCTTTCTTCTTTACTCAGTTGATGTTTTATACTGTCCCCGACTCAAAAGAAGTGATCTCATCTGCTCTTGATGACTTATCCTGGGGATTGGGTTGTGCTCTGGATTTTGCTTATTCTGCAGGTGCCACCAGACGCCTTTCTTGCCTGCTCTGCAGGACTATCTTGGTTTTACGAGGCATCTTTCCCCTCCTGTTTTGTTGTTTGGTTATTTGGTGTCAGGTTTCCAATTGCTATTCTAAGGCAAGCTTGATTTTGCCTGTTTAGTGAGGCTTTAAGAAAATAGCTAGAAAACGTGAATGAGGAAACCCTAAGCTGTACAGGATCACTTCAGTTGCAGTGAAAAATCACAGAGTGAGTCCTCCTGAAGTTTATTTCTTGATATATGAAGGAGAAGGTGACTGGGAATGCTCTGGGTAGGTGTACGGGTCCTACAAGCTTGCGGTCACTGGTTTGAGTACAACGCCTGAAGCTGCCTTCTACAGCACAGACATATAATGTGCTTGTGAGCTACCTAAACTGCCAGCCAACACTTCAATACAATGTGAAATAAAGCCGGGGTGCTTAAGCGAAAACCGTGGAGATCTGAGGGTTCATTGCAGGTGGACAACGTCTGCCTCAGAGGTGGCATGGATACTAAGTAAAGCACCTGCCATCTCACTTTAATCCACACCTGCAAATCAGTCAGAGCCCTCGGCACGGGAATTCTGGGTCCCCACAGTCCCCAGACAGGCAGTGATGAGGATGGAGCTCACGGGCTCCACAAGCTGGCTCGGGGGTCTCCTCGCTGA